>OZ010736.1:71585306-71772806 GCA_963932295.1 Tipula lateralis | reverse complement strand
ATATATATATTTATATATAAGCCAGTCCTATGTATGTGTGAATGAATAGAAAGTAGTAAATACATCAACAATCGTATGATCCTATGAAAAAGTTGATTTTTTCGAATTGACTTTTAACTTCTTATAACTTGATAGGCAGGCCCCAAACCCAATTATTCACTTCACAGATGTTGAAAATTGATTATTTATCAACAATCCTCAATTAATAATTTTTATTCAAACCAATATTTTAATTCATGTTTTTGAAGGTTTAAGGAATCTAGATTTTTATATTTTTGATCGTGAATAGAAAAATAAAACGAAATGAATTTGTAATATTGGGTTTAAATGCAAATTGTTTGTTATATTGTGCTCTGGTTCCCGCATGCAAGTACTTATATGATTTTATTTTGCATCCCGCTCGTTTTTTTCCATTTTTCCTTCGTTTAAATTTTTGTTAGAAATAATGCAAACAGTTTTGTTCTTCGTTGTCTTTTAGTGCATTTTGTTTCATTTTTATTTGATTTTGTTGTTTTGTTTTAGTTTGTTAAGGCGAAAGCACGTCTTCGTTGTATTATTTAGTTTTTACGTAATATTTTTAGATTACGTAAAATTTTATGCGTTTTAATTTTTTTAGGCTTACAGAATATTTATTTAAGATTATTAAACCTGTTTGAATTGTATGACTAAAATTACTTTAAGTTTTTATAAAAATTATAAAATTAATATTTCGATCAATTAAGTTAATATGCGCTTTGTTGTCTTTGTTGCATTCCTTTCATTAAAATTTATTTTTGGTTTTGTGGTTTTGTTTTAGTTTGCTACGGCAGTTGCCGTGGAAGGATTTGCTTGTTTTTATGATAAATTTTATGTTTTCGTACTTTATTTTGAATATACATAAAATTTTATCTGTTCGGAATTTTGTTTTAGGTTTATAGATATTTATCAATTTTATTAGGATTTTGATAATGTCTATCTGAATTTTAACTAGGAAATAAATTAAACAAAACTAATTTTTTCCAAAAATAATTAAATTGATGTTTCCTTTAATTTTTCGAAATAGAATTAACGAATTAACAACTATACAAATTTTCTCACCCGAAGGAGTCAATGCAATTATGAATTGAATAATATAAATTTATTTATATTTATATGTTTATTAAGATTTATATTTCCGCAAATATATAGTAAATTTGCCAAAAATTGAACATAATATTTTTGGGCAATTTTTTTCATACTCACAATTAAACATACAATACAACAAAATACAAAAACAGTAACAGACAATGTACCATCAAGAACAAAAAGATCACCGTAAACAAAACAAAAAAAATAATTTTTGTGACTTTGTGTATGCTTTGTGTACTAGAGTGTTTTTCCTATACAAGATTCAAATGCAAAAGAGGAGTTACGTTATATAATCCTCTTTATAAATTTTATCGAATCACATTGGACATGTTTGATCATGTTATCATATTCGAGAAACGAAATACTATCGAACTAACATATCAGCCGAAAATAAAATTAGGAAAATTTCTTATGAATGAAAAATTTGAGTATGTATGAATAAATGGGAAAATTTTTGTACAGTTGTCTTCATACATAATCATATTTAGATGCCTCCTACACAAAAATTTATGTTAAGGCCTGTATTGTAAGATATAACAAAGCAAAGTCAAAAAATTGAGAGATATCGACAGTTTACGAACGAATTGTACAAATTTTGTTGTTTTCTATTCATTTACTGTCACTAACTCATAAATGTTAAAAATTGGCCTGAGATTTACTGGTATTATATATATATATATATATATATATATATATATATATATATATATATATATATATATATATAGGGGTCAGGTTTGGGGTGGAGCATATGGCACTACTCTTCAGTTGCTGGATCGAGTTCAGCGGCGTGCCATCCGAATAATACGAAACCCCAGACTTACGAAAGATCTAGACAGTTTGTCTACAACACCGCAGAGATGTTGCAGAACTCTGCGTGTTCTATAGATTAATAAATGGTAAACGTTCTGCATATAAAGGAGAAAATACCACCATATGTTATGCCAGTGTTACCCACGAGGAACGGTTACTGCGCATAGGTCTACGGTGAAGCTGCCGAAACCTTGAACTGAAGATGCAAAGCGCGAATTTATTTATCGAACATCTAAGAAGCAGAATTCGTTGGCTGGTTTGCAATTTCCGTTAAAGTATAAAATGCACATGTTTAAGGCAGCTATCAACCGTTACTTGAAGGATCGCGCGTTGGGTGCAGGAGCTCTGACAGTTACAAGGAGCTAGGAATGTCTACAAGTCCGCCCTGCACCCAATTAAAACAAAACGTAAAAAAAACAAAATATATATATAATATATATATATATATATATATATATATATATATATATATATATATATATATATATATATATATATATATATATATATATATATATATATATATATATATATATATATATATATATATATATATATATATATATATGTGATATGACTCAATTGATAGGACAATCACAAGACAATCACAGTTCAAATCTACTAATCTGTAATCGCCAATCAGCATTCTTCAATCCGTAACACCTATCTCATATCTGCTCTGTTGTATTTTGATTAAAATTAGAAGACAGTTATAAATTAGATTTATTAGTTTGTCACTCAGGAATTTTTAACTTAATAAATCAAGTTGTATTATTTATCTAAACACCAATCCGCGCACCGACTTAATTCGATACATATATCGAAACATAAACTCTAAAAGAAAATTTATTAACTTATGGCTCAGGGATCTGAAACAATTAATTTAATTATATGATATGATCGATTAGGCACCATTCTGTTGTCATTCTAGAACATGCTCATTGGAGAGTCAACGTAAACATCTAAAAACTTACATTCTAAAAATATGCACCCATTATGCCAATTACATAACAAGACTGAAAGTTTCAAGAAATGTTAGTTTGATAATCTACATCAGACCCATTTTCCTATTACATAAATAGTGAGTAAGTAATATAATTGTTAGTAAAATCTATATTGTTTCATTTTAGCTATTGAGATTTTTAGACTTTGGTTATTACTATTGTTTGTATAGGTGAGGACATTTCTACTTCCATCTATTTATTTCTTTTATGGTCCAACAGCTTTTTTTACTTATGACTAGACCCCGGATGTTTATGCACCAAAAAAGTGAAATATGTATGCAAATATGCAACAAAATATCGTTAAATATGCAATAAAAAAACATGTAAATATGTAATAAAATTTCTTATTAAATATACTTGTAATAAAATTTCTTATTAAATGAAACTGTATTTCGTGTACTAAAAATTCATAAAGAAAACTGTGCAATATTATAAAAGGATTAGTAAATGTTACAGTGACATGTTACATTCATTCTTAAATTTTCAAATTTGAATCCTTGTTGGCGATCGCTCAATAAAGCTTTATATTTGGAAAAAACTTCGTTCAACTTCAACCGATGTTAAATTAGCATATTTGTAAAATCTTATGGTAGCTGGAGATACATTTATTGTTACCCGAACGTCGCTTAATGAAACTTCATTAATGCGTTTTATCAAGGATAAATCTAAATTCTTTTTATGAAATACTGAATTAAATTTAGACTTGATTTTCTCTGAAGTAGAACTTTTGATACTATTCATTTTTGATTCATCTGCACTTAACTTTTCTAATGACTCTGAAAGTAATAATTTTATATTTTCAAGTCTCTTTATGGTTTGAGGTAAGAATCCATAATTTTCAGAAATAAAAACTAATTCATTTTAAATTTTAGCATCAAGAAGTAATTTTTTCGCTTCAAAAATGGAAATCGTTCATAAGGAATTATTAAAATTTGGCATGTAATTATTAAACTATCATCAAAATATACAAAAAAAGCATTATTACTAGAAATATGTATTTATATGCAATTAAAGGGTAAATATGCATATACAGTGAGACCATTTAATATTCTGACAAACGTAACATACACTTATTCATTCGATTATTTACTATCATACCGCACAGTTTGCGCAGTGGTTAAAAAGCTGCGGATTGGAGTGGGCAGTACCGTGTTCGAATCCCGATAGGGATAGGATGCGAAAAGTGATTTTCACCATCGATCGTTTGGGCGGTGAGATCGGTAATGCGAATGAACTCATATAAGACCCTTTTGAGTTTAGAATCCATATGATGTCCCATCTTCCATGTCAGTACTATAGGCTGACATGTAGATATACAATGTGCAGATGGTTTCTACGTAGAATCGGACCTTCAGCCGGAACGTCAGGTACTAGTGGGATGTCACAATGGGCCAATTGAATCTGAGTGACGGATAACAAAAAAAAAGTTCTGACTTGTGTCTGATATTTGCTTTACGGTTGCTCAAATATTTTGAACACACCACCCCAGTCTCGAGACATAAACCCAATAGAGAATTTGTGGCACCTATTGCATGCGCATATAAGAAAACGTCATATTTCCAACAAGGTTTAATAGCAAATATACTTCAGGAAAATGGAACAAAATTAGACCAGAACTAACCAAAAACTAGTAAGTTCAATGCCAAAAAGATCAAAATATGTGATAAAGCAAAACGGGTGTGCAACAAAAAGCTAAAACATCAATATTGAAATTAAAATCTATAAAATATAAGCTAAAGCTGTCCTATGTCCGAATATTAAATTGTGATGAATTTGTGCCATTTTTTACTAAATCAATTATTTTGTTAATTTATAAATCAATTTTTTTATTATTATTCACACCTCCTATTACAGTAATAAATAAATAAACATATTCTTATAATAATAATTATTTTAAGTTCGATATGATAGTAGATAATCTAATAAATAATTGTATGTTACGTTTGTCCGAATTTTAAATGGTCTCACTGTATATGCAAAAACAATATGATGCCTTATTATTCAGTTTCTTATGAATCGAATTTCTACCTTTTTAAAATTTAAAAATAATGAACGACAAAAAATATGTTTTTACATGAACATCCGGGCTCTACTTATGACATATAGTTTATACTTACATTCGTGAATAGGGTAAATTATATGTGTAAATTAATAAATGAGTAAATCATATTTAGATATAATTTAAAATTAAGACCTATTCAAATTAAAACTTTAATACAAAATTCTAAAACATTCTACAAATAAATTTTTAGTTATTCACTCAGTAATCTGTAACTTAATTAATATTATTTAATTATATATTTGACTCTAGTCCGCCCATCTTTGTTAATTCATTATTCTGTCAGCGCCTCCAATTACTTAAACTTAACAAATATAACTGGTTTTACTACTAAGATCTTTTATTTCGTCTAGATTAAAATTTTAATTTTTAATATAAGTTATACCAAAGACTATATAAATATACAAAGACTTACCATTTCATACAAAATACGAGTAAATTATTTTGAGTACGACAAATTTTATTTTGGGTACAATCGCACCAAAGAAGACTGAAATCCAAACCTTGTTACAGTAGTAAAATAATTGTATGCATTTGTTTCTCATTTTAAAACTTCTTCGTTTTAGAAGTTGTACTGTAAAACATCAATTTGAAAATGTATACTTTTTTATGTTATTATGAGAAGTCTTTGTATATTTATTGTTTTTGGTTATTAGATATTAACATGCAACAATATGTGTACTGAAAATCCCATATTTCTAATCTACCAAGCCACCTCCTTGATTAATTCCTGATTTTTTTGTGCTTATGTTTGTTCCCTGTAATGTCATTATTCGAATAGAACCTTTAGTTAACTTATATTAAACCTAAAAAATCTTATTAAATGTAGAGTTGCAATCCTGTTTACCAACTAAGGATGCATATACATATATTCATACATACACACATACATACACATATACATCACATATAACACAGACATATATATTAAATATATATATATATATATATATATATATATATATATATATATATATATATATATATATATTTATATATATATATATATATACACACACATATATATATATATATATATATATATATATATATATATATATATATATATATATATATATATATATATATATATATATATATATATATAAATTATATATATGTATATATATATATATATATATATATATATATATATATATATATATATATATATATATATATATATATATAAATACATACATAGTTAAGAACCGCACATCGAACTCGACGAAGCCATTCCACATAAATCATGCGATCAGCAGTTCGACGTCATAAAATATTGTTCGAGCAACGAGGCAACATTGTTTGTAAACGTCAGAACATCGAACTCACATAAAATATTTAGTAATATTTCATAATCACAATAATGTCGATCGAGCAATAAAGTAACTTAACCCAAATTTAGCATGACACATTGTAACTCGTCAACAATATATAAAACAAATTTATTGTAATTACCATGTTCATTATAATTAATAAAGTCAGTCCCACTGTGTTGAATAAAGTTGTGCTTGTGTAATCTTTTATTGGTGCTTCGTTCCACAATACCGCAGAACCTGAAATAAATATCGTTACGGCTGTACAACACCAGCGCAGTTAAACGTCAAATAAAAAATTGCCCAAAGATATAAACTCATAGTGTTAATAAAATTATCGTGAAAAGTAAAACCGCGTTTTTGTGCCTGATCAACGTAGAGATGAAATTAAAACTATTTCTAGTAATATTAGCTTTGATACGATGTAAGAAATTCATATGTATTTCCTAACACTTTCCTATAAAAAACTAACATTTATCATATCGATGTAAAATTGTGAATTAATAAACTAGTTAACCCAAGTGAGTTAATACGCTTGTAAAAATAAATCAATTGGAACCTAAAATCGGAACATTTTGAACAAACGATCGAAACCTAAAATCGGGATCTTTCGAAATATTATATTAAAATTTGTATCAATCGGGGAAAATTATCTAAAATATAAATTCGTTGATAACTCATGCCTTATAATACCCCACGTCAGTGAACAAGTCGAACCATTCAATTTAGAAACGTTTAAAGACAGTACCGACAAGTTAGCTAAAGTTTTAGCTGAAAAAGTAAAACGTGAAGAAAGAACGTGAAGTAAGAAGTGTTCAAACTATATGCACCAATTGTAGCATTACCTAGCTACTAAATAATTAACCAAAACATCCGAAATAAAATTACTGGAGTGGCAAGTCAATCTTTAAACACGCATAATGTTACATCAGATTGGCAAAATATACGAAATCATTTAATTGCAACGTGTGCCGTTGAAAATTTACAACTCGAATTATTCTCTTTAATAAAACAAAATTTAGAACCGCACAAGCTCTTTGAGAAAATTCAATCAATACTCACACTGTCGTCAAATAAAATCCAAACACTGGGATTTGATCAAATTACAACCGATTTACTGATCAAACAACATCAGGCAACCGGCATAACGGTGTTTATGGCAAGTCTTTGAGAACCATTGGCAAGTACAATACGATCTTCTCAACCAGCTAATCTCCAAACTGCATACTCGTTAGTGCAGCAGGAGCAAAGCATACAAAGATTGAAACAAACAAGCCAGCAAAAACCAAAATTTAATCAAAAATTCTAACGAGCATCAACGCCAGTAAAATCGTTTGATAGAAATCAGAATTTGATAAAAATAACATTAAGCAAGAAACTGATAAATCATATCAACCATCATAAACAGCCTTATCGTAGTCAAAAATTTATACCACGAACTTTAATAAAACAGGAGAATATAAATAATATCGAGTCAGAACAGCAAAATTAGGATTTTATAGACGATGCCTCAGACCTGACATCAATTACTTACAACACAAGACCCGATATATCATAAATCGACCCAAATTTTTTCTGATCTATTTAATATAAACAAAACCAGGAAAGTTAAATTTACTCTTAAAGCCATATTATCCTCCACGGAAATAAAATACGAAACAATAATACAATTTAACGAAATTCCGATGGAACTTAAATTTTACGTACTCAAATTCCATAAAATATTTGACGGACTTAAATTTTACGTACTCAAAGTCCATAAAATATTTACAAAAACTTCATGCACAAATAAATATAACAAAACATATTCTAGAAACACCAAAATGTTAAAAAAAATACACAATCAATTAGAATAAATCGTGCCCAGTATAATAATACTGGGGAAGACGAACAATTAATAGAAGTACCTGTAACAATAGAGAAAGGAAACGTTTATATAAATAAGCTCACATTAATAAATAATTTAGAAATACAAGAGGGGATATATAAAACGAGCTCACCATTCAAATCAATAGTGGAAGTTATAAACACGAGCTCGAAAGACAGTTTTGTCTATTGAGTCCTATCAAAGTAAGCGAATTTAATCAGCATTACCATGAGATTAATTTCCATATATTGAGTAGTCCTACGGTATGCAATATCCTTAGGCAATATCGAATCGAAAATCCGAACGGATAATTTAAATCCTGTGGAAAAACACGAAATTCTAAAGTTATGCAAAAGATTCCAAAATATTTTCTACTATGAAAACCAAAAACTAACCTTCACTAATACAGTGAAACATGAAATTAACTTACTCCGGGAAAAGCCACACTCCATAAAACAGTACAGGCATCCTGAGAGCCAAAAGAAAGAACTTTAAATAGAAATCGACAAGCTATTAAAAAATGGTATTATTAGACCCTCCTATGGTCCCTGGTCATCTCCTATATGGATGGTACCAAAGAAACCCGACGAAAAGAGGAAGAAAAAATGGAGATTGATCGTAGATTTTCGCCAGATAAACCCAATATAGAGAGTATTCTTGATAAAATGGGCAAGGTAATATATTTCTCGACAGTAGATCTTGCAGCAGGATTCCACCAAATTGAATTCAGAAGTAGTGATATACCAAAAAGAGGTTTCTCAATACCAAATGGACATTTTGAATTCACTCGAGCATATTTCAACGTGTGATGGACAACGTCCTGGGTGACCTATAAGATAAAAACGTCCTATGTTACATGCGGATGATATAATCATCTATAGTACAAGCTTACAGGAACACTTCCTAAATCAAGTATTCACTAAACTGCAAAATGCAAATCTCAAAATACAAATAGAGAAGACATATTTTCTACAGAAATCGATAGGGTTTCTTGGACATATATAAAAACAGCCAACCCCAAGAAAATTGAAACGATAAAACAATTAAAGCTTTCTCGGTCTGATAGGGTATTATCGGAAATACATAAAGGATTTCACAAAAATAACCAAACCCTTCACGCCATGTTTAACAAAATGAGCTGTGATATATCATAATAAATAATTCACGGATTGCTTTGAGCAATGTAAAAACATGTTGATGAAAGAACCAGTTTTAAAATATCCAGCTTTCACAAAAAACTTTATACTAACGACCGATGCGTCAAATTACGCACTAGGAGCAGTATTGAGTCAAGATTGCAATTGAAACGATCTTCCAATTGCGTACGTATCAAGCACTCTTTCAAAACCAGAATGTATTTACTCAACTATTGAAAAAGAATGTTTAGCGATAGTTTGGGGAACAAAATATTTCCGTCCGTACCTTTAAGGAAGAAATTTTTTGATAGTAACTGATCACAAACCTCTACTTTGGTTATTCAACACCAAAGACCCAACTTCAATACTCATCCGGTGGCGGTTAGCACTAGAAAAGTATGACTATACAATATCATATAAAAAAAGCACATAGCAAATACCAATGCTGAAGCACTTTCCCGTATAGAATTAAATAAACAACTGGAATCAAAAGATTTTTCGTATAATAAAGATTCGATACCCGAAATAAATACGAAGACAAACGCTACAATAGTAGTTCAGTACTCTAAGAATAAAGCTAGCACAATTACGAAGTTCAAAAAACAATTAGTAATCTAAATAACACCGATTTCGGACATGACGATGTCACGATATCAAATAAAGAAATTCCAACTTCAAACTCACCACCCTTGAACGAATTTCAACATCAACTCGTCATATTAAAAAACGAAAAATGCGATAAAATGGTCGAATACGCCATGCTACTATTCAAAAGAAACCACCGCATTACAATAAAGAAGTCGAATTTTAATAAAACCGACATAAAAACAATTTTAAATTGTTATGTAAACAACAAAAAAATATCACGGCAGTACTTACTGACGATGACGTTTTTAAACTATTTAAAGAAGTTTGCACAGAAAAACCATATAAAATAGTTAGAGTAACCTCGATAAAAATGGATGTCGAGGATATTAGCGAGCAAAAGCAAATAGTGTCAAATGAACTTAATCCATACCATAGGGGCGTTCAAGAAAACTATGAAAAAATAAATAGATTTTTTTATTTCCCCAACATTAGGAATCAGATTCAGTAATTTATAAAATACTGCGATATCTGTAACCAAAACCAATATGAGAGGCAACCTGTGCATATAAAATTCAAGCTCTCTCAAACTCCAAACGGTCCGATGGAAATCCTACACGGAGACACATTCGCATTATCAGGGAAAACATTTCTCACCCTAATAGTTTAATTCTCTCGCTACGCAGCAGCAATAGAGATTCGCGATCGAAAATCTACAACAATGATAGAAAAATTCATGAAATTGTTTAGCCAAGAGGGCTTACCAAAAACATTAGTGCTTGATTCTGCCACGGAATTAACATCATAACTGTTAAGGGATTTCACTATAATATTAGGAATTGAATACTACAACAGCGAAATCCTCAAACGGGAATTCATCCATCGGGCGACTACTCTCAACCTTAACGGAAGTAGTGAGAATAATACACGCCAGGGATAAGAACTTATCTATAACAAAAATAATGGATGAAGCAATATTTGCGTATAAAACGCCATCCACCAAGCAACTAAATTTACGCCGTTCGAACTTCATAGAGGTCATATATTAATAAAAATCTAACTGGCAATATGGATGAAACAGGCAATGATTACTTGTCTCGCATAAGACGCCAATATTTAACAATAGCTGAACACATCGCCAAGTTAAATAACCTGTCTAAAGCAAAGACAATAGAAAAACTAAAACGTGATTCACCAGCGACATTCTTCCAAGGAGATAGCATTTTCGAAGAAATCACTACACGTGATAAATTTCAACAAAAATATACACCGCACACGGTAAACCAGTATAGAGACGTAACATTACTGACAAATAAACGCTCAGTTCACAAGAACAAAATTCGCAAAGTAAAAAACTAATTAAACCTTCTCTCGTCAATAGGTCGTCCCAAGGAAAGGGACTAGAGGCATTCTACCTAAGAGACAATAAGGGATTAGTGGGAATAAATCTCGGCGAAGCAAAAATAAGAACATCTTATGTAAAATTATTTCATGTAATAAAATTAAAAGATCTGGAAACAAATCTCAACACAGTACAGTAAGTAATCAATAGAATAATTTGAAACATTATTAAGGGACAAAATAATGAAAGAAACATATAGATAAGGGATACTCCATAGAAAATGTCAAGCAGTCAAACGATCTCTAACAAATATGTTACCATATATCCAAGACAGACGAAAACGGGGAATATTCAATCCGCTAGGAACTTTCATAAAATCTATTACAGATAATTTGGATCATCACGTCTACGAGGAAATACAAAACTCATTACAAATAAATAAGGACGGACAATTCGAACTAATTGACCGATTAAACGAATAGGTCAAAATCAACGACTTAATAAATGACCGATTCGATAATATGACGGATACAATAAACAACAGGAGCTTATTGGCGAAAAATTATATAGAAAAAAGCATACAGGATGAGAACAAATATCTCGACAAACTAACAATAAACCACTATTATATATTAATATAAGACAATATACTGACACTTTCAGAGCAGACACAAGAAATTCACGAAATAATTACCTATGCAAAAATTAATATAATTTCGAGATTCATACTCGATAATACGTAAATAAATTATGTAATATCAGAATTATCAAAGGGTAATGTAACCTTACATTCTCATGAACAAATTTATTCATTACTTCAATTAAAAGCGTACTATAATGACACAAATTTAATTGTAATAGTTAAAATACCACAATTTACAACGATAAATTCTCCTACATTCAAATTAAAACATATCTATCAAATAATTTCCTAATCCGAACTCCATCTAAGTTTGTCCTACTAAACCTACAAAAACGATATGTTCATCGCCAAATCGTGTCAATTTCTAGAGAACACATATTATTGCCAAAGAGATCAGATATCCATAAATAATAAAACATGTATACCAAATCTGCTAAACAATAAAAAGGCGGATTGCAACCTAATACAATCGAACAACCAGGATGAGGTAGAACTGCTACATGACCAATATCTCTTCATGATATCAGAAAATGGAACGCAAATATATACATATTGTGGCCAAGATACACTCATAATAAAAGGAGTTAAATTAATAAAGTCTGAAAACAGCACAATAAACGTAAACACACAATCATTTACCAGCGATCAAACCAGTAAAAAGCATCAAATTGCTGTGATTCAAACATTTAACACCATATAAATGAACGAAACAAAATCTCTGACATTGAATATACCAATGTTAACCAAATCAACAATTGAAAACATAAAGGATATTCAACGGAAACATGAAACAATCGTCACATACTCGCACTATATAGCCGGATCAACAATTATGATGGTTTTAATTGTAATTGCCTCAATAACCATCCTTTACCGCAAATTACAGAAATTCCTTAACACGAGACAAAAATTTACTGAGGACAGCTCAAATCTTCGGGGGGAGGAGTTAGGAACCGTACATCGAACTCGACGAAGCCATTCCACATAAATCATACAATTAGCAGTCCGACGTCATAAAATACTGTTCGAGCAACGAGGCAACATTGTTTGTAAACATCAGAACATCGAACTCACATAGAAATATTTTGTAATATTTCATAATCATAATTATGTCGATCGAGCAATAAAGTAACTTAACCCAAATTAAGCATGACACATTGTAACTCGTCAGCAATATATAAAGCAAATTTATTGTAATTACCATGTTCATTATAATTAATAAAGTCAGTCCCACTGTGTTGAATAAAGTTGTGCTTGTGTAATCTTTTATTGGTGCTTCGTTCCACAATACCGCAGAACCTCAAATGAAATATCGTTACGGTTGTACAACACCATAACTACATATGTACACATACACACACACACACATATATATATATATATATATATATATATATATATATATATATATATATATATATATATATAATATATATATATATACATCTCGAAATGTCATAGTTTGTTTTTATTTCATTAAATGATAGAGCTAATGATTACTCACATACCACCAAAAACATCATATATGTGTGATGTTAAATGCCAAAGTTATAGCTAAAACAATTTTTGTTATCATAGTGTCATTAGAACATTATTGAAACTAAAACGGCTTCACCTGTAAAATCAACAATTTTGACTTGTCATAGTATTGATTGGCAGCGTTGATATATATACATCTTACATACATACATACATACATTCAAGCGTCTCAAACGCTATCTTCATCCTGCCGGAGCTTACCAGTATTGACGATGGCGCAAATGGTCGTTTGTACAAATGGTAACTCGGCTAACAATGTTCTGTATCTTCTTACTCTCCATTTATCGTACCTTCATGGTAGATTCGAAAGCAAACCTAAATAATATACTAAATATGCGCTATATATAATAGTTAAGTATAAAGCTAAACTTACACATCCACGTAAAACATCCCGAAGCCAAATTGACCATGTGTTGATTTCCAAAGGGTGAGCTCGGGTTGTCCAGGACGTGAGATCGTATCGGTCGTCAGCATAATTCGTAGGCAGTGACCATTATCTGATCACTGCAAAGCTACCATGGAGATTTTCGTACAGGTTAGGAAGAACAGAGAAATATACAACGTGATTCTCCTCGCGCGTTATGCCCAATATTCAAGAAGGGTAATCGCGTGGAGTGCGAGAATTATCGCGGTATAGCTCTCATTTGCACAGCACACAAGTTATACTGTCATACATTATCTTGGGAAGAATTACTCTTCTGGCGGAGGAAATTGTTGGTGACTACCAAGGAGAATTCCGTCCAAATCGGTCAGTCACTGATCAAGTTTTTTCACTACGGATGATTCTTTACAAGTACTACGAAACATCTCGCGATGTACACCAGGTATTCTTGGATTTCAAGCAAGCCTATAACTCGATCAACCGAGAGAGACTATGGTTTGCTCTTGAATATTTAGGAATACCGAAAAAATATGTTAATATTTGTAAATTTACAGTAACGCAGTCACAATACTGTGTTGAAGTTGAGAACAGGCTATCGAGAACTTTTGCAATCACTACTGGTGTTCGACAAGGGGATGCGCTGTCCCCGATACTTTTTAATCTCATGTTGAAATACATCCTTCGTAAAAGTGAAACACCTCAGAACAATATCTTATTCCGACAATCCAATCAACTTCTTGCATATGCAGATGATATCACATATCAATGTTCGTTGGTCTCAAAATCAACGAGTCCAAAACAAAATATCTGATCTCTGGTTTTCGAGACCAAGGCGCAATTGATTTCAGTAGTGGTAACCACACGTTTGAAGGAGTGATGAGATTCAAGTATATTGGATCTCTCATTACTCACGATAATAGTGTGGAAGAGGATATCAAGTTTCGGCTTGCCGTTGGCAATCAGGCTTTATATCCTCTACGTTCCCTACTACTGAAATCCAAATATCTTGCAAATGCGGATAAGCTGAAACTGTACAAAGTGTTGATTAGATCCGGTTTCATGTATGGATGTGAGAATTGGACCTTGACGGATGAGTACGAAAGATGGTGTTTTGTACCAATTTGTTGGTTCCACAAATAAAAGATGGATTGATACAAAATTGATGGTTAGGTTAGGTTTGGTATTATAATTAAATTTCAATTAAAAAAAACAGATTTGGTTTGATGTTTTCAGCTTGGTGGTTTAATTAGAAGAGAAAGCTTATTACATTTTTATTAAAATTTTAAGTAAGTGGTTTAACTGTTTCACAAAATACTTAACAGATGTCCAAAATTAATTCAACTGCGATACAGAACGCACTCAATATTAAAATTTGCATATCTAACATTTGTTAGGTTTTTTATGTAATGACATTTGTTATTGTTATGGTTTTGAGAAACAGGTACAGTAAAGGTAAGTGAAATTATGATATGATATGATATGATATGATATGATATGATAGGAGAAGTACAACCAGTTACGGTGAATCTGAGATTGTTACCATAATCCTGGAGTATATTCAGCAGAGTTCCAAATAGATATCTGAGAATTTTTACTCCAAAACTATGCGGGCCCAGTCCCTGCTTGCATCCCAACATATAAGGTTTAGAAAAAGGAAACAATCACAGAAACGACTAAGGTGATAATCCACAGCAGAGTCATTGCTAACTACATATTAGTAAATTATTATATATTGTTAGTATAATCATTTTCACATTTGGATTTGAGTTTGTTATTATTGTTAGTTGGATAGATAAGGACCATTCTAAATTCATCATATGTATTCGTATCGCCTCAGCAGTTAAACTGGAGTATTTTAACAAACATCTTAGGGTCATCTCATCATATGCTGTATTTAAAGATGTGTCCCTATAATTTCCAATCCATCACCATCTAACGCGTGGGGAATATAAATTTTCGTAATGACCCGACAGCATTTCTATATACAATATGATGATCTAATACATTGTCAATTCGTTTGTAAGAGAAACTATTTAAATAAATAAATAGTTTAGTGCGGTCATATTTAGCTAACCTGATCGATCATTCCATTCCACACATTCTATCTTTATGTCCGTTTTAAGATTTTACAACAAACAATCACACAGTACACAAAAGTAGAATTCTTGTATAACACACTACAGTTTAATGAAAAAAATCACCAAAGCGGCCGTTCGATTCAGAAAGTTTAATAGTTTGTAATAGAATTATTATATAGCACAAAGAAGCTGCTTATTAAAGTAAAATAAACTCTCTGGTCGAGACCACCGGTCAAGTGATCCCCATCCAATGTTAAGAATGTCACTCAGCAAATTTTATTCATTTACACTTATATGAATAAAGAAAACAAAATTATTTAAATAAATTAGTGTTTTCCATAGAAATAAAGACAAAAGTTATTTAAGAGTACAACATACCGTGGTACATATATACACCCAAGAGCAAAATTGTGGACCTTATTGACAAAATAAAATCAAGAGAAATGTTAACCGTTCCTTTAAAACACGATTATCCTAATATATGAACAAGCATCTGCTAAATCGAACTTCAACATTTTAGCCAATTCAAATCTCGCCAACAAATAGGTAATTTTACCGATCATATATATTATCGTCAATATAATGATCGTATAGTGGTAGTGATCGTAGATCGTATTTAAACAATCTTCAGTCCCCTTTACCATTAATATACATGGCACTACATTAAAACCTTAATAGTCTTATAGATATAATCTTAGTTCAAATTTGATATAAGATACAAATCTAAAAGCATCATTTCAAAACCTTTTGAATAGCAAATCCATCAATATGGAAGGTTTTGCTGTATTTACCGATATATATGTATGACTAACATGTGTATAATATTTAAAACCGAACGGAAAAAAATTAAAAGTTAATTAACAAACTTCATTTTGTTGTTCAGGATCAGGACTGATCTGTTTCACTGTCTTCAAACATTATATCTCATGAAAAGTGGTTTGGGCGTTAAATAGATTCGCGCTATAAAAGAAGAAATTTCACGTTGTACTGAAACAGATTTTTATTTCAAATCGCGTTATATCGAAAACGCGTTGTATAAGTACCGCGTTAAACGAGGGATACTTGTATATATATATTTAAAAAAAAATGTTTGATTTTTTTTCCCCGTGCAAGTAAACACCTGCACAAAATATAAAATGAAACAAACAAAAATTCTCTAACCAATATAGGAAAGAGAAGGATAGGAATTTTGATAGACGAAACGAAAAATATGTTATATACATAATATTAATACATAGGATGTTCAAATGTAGACTGTAATGTATGTATTTGCGTTTTCAACATCAAATAATGATGTATATACAACACACACAATACACAATACCAACGTATATAAAAATAAAATGTAAGTCGCCAATTACATTGAATGTATATATAGTTGCCATTACAACGATCGCACAATGGCAGTGATCGCGTTAAATTTAAATCTCCAAAATCTCTTTTACTGTATGCTTTGATACATAAATAAAACAAAATATTAAAAATTATTTAAAGGAAAGGGGAATATATAGCGTTCTATATGAAGAGCGAATTATAGGATGGGGAATGAGGTAACTAAACGAGACAGAACGAAAGACATATCGCATGCGATCGTTTCCAACGGAATATTGTGATGTGGATATGAAAATGATGTATATAGAATACAAAGACAAAACGTTATATACTATAATATATAACGGAGAAACAAGAACAGACTATATAATATAATAAAATAAAATATAAAATAAAATATAATACTATGTAATGAAATGTATATATAATGAAATGTAATATAATAATATAATATAATAGCGATACTCATCTGTAATTAGATTTTCAACTACACACACACACACACAACGCATTTATTTTATTTAATTTAATTATAGAAACACCGAGCAGACAAAAACACGTCCACTCGGTAAGAAGATCCACACAACACTCAGTAAAGGTAAGTGAAATTATATAAACAAATATAAATATGAATTATAACAATTGACTCATTTTTAGGTTAATTGAATGTTACAGTATTGATAAAAATAATTATTGCGGAAAGTTATAATTAAATGTGTTGAGTGATCGGTGATTATTAATTGAAGTTTGTTTTATAGGTCTGTTGTATCTGGATCATTAACATACCGGGCGCCTTGAATCGGGTGATTCAACTGACTGGAAGTAGGCATAATTTGTTTATTGGACGTTTTATATTTCCCAATTTGGATTTAAGCGTGACAACTCTTATTCTGCCGTCTAATCCAGGGTGTGACTCCAGCACTTTACCGGTTAACCATTTCGCAGGGGGTAGATTATTTTCTTTAATCAGCACAATATCATCAGTGTTCAGGTTGTTTTGATTCTTAGTCCATTTGGTTCTTTGCTGAAGATTTGTCAAATATTCCATTGACCATCGTTTCCAAATATGCTGATTCATTTTTTGTAGCATTTGCCATCGTGAGAGCTTTGACAATTTGATATCACATAGATCTTCTGCTGGTAGTTGTGTTGTGGGTGTTCCAATTAGAAAGTGAGCAGGAGTCAGATAATCTATGTCGTCACTTGAAAGAACGCATAGTGGTCAGGAGTTAAGCATTGCTTCGATCTCAGTCAGCAGCGTTGACATTTCTTCGATAGTGAGAATATGGCCATCGATAACTCTTTTCAAGTGATGTTTCGCACTTTTGACTGCAGCTTCCCATAGACCGTCAAAGTGTGGAGTGCTTGGTGGGATAAAGTTGAATGTTATTTGGTCTGTCAGAAGAAAATGGGAAAAAATTTTAATATTTTGATTTAAAAATTTAAATAGTTCGTATAAATGATTTCGCGCTCCAATAAAATTTGTGCCATTGTCGCTGAGAATTTCATTTGATATTCCTCGGCGCGCGATAAATCTTCGAAGGGCAGCAATATAGGCATCGGTGGTAAGATCAGATACCAGCTCAATGTGCACGGCCTTTGTGGCGAGGCATACAAAAATTCACATATAACCTTTATATGTTTTTTGACCTCTCCCTTTCGTCAAGTGGATTTGAAGTGGACCCGCATAATCAACACCAACTTTTTAAAAATGGCCTTATTAGTTGCACTCTTTGGGGTGGAAGATTTCCCATAATTTGGTTGAGTTCCTTGGCTGCATACTTTGCACATTTGAAGCAACCACGAACTACTTTACGAATTAAATTTCTGGCACCTAATATCCAATATTTGTTTCGTAAAGTTGCCATCATAAGTGTAGGTCCAGCATGAAGATGACGGAGATGATGTTCCTTTACAATATACTCTGTAACTTTTTCGTCTGCTGTCAAAATTATTGGATGTTTGACATCATATGTTATAGATGCGTTCGATATTCTTCCTCCAACTCTTAGTAAACCCGATTCATCGATGAATGGTTTTAAACATCGTATTCTACTTGAAGCCGGCAGTTCTTTTTTGGATGCTAAATGGATGATTTCTGACGCAAATTGTTTTGACTGCAAGTAGCGGAGCAGTAGACAACGAGATTTTTGTAGCTCGGACGATACTAAATATGGAAATTCGTTTGGTATGCGCTTTAATTTGAGTTTGATGAATCGTAGTATATAAGCCAACACTCGAACAACTTTAGCAATGCTGGAAGATCTATTAATTATATCATCCAACAGGTTTGAATCAGAAAATTTCGATGCTAATGAGCTACATCGCAATTCTTCTGTTACGCATGATTGACCTTTGATATGTGTTGGCCAGTCACTGCGATTGGTCAGCCATTTTGGTCCATTCCACCATAGACTGAAATCTTGTAGCTTTTCTGGATGAATTCCCCTAGAAGCACAATCAGCTGGATTATCCTGGGTGTTGACGTGTCTCCAATTTGATCTTCGTAAAAACGTAAGTATTTCTCCCGTCCTGTTTCCAACGAATGTGTTCCATTTGTTAGGGTGGGCCGATAACCAATCTAAAACAATTGTAGAGTCAGTCCATGCAAATATTTCTTCTATTTCGGTTTGCAAAGCGGTTTGAACTGCTGAAAGTAATTTGGTTAATAGTAACGCGCCACACAACTCCAAGCGAGGAATGGAAATTTGTTTAATTGGGGCGACTTTGGTTTTCGCTGACAATAACTTGATGATTGGTATTTCATTTGGTTTGGTTATTTGACCGTACACTACAGCAGAATAAGCCTGCTTAGAAGCATCACAAAATCCATGCAGAGTTAATTTGGTTTCGGCATTTGTGTGTATGTATCTCTCTAGTGCGATATTTTCGAGAAGTGGTAAGCTGTTTCGTATATTTAACCAAGTAGATGATACATTGTTTGGTAAATTATCATCCCAGCCTATATTTTCTGACCACAATGATTGCATGAATATTTTTATAGCTATTGTGACTGGGGCAAGCCATCCTAATGAGTCAAATAGTCGACTAGCCTCAGACAAGATTCCGCGTTTACTTAGAATGGGCTGCTGAGCTAAATTAACCTGGAATTGAAAACAGTCCGTTTTCGGGTTCCAATGTAATCCTAACACCTTTACACAGTTGGATTCTTCGATTTCCAAATTATTCATACTTTTATTATTACTATTTAATACATCGGTTATGTTGCTTGTCCACTTTCTCAGATGAAATCCTGAACTGGATAAAATTTGCTGTATTTCATTTTTCAGCTTCACCGCATCATCTACCGAGTTTGCTCCAGTCATTAGGTCATCAACATACATATCCTGAGTTATGTGACGCGACGCTTTGGGATACAGTTGAATGAATTTCTGCGCTGCTTCATTCAAAGAACGTGTTGCCAAATATGATGCACTTGCTGTGCCGTAGGTTACGGTTTGTAGTTCGTAGGTGTTGAACTTTTCAGATGGTGAACTGCGCCATATAATTCGTTGAAACTTAGTGTCATCTTCTGACATTTGTATCTGCCTGTACATTTTCTCGACATCAGCAGTGATCACGACTTTATGTTTTCTGAAACGAGACAATATTTGGTATAGCGAAGACTGAACAGTAGGTCCTACCGCAAGACAGTTATTTAAAGATGTGCCAGTGTCTGTCTTACAAGAACCATCAAACACCACCCTTAATTTGGTAGTGCTGCTAGAGCTTTTGATAACTCCATGGTGGGGAAGGTAATAACAATTTAGCTCGGCTTGATCGTCAATAAGTTGTTTCATATGTCCTAACTGTATATATTCTGACATAAATTCTTTATACATTTTGTAGAATATGGGATCTCGTGCAAATCGCCTCTCCATTGAATGCATCCGTTGTACTGCTGCTTTGTAAGAGCTTCCCAATACGCTTGGCGGTGTTTTAAATGGCAGCCTTACTTGAAATCGACCATTACTCGTTGTTGTGGTAGTTTTCTTAAAATGATCTTCACAGAACTGTTCTTCTTCTGATAAATGGATGCTTTCTTCGTTAATGGTTTCTATTTCCCAAAACTTAGCTAAGAGTTGGTCAAGATTGTCTTCAGATGCATCGATGTTTACCGCAATCGATAATTTAGAATGTGTTTCTTTAGATCCACCTGCCACAACCCATCCCAATACTGTGCGTTGCATGATAAATTCGTCGAGGATGGTTTTCCCTTCAGTGAAGAGTTCGAAGAATGTATCTGAACCAATGATGATATCAATTTCTTCTCCTTTATGGAAGTGTGGATCTGCTAGTTCATAACAATTAAATTTGTTGATATCAATAAGCGATGATATGGGTTGTTGTTTTGCGGTTAACTTGGGATACACGAATGCTTCTATTTGGATGGATGGGTCATCTTTGTTCCATGGTGTAACAACTAACGATACTATTCCTTTGGTGTATCCATTGGTGGTGGCTCCAATTCCCGATATGGCGAGCTTTGCATTTCTTCTCTCTAGCCTTAATCTTTGAGCGCAATTCTCCGAAATAAACGACCCTTGTGATCCTGAATCAAGCAGTCCCCGGCAAAGTTGTTTTCTGTTAAATGCGTCAGTTACATGTACAAGAGCTGTAGGTAATAATGAAATTCCATGTCTGGCATTTGAAGCATAACTGGACGAGACTGATTCTATCGATTTTGGTGCAGCGTTTTGATGTGAATTAAGCTCATTTGTCAATGTCGCATGATCGTGGACAAGAGTATGGTGTTTCTTGTTGCATTCCTTACAACGAAACTTGGACTTGCAATTATAAACATTGTGGTTATTATTAAGACAGTTAAAACATCTTCTACTATCTCTCAACATGTTTCTTCTTTCATCTGTTGACATTTGTTTAAATTTAACACATTCAAACAAGCGATGATGTTCTGTAGGACACAATTGACATGGCTGGATGTTCGAAGTGACATGGCTTCTTAAATTTGGTTTTGGCTGATTGGTATGAGGGTTTGAACGTTTATTTGCACTCTTCAATGATTCAAGCGCGTTAATTCGTCTTGCGAGAAAATCGAAAAATTGCTTGAGAGTCGGAAGATTCAAATCTGGTGACGCTTGAGCCCAAAGGTTATTCGTTTCATCATCTATAGCTTATTAACTAGTACCTGTATAAGCCAGTGATCTCGTGACTCCACTTCTTCTCCAAGACCCTTCAAACCACGGATAACCTCGTCAGAGGTATCTAACAGACGACGAACAGTTGTACTGGTGGCTGAGTTCACTGAAGGCGGCGACATGAACGTTTTAATAAAGGCATAAATCGTATGTTTCTTTCGGTCGTAGCGATCCCATAACTTTTTTAATGCTTCTATGTAGTTGGCATCGGTAGTACTAAAGTGTTTTAACAGTCCAGCTGCTTCACCCTTCAATGTACCTTTAAGATATTGTAGCTTCTGCGATGGTGTTAATCGTTGATTATCATGAATGGTAGAACAGAATAGATCATAAAACGACTGTCAGTCGGTGTATTCGCCCGTGAAGCTCGGAATTGATATCTTTGGTAATTTTACGTCCATGTGTCCATTTGATATCGAAGCGTCTTGCATGGTGGTATCATTGAGAGAAATTGGTGGTTCCATTCTCATTCGTAAAGCAAGATTTAAGCCTGCTACTGCCGTGTAATACGAATCTTCAAATTCGGTGTCCAGTTCTTCTTTCTTGTCCAATGTAACTATTTGGTTCTCAATATCGATGAATTCGGTTCGGTAGCGCTCTACATTGGTCAAAGGCACTTTTATATCTTCTGCATTAGTAGTAGCAGGCATGTTGTTGATGTAATTTATTATTTTAGTTATGCTTCCTTTAATGTAGGCACGCCGTTTTTTCAATGTATTAATGTCGGTCATTTTGGATCAATAATAATTTGGTAACACTTTCACTATTCACTGAACACTTTTATTGAAAGTTTTAAATTGTATATGAGATATTTAAACAGTTCACTTGATTTGCTCGATAAATTTTAGATTTAATTTGATAAATTTGTGATAAAATAAGTGACTTAAGAAAATTTATACTTGCTGTATTTAGGTGTGATATATACGATACTGGTAACATTCTCATCCGGCTCGAAGGACCAATGTTTTGTACCGATCTGTTGGTTCCACAAATAAAAGATGGATTGATACAAAATTGATGGTTTGGTTAGGTTTGGTATTATAATTAAATTTCAATTAAAAAAAACAGATTTGGTTTGATGTTTTCAGCTTGGTGGTTTAATTAGAAGAGAAAGCTTATTACATTTTTATTAAAATTTTAAGTAAGTGGTTTAACTGTTTCACAAAATACTTAACAGATGTCCAAAATTAATTCAACTGCGATACAGAACGCACTCAATATTAAAATTTGCATATCTAACATTTGTTAGGTTTTTTATGTAATGACATTTGTTATTGTTATGGTTTTGAGAAACAGGTACAGTAAAGGTAAGTGAAATTATATAAACAAATATAAATATGAATTATAACAATTGACTCATTTTTAGGTTAATTGAATGTTACAGTATTGATAAAAATAACTATTGCGGAAAGTTATAATTAAATGTGTTGAGTGATCGGTGATCATTAATTGAAGTTTGTTTTATAGGTCTGTTGTATCTGGATCATAAACAGATGGCTTCTAACATTCGAGAGATATGTGGCCCAAAACAAGACGTTGATGGCACTTACCGAGTTCTTTTCAATCACGAGATCAGGAATCTAATGCAAATTTCTGATATCGTGCATGAAATCAAAGGATAGCGGACACGTTCTACGTGTGGATCCGAACCGAATTAAACAGCTATCTTCGAAGGGAGAGCCGTCTTTCGGTAGGCGAAGAGGTCGCTGTCGGCGACGACGGATCAACGGCGTAGAGAGCGATCTGGCATCTCTTGGTTGCTTGCAACAATATGAAGAGCTGGCTCGTGATCGAAACCGATGTAGTAAGATTGTTATACGGCACGGGACATTATGGCCTGTAAAAACTGTTAAAAACATAAAACTAAACTGTGAACTCGATTCATTGTGCTAATTTGTTATATTCTTCTCCTTTTAAGTTACATCCAGCTTCCAACATTCTCCCGGGCTTTGAATCACTCGATTCATTTAGAACTTTACATAGCGCGTGAACAGCTCTACGAGTTGTGCTATTTTTGATCTTCACAGACGTTACACTTACTAACCCGGGAGTGTTGTGTTGATCTTCATTCTTCACACCGAGTGGACGTGTTTTTTCCTCTCGGTGTTGTAGCGGAATTTGAAATATGTCCAAATTCAGCTAGCAGATTTGACCCTGCAGCGGTTTCCACGCGGTGTTTTATTTGCCTGGCTAATATTTATGTAGGTCGTGGGGGTTATGGAAACATGCAGAATCTTTAAAATTCACACCGCTCAGAAGGAATCATGGCCTGGGAGGGTCAACTCAAACACACTATCACTATACTAGTCTACTGCATTGCAAAATTCATTGGTTTAGCGGTAAAAAAAATAACTGAATAAATATAATGAGCGTATAGTATACCAGTAAAATATTCTAAGTAAATTTCAGAATCACAACCGCTAAGAAACTAAACTTTGTATTTTACAAAACCAAACCAAGGTCAACAATGTAATAATAAATTTAAATTTACAAATCCAAATTGTATAGAAAATTTTACGGTAAAAAAATTAATATCGAAACATAGTATTGAATAAAATAATTATGTACAGAAAAGAAACTATCAAAAATTCAAAAAAAATGAAAATAATGACTTAAACTTATCTCTATCGAAAATGACTAAATTCTAGAAAAGCTTTAGGAGCATCTGGTAAACTATTACAACGTACTAATGTAATAATATAGCGGAAAATAAAGAATAAAAATCTAAATACCGTACAATTGATTAACGGGTATCCGATGATGATATCAGCAAGTCCGGCCCAAAGTAGCGTGGATATATATAGCAGCCGTAGACTGGTTACTTCATAACTCGTGCACTTCTTAGTGATGCGAATAAACAGGCATGCATTCATTATCAGCGTACGCAGACTTAATTCAGACGATCACTGCCTACCATTACAATTTTCATTCAACACACAGATTACACCAGATTGTTATTGTATTGTATTATTGCGGGTTATTTTTCATTATTAAGCTTCACTCGGGAAATGTGTGATTGGTAAAGATTAAAAGAAATTTGCATACACCAAATAAAAGTAATTTTATTATAATTGTTCATAATTTGTACATTTATGGAATTAATTGATATGCAACCATTTAATCTCTAGTCTATGCCGTTGGTTATAATACAAAGTTTACCGACAATAATTTATTTAATATCGATCGCATTAACTTGTTACAGACACACACAATCTCCATTATATTTATTCCATCAAACAATTTGATTTGAAAAAAAAACTTTGAATTTCACTATACATTTTATATTGTTCCCAAACTTAATACAATAGGGAATCCATTATTAAAAGAATTGCATTCCGACATATTCGGAATATTTCCGACATATTCGCATATGATCACTTAAAACCAAAAACAAAACTTAATATTTTTCGCGATCCCCACACGAAATTTTGTTTTTTTTTATTACAGGGATTCTTAGAAAAAAAAAATAATTCAAACGATTTAAATATTATTATTTAATTAAGCCATTAAATATTATTGAATAAATAACTTAATCAGTCAGCTGTTGCACAAAACAAAAAATACTGACTGATCTCAAAACAAAACGAAGCCCCCTTCCCTCTTGCTCTCGCTCTTTTATATCGTATCAGAGGTGCAAATAAGTTGGTGGGGGAACTGATTGATGGCAGGTATCATCTACTACAATAATAATATCCCAAGAGGGAAATTATAATGCAATGTCAGTGGTGGGAACGATGATTGCAACCGCGGCCGTCGTTACAATCGTGGGGACGCCCCACACCCGAGATTACGTCTCATTAAGCCGGGCATAGTAGCTAAATTAACTATAAAACTTAGGAAAGAGTAGCAATTGAATATGAATTATCATCCACTCTAGGAGAAGAAACACCCATATTTTGCTATATGTGAATGTAACAGGTGATTTTTACGCACGAATGTCTTTGATGTGGAAGATGCCCAAATCTTTCCCAGATTCATTTTTCAAACGATAAGCGACGTTGCCAACTTTAGTATCAATAGTTGCCGGTAAAAATTTTGCGCCTAGCTTAGCCGAAAATTTATTGATAGCATTACTGAGGGCGAATGAACGAACAAAAACTGGTTGTCCTACCTCGAGCTGTCGATTTCTACTCCGTAGGTTGTAGTGTCGTGCTGCCTTGTTATAAGCTACTCTAAGGTAGTGGATAATTTTGTTTCGAACAATACCCAAGCGATCGGTTTTGGAGAGTAGGTATAACTCATTAGGATCATTTTCGAATAAAAGTTTCCGTAATCGATATTCCGAGCCATGCAGAGTCATATGTTGTCCGAAAACTAAATAGTGTGGGGAATAATGTGTCGTGTCATGTACTGCATTTCGTAGCGCTGCGGCAATTTCCTGCAAATGAATATCCCATTCATTATGCGAATTATCTTCTACATAAGAGCGCAAAGCAGAAAGTAGAGTACGATTTACACGCTCGGAGGCATTACTCTGTGGCGAGTAAGCTGGGGTGCGTGTATGAGAAACTCCGTATTTCATGAGCAACTCTTCAAATAATTTGGAGGTAAATTGCTTTCCATTGTCTGAGGTTACTGTCTCGGGAACAGAGAACATTAGGAACACCTCGTTCTCTAAAAACGAGCACACTAGGGAAGCGGAAGCTTCGCGTAAGGGTTTCACAGTTACCCACTTCGAAAAATGATCCAAAACGATAACAATAAAGCAATTGCCTCTTTTGGATCGAGGATATGGCCCTAGAAAGTCTATATAAATGTGTTGAAAGGGTCTGGAAGATTCTACCATAGATCCCATCGTCGGTCTCATTGAGTAGTTTGGTGCTTTATTCATTGAGCATTGTTTACATCCGGCGACATACTGCTTCACTTGTTCAGCCATTTTTGTCCAATAAAATTGGCGTTGCAACCGCTCGAGCGTTTTACTAGCTCCTAAGTGAGCAGAAGTAGGAGATGAATGCGCTTGTTGGATCAATTTTGGTGTTAATGACTCGGGGACTATTAACTTCCAATCTGGAAGATCAGTATTGGAATATCGAGATCCATATGAAGGAGCGATTAAAATTTTATTTTCATGGATCCGAACATTTGAATCGCAATCTTTCATCTGTTGTATACGCGTAATTTGGTTCACATATTCAGGCTCACGGAAAGCAGGAGAATCCAAGTTAATCTGCAAGACGGGAATGTTAGTAGTAGAAATCAAATTCACCGCGCTCACCGTGTTCACTCCGAGACACTCAACGTTTTTGTCCACAGGATGATCGGGTAGTGAAGGTTCATCATCATCAAACGCACGTGATAGTGCGTCTGGTACAATGTTTATGGAGGCCTTTCGATACCCTATCTGGAAGTCGTATGATTGGAGTTTAAGGCTCCAACGTGCTAGCCGTCCTGACAGATCCTTTTGTGACATTAGCCATTTGAGACTGGCATGGTCGGTGTATATCACAAAAGGATACCCTTCTATATATGGCCTAAACTTTTGTACACTGAGTACCGCGGCGTAGCATTCAAGTTCAGTTACCGAATAGTTTTTTTGGGCCCCATTGAGTTTTTGTGAGATGAATTCAATGGGGTGTTCCTCACCATCGGTGTCGGTTTGGAAAAGAACGCTGCCTACGCCGACGGAACTGGCATCGCACTGTATATAAAAGGGTTTACTATAGTCAGGATTAGCTAGCACGGGCGCTGAGGAAAGAGCTAATTTCAGAGCGTTAAAAGACTGTTGCGCAGTGCTAGACCATTTGGAACCGGACTTACCAGTTAAGTCAGTTAGTGGGGCCGCCAACGAAGCAAAATTTTTAATGAATCGACGGTACCATCCGCACATACCCAGAAAGCGTCTAATCTGTTTTGTAGACTTTGGTTTCGGAAATTCAAGAATAGCTCGACATTTTTCGGGGTTTGTGCGGAGGCAACCGTCACCCACCACATATCCGAGGTAATTAACCTCCCTCAAAACAAACTGACTCTTTGCAACATTAATGGTAAGGCCGGCCCTCGTCAACAAACGAGCAACTTCTTTCAGCAGGGTGAAATGTTCCTCTAACGTGGCAGAAGTGATTAATAAGTCGTCTAGATAGACGAAGACCCTATCGTGGAGCTGGTATGGGATAACTCGGTGCATCAGGCGACACAGAGTTTGAGGAGCATTACATAGCCCGAATGGCATTACCTTGAAGTGATACAAGGGGCGGCCTGGTACCGTGAACGCCGTCTTATCGCGGGATTGTGGATCAAGCTGGATCTGCCAAAAGGCATCTTTCAAATCGATGGCGGATATAAACCGTGTTTGATCCAGACGATCCAACAATCCGTTGATAAGAGGAAGCGGATAGGCGTCCTTGACCGTCACCTTGTTCACTTCACGAGCGTCTAAACAGAGCCTCACTTTACCGTTCGCCTTCTGCACCAGAGTAATTGGGGAGCACCAGGAGCTTTGGCTTTCTTCAATGACGTCTAGGGCCAACATTCTATCTAGCTCTTCATACATCAACTTCTGCCGCACGGGAGACACGTTATAGAAACGCTGTTTCACTGGTTTTGCGCTACCAACATCAATCACATGAACCAAAAGATCGGTTACACCCAGTCCTAGTTTGGTACTTGATGGAAACTCGTTGATTATACCATCCAGCCGCTCTCTATCCGTAGGTGACAGAGAATGAAATTTTGGAGAGTTTGTTTGGCTAGGTTGTTCGGGGCAAACAAAGGGATGAAATTTTTGGCGTGATCCCGAACCGATTCCAAAAATCGATTCCCAAGTAGAGTGATTGCTCAAGAGACGGCACGATGTACAGTACAAGAGTGTGTGACTGGTTGTTAAATATAACCAATGCATGAATATAGCCAAAAACCCTCTGAGATTGCCCACTAGCCGTATGGATCGTAGTTGGAAAGTGGTGGAATTTTATTGATGAATCTGTTAGGAATTTTTCGGATCCGCGACCTAAGACTGATATACTGGCTCCACTATCGAGTAGTCCGGTATATGGAACACCATTTATAGTAACAGAAGCGTAAGGTCGTTTATCGTAAGTATCAGAACGGATAATAGAAGACATTATAATGGATTTTCTATTTTTGCGATTATCCCAATATCTAACAGTTCTCTTTCTTCTGCCAGCGTTGTGAGAACATTTTGCGTTGAAGGTGATATTAGAAGACTGGATATTCTGTTGCAATTTGATTGTAGGGGATGCACAAAAAGAATCAAGTGACAAAGCGGAGCACTCGGATGAGGGGATAGAAGTAGGGTCAACTTGAAACGAATTATTTTGAGGACATGAAAACTGTTGACTAACTACGGTTTCGAGCGATTGGTTAGGCCAATTTCCGGGTCCGTATTGCTTGCCGCATCTTCTCGTGCTATGATCCTGGGTAAGATAGTCTTCGGTGGCCCCTGGTTCCCAGATCTCCATTGACCCCTTGGTGAGTTTTCCGTGCACCTTGGACATTTCGGTGTGATTGTATCTTTGTGGCCACAACGATAGCAAAATACTCCTCGAGGCAATACTGGACAATCTATGAATGTATGGCCAATGTCTGAGCAGTTGTAGCAAACTGGATTGTTTCCTACACTATTAAAATTTGATCGAAGGTTTTTATTTGGCACATTGGATAATCGAACTGGTTGGTTGGTTGATATATTGGGTGGCGATTTCAAAGAACATACAACTTCGCACGTCTCACCCATCGGGGATTCTGTATGACTTTGATCATGTTGGGACGGATAATCATAATCACCTTCGTATAGCTCATTTATATTACGTCGATTCGATAGTACATTATCGGAAGAAATGCGGAATCGTTTGAACGTATCCTCCCACGCAGTACACGTTTTGATAAGATCGTTAATGGAGTTAAAACGTTGGTCAGTTAAGTGGTACTGTAATGCTGGCGTCATATTTGACATCAATAGCTGGATAAACTCCTCATCGCGGTACGGCGTCCGGCATTGCAGCGTAAGAGCCCAAACGTGGTGATAAAAGTCGATGAAATTCTCATTCGGTTTCTGCTTTCGGGCCTCAATAGTTCTTCTTATTTCATAATCAGTGCGCCTATCCTTAAACCTCTCTATAAAATCCTTTTTGAGATCATTCCATGTAGCCATTGGATGGTGTCGTCGGTATGTCCAATACCATTGAAGCGCAATATCCTTAAGCACAGTACTTACTTCTACCATAAGAATGTCGTCCGTTAAACCCATGGATGCTGCCACGGTTTGCAATTGGAACAAAAACATGTCTACCGTTATCCCCGATGTGGATCCGGAATAGCAGATACCACTACGAGATAGTTGCCGTCGAACCGAAAGGTTGTTGTTATAATTTTGATATCCTGTATTTCCAAAATTTAGATTATGTCTCTCGGCATCCGGAGAACTTATAGTGCTGTGATGCGGTGTATTAAAATTACTTACAACGGAGGATGAAATTGGACCGTGCGCCGTAGTTACAACAGTTGCGGGAAGCGTTATGTGGCTGGTCGTCACAAAATACGGGCTAGAGCCTTGAAATTGTACCGGTGGACCTCGAGTTTGGATATTAAGCGGAGGAGCAGCAACCTCAATGTTTCCGAGTGGTGCTTGGACACGCTTTGAGTTTCCGGTGGGACTGTCCTTTGTCGCTCTATGTTGGTTTAACATCTTGACTTGTTCGGACAATTCTCTGATTTGTGTCATCATCGCAAGGAATAAAGGGCTTTGCTCTAATTTAAAGGGGTCATTTGAAACGGACACTGTAATGCCCGCTTCAGATACCTTATCTTCATTCACAAAGGGAATGAAGTTTGATTTAGCTGGGTTTGGATCCGAATTCGAAAGCATCGGGTTTGCGGTTGGGTTTTCTGAGGGCGCTGGTTTGGTTGCCAATGATGGGATCACCACATTTTCAAGGTTTTCGTTTTCAGCAATTTTGATGGAATTATTTAAGTCACCGGAATTATGCAGATATTCCGTTAATGTTTCAAGCAGACGATGACAGGATTTTAACAACTTTAAAGCAGACTCTTGATATGTCGGTGAGTGAGACACACGCTCCAACCGACCTCGCACATGAGACATACGGGACCATATTTGTTCGGCTCGAGTGGTTTGTTCCACTGTCAAAACGGATTTTAATTGAACAATTTCGTTCTGGAGTCGAATTAGTTTACCACGACAACATTCAATTTCCGCATTTGGGTTTTTTGCGGCCCGACTATGCATACGTTGCGGAGCATTCGATCTACAATCGCTTTCCGCATCTACCTGTTGCTGTAGAGCTACTAGAACATCGTCCGATCCAGACAAAATTGCGCGTAGCTCGCATTCGACTTCAATTTCATCTGGCTTCAAAGCCGCCACTCTCATTTTAATATTTTAATAGAAATTCTTTGCAAAACGAAACAAAAGAGCAAGATCAAGAGCAGAAGTTTAGATTGAGTAAATCGGTTAATATAGGTATGGCGTAAAATTCAATTATTGGATAAATAATAATAACAAAGTAGGTAAAATATAATAAATGGATATATATATAAAATTATAGTAATATTTAAGTTCCCGAAAATTCTTAAAAGTATATATTTATTTCAAATTTTCTTTAAATTTTAAAATAAAAAAAATAATATCAAATTAATCAATAAGGTTTTTATACGCTTCAAGTATAAAAATGAATAATATATAAATAAACGGATAATGAGCTTGAGTGCCTCCTCACGACCATAGGTGATTCGTTCCATGAAAGGGAGAAAATAATGGAAATTTAGAAAATTTAAACTATAACATCTACAGTAAAATATTAACTGGCAGTAATTCAAAATCTTATTGAAAAAAATCAAAATGTCAACCAAAAAAATTCGAAAATCAGACCGAACATGGGAAATCGTAATTTGAAAAATGAATTGACAAGTTTTAAATCAAAAATAAGATAGATAATAAACAACATATTATAAAAAAAAAAAAACAAAAATTGAAAACGAAAATTGAAAATTATTTGGGATAGAATTGAATTTGTAACTTTTGCATAATACAGAATTAAATTCAAACAGTTCATCAGGAAATGAATAACGCGATATGCAAAAGTGACAAGCTGAAAATTAACTGTAAAATAATAGGCGACCTTAGCGTATTCAATTAGTTAATCAAACAAACCACATGGATGGAAATAATAATTGAAAATGTTAAGGAGCCAAGAGCAAAATGTATAAGTTAATAACTATGAAAAATACGGGTATTAGGACAAATATATAGCCATTTACGTTTGGGCGCCACTGTAGCGGAATTTGAAATATGTCCAAATTCAGCTAGCAGATTTGACCCTGCAGCGGTTTCCACGCGGTGTTTTATTTGCCTGGCTAATATTTATGTAGGTCGTGGGGGTTGTGGAAACATGCAGAATCTTTAAAATTCACACCGCTCAGAAGGAATCATGGCCTGGGAGGGTCAACTCAAACACACTATCACTATACTAGTCTACTGCATTGCAAAATTCATTGGTTTAGCGGTAAAAAAAATAACTGAATAAATATAATGAGCGTATAGTATACCAGTAAAATATTCTAAGTAAATTTCAGAATCACAACCGCTAAGAAACTAAACTTTGTATTTTACAAAACCAAACCAAGGTCAACAATGTAATAATAAATTTAAATTTACAAATCCAAATTGTATAGAAAATTTTACGGTAAAAAAATTAATATCGAAACATAGTATTGAATAAAATAATTATGTACAGAAAAGAAACTATCAAAAATTCAAAAAAAATGAAAATAATGACTTAAACTTATCTCTATCGAAAATGACTAAATTCTAGAAAAGCTTTAGGAGCATCTGGTAAACTATTACAACGTACTAATGTAATAATATAGCGGAAAATAAAGAATAAAAATCTAAATACCGTACAATTGATTAACGGGTATCCGATGATGATATCAGCAAGTCCGGCCCAAAGTAGCGTGGATATATATAGCAGCCGTAGACTGGTTACTTCATAACTCGTGCACTTCTTAGTGATGCGAATAAACAGGCATGCATTCATTATCAGCGTACGCAGACTTAATTCAGACGATCACTGCCTACCATTACAATTTTCATTCAACACACAGATTACACCAGATTGTTATTGTATTGTATTATTGCGGGTTATTTTTCATTATTAAGCTTCACTCGGGAAATGTGTGATTGGTAAAGATTAAAAGAAATTTGCATACACCAAATAAAAGTAATTTTATTATAATTGTTCATAATTTGTACATTTATGGAATTAATTGATATGCAACCATTTAATCTCTAGTCTATGCCGTTGGTTATAATACAAAGTTTACCGACAATAATTTATTTAATATCGATCGCATTAACTTGTTACAGACACACACAATCTCCATTATATTTATTCCATCAAACAATTTGATTTGAAAAAAAAACTTTGAATTTCACTATACATTTTATATTGTTCCCAAACTTAATACAATAGGGAATCCATTATTAAAAGAATTGCATTCCGACATATTCGGAATATTTCCGACATATTCGCATATGATCACTTAAAACCAAAAACAAAACTTAATATTTTTCGCGATCCCCACACGAAATTTTGTTTTTTTTTATTACAGGGATTCTTAGAAAAAAAAATAATTCAAACGATTTAAATATTATTATTTAATTAAGCCATTAAATATTATTGAATAAATAACTTAATCAGTCAGCTGTTGCACAAAACAAAAAATACTGACTGATCTCAAAACAAAACGAAGCCCCCTTCCCTCTTGCTCTCGCTCTTTTATATCGTATCAGAGGTGCAAATAAGTTGGTGGGGGAACTGATTGATGGCAGGTATCATCTACTACAATAACAATATCCCAAGAGGGAAATTATAATGCAATGTCAGTGGTGGGAACGATGATTGCAATCGCGGCCGTCGTTACAGTGTTGTTAAATAAAATAGAATAAATTCGTTTGTGGTGTGTGTGTTTGTGTGTGGGTTTAAATCGGATCACAGATGAGTATCGCTATTATATTATTATATGTTATTATTATTGTCATTACATTATGTATTATATTATATTGTGTTGTGTTGTACTTTATTATATTTTGTACGATACTAACTATTACATCTTCATACGCTATTACGCATTGACATCTCACAGGCAATGCTTTATACTAGTTTTGGTATTGTGTTACATTCAGTTCTTGTTTCTCCTTTATATGTATAATATTGTTATATATAACGTTTTGCCTTTGTGTCTTATATACATCATTTTGAAATCACACTCACACCACAATATTCCATTGAAAACGATCGTATGCTTTGTATGTTTCGTTTTCTTTCGTTTGACTAGCACATCGCTCTTCATACAATTCTCTTATTCCCCTTTCCTTTAGATGGTTTTTTATATTTTGGTCAATACCAATAAAGATCAGGCCGATTATTCTCTTTTATGAGTTAGTATGAGTAAATGGTTAGAAAACAACAAAATTTGTACAATTCGTTCGTAAACTGTCGATTTCTCGCAATTTTTTGACTTTGCTTTGTTGTATCTTACAATGCCCTGTATTACATACCCTTATTATCAATTCCCTTAACATCAATTTTTGTATATGAGGCATCTAAATATGATTATTTATCAAGACTGATGTACAATAAATTTCCCATTTATTGATACATGCTCAAATTTTTCATTCATAAGAAATTTTCCTGATTTTTATTTTTATTTTCGGCTAATATGTTAGTTCGATAATATTTCGTTTATCGAATATGATCACATGATCAAAATGACTCGAGAAAATGTATAAATAGTGATTATATAACGTAACTCTTCTTTTGCATTTGAATTTTGTATAGGAAAAACATTCTAGCACACAAAGAATACACAAAGTCACAAAAATTATTTTTTTTGTTTTGTTTACGTTGATTTTTTTGTTTCTTTTTGTTTTTGATGGTACATTGTCTGTTACTGTTATTGTATTGTATTGTATGTTTACTTGTCAGTATGAAAAAAATTGGCCTAAAATATATTTAATTTTTGGCAAATTTAAAATATATTTGCGGAAATATAAATTTCAATAAACCTATAAATATAAATAAATTTGATATTATTCAATTCATGATTTTACTGACTACTTCGGATGACAAAATTTGTTTAATTGTTAATTCGTTAATTCTATTTCGAAAAATTAAACGAAACATCAATTTAATTATTTTTGGAAATAATAAAATTAACGTTTTGTTTAATTTATTTCCTAGTTAAAATTCAGATAGATATTATCAAAATCTAAATAAAATTGTTAAATATCTATAAACCTACAAAAAATAATTCAAACAGGTAAAATTTTATGTAAATTGAAGATAAATTACGAAAACATAAAATTTATCATAAAACAAATACATCCTCCCGTCGCAACTGCTCGTAGCAAACTAAAACAAAACAAAGCAACAAAATCAAAACTAAATTAAAAACGAAACGAATGCACTAAAAGACAACAAAGCACAACAAACGTAATTGACCAAAATATCAATTTTATAATTTTTTATAAAGAATGAAAATAATTTAAGTCATACAATTCAAACTGTTTTAATAATCCTTAATAAAAATTCTGTAAGCCTTAAACAAAATTAAAACGCATAAAATTTTATGTAATCTAAAAATATTACGTAAAAACCAAATCATACTGACAACGAACAAGAGGTTTCGCCTCAAATGCTCGTAGCAAACTAAAACAAGGAAACAAAATCAAAAATAAAATAAAAATGAAGCGAAATGCACTAAAAGACAACGAAGCACAAAACTGTTTGCATTATTTCTAAAAAAAAAATGGAAACGAAGGAAAAATGGAAAAAAACGAGCGGGATGCAAAATAACATCATATTACTACTCGTATGCGCGAACCAGAGCAAAATATAACAAATGATATGTATTTAAACCCGATATTACAAATTCATTTTGTTTTATTTTTCTATTCACGATCGAAAATATAAAAATCTAGATTCTTAAATCTTCAAAAACATGAATTAAAATATTGGTTTAAATGAAAATTATTAATCCAGGATTGTTGATAAATAATCATTTTCCAAACTCTGGATAGTGAGTTATTCGCTATGGGGCCTGCCTACCAAGTTATAGGAAGTTAAAAGTCAAAAATTTCGAAAAAATCAGCTTTTTCATACGATTGTTGATGTATTTCAAAACCGACTGTAGTGTGTGTGTAACACACACTACAGTCGGTTTTGATGTATTTACCAATTTCTAACCCATTACACATACATAGGATCGGCCATGTTTTTCGATGGGAAACGGCCGTATACATATACGCATTGTTTTGGTTTATGTATGTTTCAAAACATACAGTAGTAAGGATTTTGTTTTTTTAAATTTTAACGCGATCACTGCCATTGTGCGTTGTGTAGGAAAATGTTAATATATTCAATGTAATTGGCGATTTACATTTTATTTTTATACATTTATGGATTGTGTTTGTGTTGTATATACATCATTATTTGATTGTTGAAAACGCAAATTTACACACGACTGTCTACATTTAAATGTCCTAGGTATTCATATTATGTATTTAACAAAATTGTCGTTCCGTCCATCAAAATTCTGTTTCCTATGTTTATTAGAAAATTTTTTGTTCATTTTTATTTTATATTTTATGCAGGTGTTATATATACATATATACAAGCAATCCTTGACTTACGTCGTAGATTGTCATATACATATATACAGGCGATCTTTGACTTACGTCGTGGATGCGTTCCTGAAAAGTGCAACGTTACTAGAAACGACGAAAGTCGAAAAAGTATTCAAATATATAACGAAAAAATATGTTGGTTCTGTATAAAGTAAAATGTATTCAAATTCTTAAATCGTAAAAGTGGAATAAAATTAAATATAATTCAGAAGTATGTACGTGGATTGTAGCGTTATTTGTTTGAGTCTATTACTCTTCGAAATCATCAGATGATGAAATACTTTCATCATTTATCCTGCTAGATTAATAAATTTTCTACGTCAGACGGATCAGTATCTATGAAGCCAGTTTTTTTGGCCGTGTTGATGATTTGAGTTTGTACTTCAGCTGCATCTTCAATAGAACTGGTGGACTGATTCGACCAAGGCTTTTTCCACGATCCAGACATGGTGGTGTCGCTGACTTCATCCCAAGATTTGCTAATGTTGAGAACTGCATGTCATTTCGTGTAGAGAGACTGGCGGTAACCCAAGCCTTTCTATAACTTCTTCAAACAACCAGTAAACTTGTTTTGGTGATACCCTTTTAAGCTTTCGGGTTCTCCGAATGGTAAATCAGCAAAGGATTTAACTTGAAGTCGCCTACGGTATTACCACCAAGAAGAAGCGTCAAACGGTCTTTTGCTGCTTGAAAGCCGGAAGCATGTTTTTCTGCTGTGGCCAAATATGTTCGCGTGGGTGTTATTTTCAAGTACTAAGAAGCTGTTTCGTCGTTAAATAGTTGATGGCTTAAATGACCATCTGCAACGATGCTTTAATTGTTTGCAGAATGGCGTTTGCTGCAGCTGTGTCTGCACTAGTTGAATCACCTAAAATTTTAAATATTTAGGAATTCGTTCCGATTTTTAAAATTTTGGAACCAACCCCGACTATATTGGAAAGTATTTGTTTCTTCGTTACTTAGTTCGGCAAGAGGCCCACAAATACTCTAAGCTTTGGTTTGGATGATCGACGTTATAAATGTAATATTTTTTGGATTGCGCTTTTATCCAATCTATAAACAATAATGCCATTGTCTCGATTCTAATATTAGCAAAAATTTTCGCACTTTTTGAGGTTCCCGCTTTAGCATGATTTAGGTTCTCGCTTTAGCGAATTTTTTTTTGCGTAAAAATTGTTCTTTCACCTGTTGGTGGAATATTTAAATTTCTGGAAATCTGTTTTCTGTATTCCAATTTAGGGAATCCAATACCGGTTTTCGGTAAACCGGTAAACCGGGTTTACCGTCAATTTTTAACTACCGAAAAACCGGTAAATTTTCAAAATTTTACCGAAATTACCGATAGTTTAAAAATTCATTTTTATATTAGATTTACATAATAACATTGTATTTCAGTATGATACGAACTAGAATAGGGATAATAATATTGAATTTATTTTTTAGGAATTTTTAAAATACATGTTAACTCTCCCAATTAAGAGGATCAACTCCTATTGCACACCACTGTATATAAATATTCATAATGTATATACGCATACATATATATTCACAAACACACACAAATACATACAAACATAAATACATACACTCGCACACACAAATATAAACAAACATACATACATACATTCAAATTCCTTACAGTTCAAGCAAAATCCCTACTCTACATGATACATATCTACAAAATAACAATTTACGGCCAAGTTTCGTGCTACCAAAAATATATAAAAATGACGAGAGTACCGCTATTCGAAACGTGCTCATATTATATTAGTGCAATCCATCGCTACATCATTATCCGTATGGTATATTCACATAATAAATTAAAATAGTAACACACAATGTACCAATTTACCACACATATTAGTAAATAACGCCCTGAATTATATTTTTATTTACACTTTTTCATTCAAGTCATCAGTATTTAGTGATCAGTCAGTGCGAACGCTTTTGATCGGTTTTAGTTAGATATTGTTTAAATTCAATCAATAAGATAATAACGTTACCTTTTTATATATTGTACGTATCTAAACAAACAATTTTTTTTCTTTCAAGGTATGTTTTATTTAATTTAACAATAATTTAATGAACGTTTAGCTACCCCGTTAATTTTATTTAAGTGTTATGGATGCACAAAAAGAATCAAACAAAACCATCTGGAGTTATTTTAAAAAATTAAATAAAGATGAGGCAAGCTGTTTGAAATGCCCAAAAATTTTAAAAACTAGAGGTGGCTCAACAAGTGGGCTACATTCGCACTTGAAGTCGCAACATGACATAAATTTGTCAAAAAGAGCTACAAAAGAGTTTGACTCGAATCCATCAGAAAATAAGAATTTACCGTGTACAAGTAGTGGAACCATAACAAAATTTTTCAAACCAAAGATTGATGATACACTACCTGCCATTATTTCCAGAATGGTTGCTTTGGATGGAATACCATTTGAAAAATTTTGGTCGTCCTACGATTTAAGAAAACTATTGATAGATAAAGGATTCTACGTTCCTTCATCTGCAACTACAATCAAAGAAATTGTAATGAATTACGGGGCCAGCATTAAAAAAGAGGTGAAACTCAATATCCTAGAATATTTAAGTAATAAAGATGCAGGATTGAGCCTTAGCTTTGATGAATGGACGTCATTACGAAATCGAAAGTATTTTAATATTAATGTTCATGGCTCAACTAAATTTTGGAATTTAGGGCTCGCTCGTATCAAAGACTCATTTGCTGCTAAGAATTGTTTTGAGACAGTTGAAACCAAACTCAATGAGTTTCACCTGGATATCAACAAAATAATTGGAATGTCTACTGACGGAGCAGCAGTAATGATACGAGTTGGAAAAGACATGAATCTTATTCATCAATTGTGTCTCGCACATGGAATTCATTTGGCGGTGATTAAAGTCTTGTACAACAAAGACGAATTTTCTGACGTTCAAACAAATGCGGATGAGTTAGCTCATTCAAACGAGGATGATAATAGTGAAGGCGAAACTGAAAGTGATTGCGAAAATGGAGATAACATGGAAATATTTCTAGGATCAAATGAACATGAAGAAAATTTTGAAACAATTCAACAATTATATCCGATAATAGCAAAAATCAGAAAAACTGTGAAAATATTTCGTTATTCGACAAAAAATAATGATTTGCTACAGAAATACGTCGTTACAGATTTTAATAAAGAGCTTTGTTTGATTTTAGATACCAAAACCAGGTGGAATAGCTTGCTAGCAATGATGAAGAGATTCTATTTATTAAAAACATGTGTGCAAAAATGTCTAATTGATTTGCAAATCGATGTAAGTTTTTCCGATAGTGAACTCAAAGCTGTTGATGAAATTATAACTTCTTTACTCCCAATAACAATGTCGTTGGAATCAATGTGTTCCAGTAATAGTACGCTACTCAGTGCTGATGCATCATTAAAATTCATGTTGGATGAATTATCAATTCATAATAGCTTTTATAGCAATGAATTGAAAAATGCATTAATATTTCAAATTAATAAGAGACGCACTCAATATTCTGACGTACTACAATATTTGCATAATTTAGATGACAATATTTCTGATCATGAATACTTTGTTTTTAATCGTACAAACAAATCTACGATAGCAAAACTGATTGTAAATTTAATTGAACGTTTGAATATGAGAACTTCACTGACATCGGATGCTGGTCTGGTTGTAGCGTCTTCATCGGAAGATGAAGAACAAAGTGAAAAAGAGTTAACCTTAACTATGAAAGAACGTTTAATTTCTGCTATTAAAAAGAAAACTAAGCCACATGAATTGAAATTAAAACCTATAGAGTTAAACAACAAAAACATAACAACAATAATGCGAAGAGAAATTGCATTGTATGAACAAACTAAAGAACGTGGTGTCTGGCTTAATAGAATCTATCAATATCTCTTGACAATAAAACCAACATCAGTAGATGCAGAGCGAGCATTTTCTTCGGCGGGACAAATTTGCAATAAAATAAGATCTCGTCTCAATGATGATACATTGGATATGTTATGTTTTCTACGAGCTTATTTTAACCAACAAAACGATATTTATAAATAAAATTTATAAAATAGATTGTTTTAATTTATTATTTTATTGTTATTTTTCTATAAGAAAATCAATGAGACTGAACTCTATAAATTTGAATTAACTGTATTGTTGCTAAGTACTTTTATGTAATATAATTTTTTTTTTAATATAAAAAAATGTAATTTAAACTTAAAAATATCTTTTTTCTCAAAAAAACAAAAATAACAAGTAAATAATTAAGATATATAAGATGTTTCAATGATGTTTTTGTAGATTAAATAATTACCGAAATTTACCGGGAAACCGGTAAATTAAGAAAAAAAAATACCGAAACCGGTAAATGAAATTTTCGGTAAATTTGGATTCCCTATTCCAATTCGAAAGGGTGCGTGTGTGTGACACATAGTTTATAAGGAAGGTGTACACATCCTCAGGGATTTTGTAGGACAGGAGTGTTTAGATTTGGTGCAGAACTCGGGTATGTATCTTCCATTATCAGTGGTACATTTTGGGATTGTGGTTGAGGGTTGTCTTAGTCTGGAAGATTGTGACGGGTCGGGCGGGTATTTGATTCTAGTGGCGAGGATTTGGAACTATTTAAATGTTTGGGTGTTGGCGGAATTGTAGCAGTTTTGCAGTGGTGGTTTGGAGGCATTCAGTTTTGCAGAGTGGTGGGAGGTTTTGATGTTTCGGTTGGATTTTTGAAGGATGTCGGAAGTGGTTTGGAAGAAGCGGTTTTTGTAGGTATGCTGGTGATTTGTTCTTTGACCCATGGTACTGCTGTGGTTGGCGGGGGTAGGTACGAGGCTGGATTTGATTGGGACGGGCGTGAGGGTTGATCTAGTTGCAGTGACGGTTGGGAGCCTCTGTTGGCATGTGGAATTTTGGACGTGGGTGGGATTTGTTGAAGGCTGGAGGAAACGCCGAAATGTGGGGTGTGTTACTGACCAATCCGGAGACGCTACGTATATTTATTTTAACTTGGATAGGCTTCAGCGACAACGGAGGGTCTTTTGTCTCCAGAAACATGTTGGCCGAACAAATCATATACGTAAAACTTAAAGCACGAACTACCTATTTTTTTTGTCCACCACATCACCAAATATTGAAATAAAAACTCACTCCATGTTTAATTTATACATATGATTGAATAGCATATAACTAAATTTATTAAACTAGTTGCTAAATTATCAAATTATTCCAAAAAAACACAAACTTCTTATATACCCAAACGGATAAACGGAAGGGCTGTATATAGTACGTATATATCAGTGGAAAACAAAATGTGTTAAATCTTAAATAGAATTTTATCATAATTATAATAATCAACTCACCCAGACATTCTGCCAAAGAGTACTCTCCAGTTCGGATGTCCGCCTAGCTGAAAATTAGAAGATTACCACACCGTTTTCCCGCGTTTTTTTTTTTTTTGGAAAAATAAATAAATTTAACTATTTTCACAAAAGAAATTGACTTAAATTAACTATGGCTAATAACTATAATAATTACTATACGAGTATATACACGCACATATTTTTTTTTTATATTAAGATTTTTTTTGTTTATAAAATGAGCACTATAACATCACTTTGTTGTATGTACTATCTCATGGATTATTTCATTTCACATAAATGTAAAATCCGACGAATATATATGTTTGTAATATATATGCTCTTAGGTATATCGGAAAATATCTTTTCATATACGTGAATATATATGTCTGGCCCACAACTTGCAAACTCGAGTTGAATGGAAGACCCGTTGTTCGCACACCTTGATTCTGAAAGGTCTCTGATTTAGGACTAAATGGCAGCTTTAACTATGCCGATGTTAGTACTTGCAAATCGATTGAAATCCTATCCTATGAACTCGTACAGCAAATATGAATTTAAATAATTTTTTTTTTATTGTGAACCAGACGATGTCTCTATTCACTTTTCAACTCAAAATCGTGTGATTATTTATTTTTCACATGCCCAAAATAACTTGTGATGAATTTTCTCTTATAGGTACTACGACACCATATTATGCTCTTTAAATTTTAAATTGAAACCGGTAATTAAACCAATCATATCTTTCCACCTTAATTCGTAACATTTTTTTTTTACTTTACAATGGATGTTATCTTATGGATTGATGGCACATTGATATTCCCCTCATTTTGCCGTTATTATTTAATAAAACAAGAATTTATATATAATAAGGTCAATGACCGCATCGATAATAAATTTATGTTTTTGTATTGGTTTTTTTATTTATCGTTACGCTGATCGTTCTTTCATGTTGATCATGCATCCGTAACAGCACAGATACTTCTGACGTTCGTAAGTTCGTTCAGAAGAAACTGAAACACCGGATGCACTTGGTGTAAGGCGTACGGCTAACATCGTATATCCTTAGTGTAATAGACACCCATGATTTTGCCTGAACTATCTTTAACCTCATAGTATACACTACCAATTTTGCGATTAACTATGCCTTTAACAAATTGTGGAGCAAATTTGGCGCAAAAGCGCTTTGTTGCATCACTCTGGGGATGAGTACGTACAAAAACATTTTGGTTAATTTCATAATCAATAGGCCTGCTTCGTAGGTTATACCTTTTCGCGCTCTTTTCATACGCTTGCGTAATCTGCATTTTAGCTCTGTCGTGTATTAATTGAAGTCTGGCAGGTAAAGGTAATAATATTTCTCCTTCAGATACTTCACCTGATTGCTGCAACACCTTATAGTCGTATCTATGGTTAATCTTATGGTAACCAAATAATAGGAAATGCGGAGAGTTTTGAATACTCTCGTGCACCCCATTACGTAAAGCCGATGCGATTTCATTTGTAAGCTTGTCCCATGATGTATGTTTATCTGCAATATAGGAACGTATGGCTCACAGAATAGATCTGTTTACTCGCTCAGACGCATTAGATTGCGGAGCATAGATAGCCGTCTTGGAATCGATAACCCCGAATTCCTGTAAAAGATTTTTGTATTCGGTGCTTTTAAACTGACTCCCATTATCCGAATGGATAGTGTGAGGCACGCCAAACAAGCAAAATACCTCATTTTTTAAATAACTAGTAATTTGTTGTGCAGTTTCTTTTCCGAGTGCTTTTAAAAGCACAAACTTGGTTAAATGATCTACTACTATTAAAATCATGGTTTTTCCTTGGGTTGACCTAAGGTATGGACCCAGAAGTTCTATGTATACTCTTTGCCAAGGTCTCTCGATATAAAATTGTTTTCCCATTGGTGGTCGTGATGTGTAATTTAAGGGTTTCGTGGTTTTACATACTTCGCAATTTGACACATATTCTTTTACCTGTTTTGGCATAGAAGGCCAAAAATAATATCTTCGGAGTTTGTCGAGCGTTTTCGCTATTCCTCCATGAGCTGACATTGGATTATCATGGTGTTGTTTAATTAAACTAAATCGCAGGCCAACCGGGATCCACAATATCCACACGGACAAATCAGATAAGTCGTCAGTTTTTTTTTAGGTTCTAACCGAATGAAGATTCGATCTTTATGGATTTTGAAGGCTGGAAAGTTGTTAGGATTGGCAATGACATCTTCACGCAGTTTTATATACTCTTGTTCGTTGAATGATGAGTCTAATTCAAAATCATCTAGGTCTAGAACCTTGGATGCACTTGTATCAAACTCTTCGATTGTATCGCAGTATACGCGTGACAAAGTATCTGGGACTACGTTATCCTTTCCTCTTTGATGTTGTATAGAAAAGTTATACCCTTGCAGCTTAAGGCTCCACCTAGCTAGTCTTCCGCTTAAATCACGCTGACTCATGAGCCACTTAAGACTAGCGTGATCTGTAATTAGAGTGAATTCGTAGCCCTCGATATATGGACGAAATTTTTTTATGGCAAGTATTGCAGCTAAACATTCCAGTTCTGTTATGGTATAATTTTTTTGACATTTATTTAGTTTTTTTGACATGTAAGCAATCGGTTTTTCACTGTCCTCCTTATCTTTTTGGAATAGAACCCCTCCTACTCCCTCAGTACTCGCGTCGCATCTGATGTAGAACGGTTCATCATATGATGGATTAATTAATACCGGTGCTGAAGTTAGACATGTTTTTAGGTGTTCAAAAGCCACCTGTGCCTCAGCTGTCCACTGAAATTTACCTTTTTTCAGACAATCGGTAATTGGAGATGTGACATGAATAATTGTTGATAAAGCGGCGATACCAACCGGTCATTCCAAGAAGTCGTCTGATCTGTCTAACGTTGGTCGGTATTGGTAGGTCAAGTATAGCATCGAATTTTGTAGGATCAGTTTGTTAATCATTTTCTTCGACAATATATCCGAGATACTTGATTTCTTTCATCACAAACCTACTTTTCTCGATGTTTATTGTTAGTCCCGCCGTCCGTAACAAGTCTGCGACCAACTCTAACAGTTCAAAGTGCCTTTCCAAAGGGCCACTGATGATTAATAAGTCGTCGAAGTAAACAAAGACGTCGTCATGTAACTCGTGTGGTATGACTTTGTGCATCAAGCGACACATGGACTGGGCTGCGTTACACAGCCCAAACGGCATGACTTTTAACTGATAGAGCGGTCGCCCTGGTACCGTAAATGCAGTTTTGTCTTAAGAAGATTCTGCTAGAGGAATCTGCCAGAAGGCGTCTTTAAGGTCGAGTCCAGTGATGTATCTCGTTTCGGTTAAACGACCAAGAAGTCCGTCGATAATCGGAAGTGGGTATGCGTCCTTTTGAGTAACAGAGTTCAGTTCCCTTGCATCGAGACACAGGCGACTCTTTCCGTTTGCCTTTTTAACAATAGTAACCGGTGAACTCCACGAGCTCTTACTAACTTCAATAACCCCTAACTCTAGCATCCTGTCAATTTCATCGTAGAGTTCCTTTTGTTTCACTGGCGAGATTGGGTAGTAACGTTGCTTTATAGCCTTGCAGCCTTGCGTGAATTCTATTTCGTGAACATGCTTATCTGTTCGACCAAGACCATCCTTTTCGAAAGAAGGAAACAGTGCTATTATTTTGTCCAATCTGCTCTTGTCGTTCGCATTTAACACATGTAATTTATCGTTATCTGACACGTTTTCTACAACTTCACTCACCGAAAGTTTAGGCTAAGGTAAAATGCACTCCAGAAGTCTATTCCTAGGTATAACGAGGATTTTAATGTTGGAACGATACAAAACCTGATACTTTTGGTTTGGCTACCAAATGTGACTGGTAGGGTTACATAGCCTTCTATTTGATTCAAAGTATCATCCGCTGTTGATATTGTAGAATTCAACTTACTGTACTGTATTGTAACAATGTAAATATTCTAATGAATTTCTGCCTAATACGCTGACCGATGCTCCATTGTCTAAAAGTCCATACATTGGTGTTGAGGCTATGATTACCTGAGCTTCTAGTCGAGGATCTTCAGATGAAATAGATTTGATAATTGACGATATGCAATGTCTTATTAATGATCGTTTTTGGCGGAAATATTTAATAGCTCGATTTATTTTACGTAAATTATGGTTTAACTTTGTCTGAGAGGCATTTGATTTGTCGGCTCGAAAGTGTTTGGACGCATCGTTTGCTCCGAATGTGATTTCCTCGCCCCTATCACATTCGGACGAAAGTTTTCCGGGGAACGATTTTGACAAGTGCCACAAAAAGGTTTTCTAACATTTGGTGCACCGCAACCGAAACAAAAAATTTTATCTAAGGGTTTGACGCAGTCTTGATATTTATGGCCTAAGTCTTGGCAATTCCAACACATACATGTAGTTGAGATATCGTTAAATGTGTTACACCGCGGCTCATTCCTATGAATAATTTCGATCGAAGGTTCTGCATTTTTGGATTTTAAAGGTGATGGAATTTGCCATAAATTTGAATTAGCCACTGTGTGGTATCTTGGAGTATTATCATTAGCGTTTGCTTCAATTTCGTTTACAAATTTTCGTCTAATAGAAAAATCTTGGAACTGTCTCGGATCATAACCTGTCTGGTCCCACATTGCTTCGTATCGTTGACAAAGTATTCGTAATTCTTCTAATGTTTTAATCGAATTTTGGTACGGCAAGGTAACGTTTTTAAGTGCCGGGTTCATATTTTGACACACTCTAAATATTAACTGTCTTTCTGTTAATCGGTTTGTAAGCCTAGTGTTTAGCTTCTGAATGCTTAGCATAAAACTTGAAAATGGTTCGCGCTTTTCTTGTACTCTACGATTTATTTGTTCCCGGATTTCATCTTCGTAGTCGTAACTGCTGAAGTAAGACAGCATAGCATTTCTCATTGTTAACCAGTCTGTGTCAGGATGGTCCAATTTGAATACCCAGTGTTGTGTTTCTCCAATAGAAACCAAAACATCTGGCAAAAAGAAGATATTAATAAACATATCGCCACCTTCCTCAATAATTTTATATTTACGAGTATCATAATATAGTAATAAACACATATCTAAACTTTATCATAAACAAATGCATTGGCATTCCTCAAATGAAAATCTTTGTTTAAATTTGTTAAAATTAACCAGATATTTCTAATCATTATTTTATAGTTATTATAACAAAGTAATAAAACATACATTAGCAAGAATATATTTTACATGCCGATATCATAAACAAATGCTTTGACATTTCTAAATCAATTTCTTAAAATTAACCAGACATGTTTTAATCCTTATTTCATTCTTTTTATAGTAATCATAAAACAGTAATAAAACATACATTATGCAAGAATATATTTTACATACCGATATCATAAACAAATGCATTGACATTTCTAAATTTGTTTCTTAAAATTAAACAGGCATTTTTTATTCTTTTTATGTTTATTATAACATAGTAATAAACACTTACACTAAGAATCCTATTTTAAAAATAAAAGATATAAACAAACGAGTTGACACTTTTACAACTCCTTATGTTAAATTGTTTCACACATTTTTTAACCCTTATTTTAACTTAAAAGAAAAGTAAACAAACATTAGTGTTTACGAGTAACACACTCATTATTTTACACCATCAATAGCTGATAATAATATTTTTATAACACTGTTGGTAAATCAAAAGAAAGAGACAAAACATAAAATTTAGTATATAAGACAAAATTTAGATATAAGAAAATGAGTTGGTATCACAGTCAGTTGTATTAGTAGTTGTATATTGAAATCAGTTGTAATCCAAGAAGAATCCAGAGTCTACCTAAATATAAAATTTGAAATTCAACGAAAACAAAATCTTTATATCGTAAAAGAGATTCAACAATAATTGGTAATTATTATAATATATTAAAAGATAACAAAGCTCAGGGAATTAATGCATAACGTTCCCTTAAATACCTAAATCAAAGGGAGAGCTTTGTATCATAACCACAAACAATAAAACCTACTTACTAACAAAAGCTATTTAATAGCTAATACCATTCACTATAACTTCTATACAAAATCAACCATACCGTAAACAAAGTATTTTATAAACATTTCAAATCTTCTTCACGAATTAAACCAATTCTCGTGAAAACATCCCAATACATTATAAACTACAGTCAAACTATCATATCTTATAAAACATTCTACAAATCTATAATTTCTTATAAAACACCAGTACCAATCTTCTGCAGATTTGGTAAGGAATAAATGCAATGCCTTTGTTAACAAGGTATAAGGAAAACCGTCAGCTCTAGCCAATTGTTCTAAACGATTAATAAAATCGTGTATGCTTGTAGATTTAGTATCGTCAAATGAGAGATTCCATGTGTGCTTTATTTTATGTAAATAACCTAAACTGTACTGTGCCATATTTGGGTAAACAGTTGGCAGGTTCATACTAGTTGATGGATAATTTAAACTTGGCTGAGGAATATTTGCTGAAGTATTAAACTGGTCTAGATAGGCATTCGTAATCGACGGCATATAAATGTTCTGCTCTCGACTTGTTCTTCGTCCATCGACTTGCGCAAAAAAATTAGCGACTGGCTCTTTAAGATTGGAAGTGATAGTTGGTTTCGGTGGGATTGTACTTATTTCAGGAGAACGTTTTTCCTCGTGAATAGAAGGTGTCTTAATATTGGGAGGACTACCCAAGCCATCCTGAGAGGTGGTTTCTATAGCGGACTTCTTTTGAAGTTCTGTCCGAAATTCTTGAAATAATTTAAGGAACCAATTAAACAGTCTCCGCCAATTACTCAAAATATTACTCCCATTGCCAACGTCTCCAAACCTATTGATTAACCTTTGAGTTCTATCCCTATAATGGATTGATTTTATTAATCCTTCCCGTACAAATTCTATGGGCGGTGAGATTCCCATTTGTTCCGATAACTTTGACCATTCTTCGTCTCTGCTTTTACAAATCTCAATTTCCTGCTCTGGTTTAGATTTTATGTGAGATTCCTTGGGAACAAGACTTTTATCAGAAATTTCCGCAGTTAGTAAGTCGCATAGAATGTCTCTTGCGTCTGCTGTGCTACTAGAAAGTCCCCTAACTTTATATTCAACCTCTTGTTCGGCGGTAGTCAATTTGGATAAATATAAAATTGGATCCATTTTGAGAATTTAAGGAAATATAAAATAACTAATGATAGTATAACGTTATTTAAGAGAATAACAAACCAACATTTAAGAATAATTATCTTGATAGGTAAGTAATTTGTCCAACTATTCAGAGCTTTCACAAAAATTTCGTCTCTGAAGTTTATTTATTACTTAATGTATATTAATATTGTATTATAGGAAAAAAAATATATATATATATATAATTTTGATTTATAATGTAATTTATATATAATAGAACTTGGTGATGGGTGGATAATACTAATAGGTAGTGTCATTTGAAATATAAAAGTAAAACAAAATATGTAATCAAAAAAAATAGAGAGGAATGATTGAACTTGAAGAACATCAGATTTGAGGTATCTAACCACCGGCATTGGGATAATATCTTAGAATCTCTAAGTAGTCGACCAATACAGACGGTGAGATATATTATCAAAAAAAAGTATTCAAGTCATAATCAATTGATAAAAAAAACGATCCAAAAAAAACAATTTTCAACCTTCCTATGCAGAAACCATTCTCGAAGAACCAAATGGAACTCATGACTTCGTCATGTATCGACCTTTGCTTGTTCGAAAACGCAATCCATACACGCGTTTAAAAAAATTGAAAATTATAGTTAGAGAAAAAAGTTGAGTGGAGAGTTGAATCTTAAATCATTAAAAGGAACCTATAAACTCATTATGTATCTTAAACTGATAAAGAAATAAAATGAACTCAGCACTCGACTACTGTAAATAACATATGCAAATCAATAATAATGAACTTTAATCTTGAGCAAAAAAAACTGTGAAAATCAGAAAACTGTATAGATATGTAAAAAAATTTTTATAACCCGATAGTTGTCCACCATTATGATGGACGGCCTTAAGTCACGTTATTAAATGAACACGTGTTACTTATTGAAAAATTGAAACCATGAGGTTTTTTTTTGTGAAATCTATCCTTCAGGTCCCTGTTTCAGCGTCATTTTGTTACTGACCAATCCGGAGACGCTACGTATATGTATTTTAACTTGGATAGGCTTCAGCGACAACGGGGGGTCTTTTGTCTCCAGAAACATGTTGGCCGAACAAATCATATACGTAAAACTTAAAGCACGAACTACCTATTTTTTTTTGTCCACCACATCACCAAATATTGAAATAAAAACTCACTCCTTGTTTAATTTATACATACAATTCATTCTAAATTGAATAGCATATAACTAAATTTATTAAACTAGTTGCTAAATTATCAAATTATTCCAAAAAAAACACAAACTTCTTATATAGCCAAATGGATAAACGGAAGGGCTGTATATAGTACGTATATATCAGTGGAAAACAAAATGTGTTAAATCTTAAATAGAATTTTATCATAATTATAATAATCAACTCACCCAGACATTCTGCCAAAGAGTACTCTCCAGTTCGGATGTCCGCCTAGCTGAAAATTAGAAGATTACCACACCGTTTTCCCGCGTTTTTTTTTTGGAAAAATAAATAAATTTAACTTATTTCACAAAAGAAATTGACTTAAATTAACTATGGCTAATAACTATAATAATTACTATACGAGTATATACACGCACATATTTTATTTTATATTAAGATTTTTTTGTTTATAAAATGAGCACTATAACATCACTATGTTGTATGTACTATCTCATGGATTATTTCATTTCACATAAATGTAAAATCCGACGAATATATATGTTTGTAATATATATGCTCTTAGGTATATCGGAAAATATCTTTTCATATACGTGAATATATATGTCTGGCCCACAACTTGCAAACTCGAGTTGAATGGAAGACCCGTTGTTCGCACACCTTGATTCTGAAAGGTCTCTGATTTAGGACTAAATGGCAGCTTTAACTATGCCGATGTTAGTACTTGCAAATCGATTGAAATCCTATCCGACAAAATTACAAAATAATTAGCCCCACACATGACTATTAATAATATGACACATAACGTGACCAAAAGTGTTTATAATTTATATCATACCGATCAATATATTATATATCAAAGTATATTACCGCTCCAAATATCAGTGTTGTTAACTCGTACAGCAAATATGAATTTAAATAATTTTTTTTTATTGTGAACCAGACGATGTCTTTATTCACTTTTCAACTCAAAATCGTGTGATTATTTATTTTTCACATGCCCAAAATAACTTGTGATGAATTTTCTCTTATAGGTACTACGACACCATATTATGCTCTTTAAATTTTAAATTGAAACCGGTAATTAAACCAATCATATCTTTCCACCTTAATTCGTAACATTTTTTTTTTTACTTTACAATGGATGTTATCTTATGGATTGATGGCACATTGATATTCACCTCATTTTGCCGTTATTATTGAATAAAACAAGAATTTATATATAATAAGGTCAATGACCGCATCGATAATAAATTTATGTTTTTGTATTGGTTTTTTTATTTATCGTTACGCTGATCGTTCTTTCATGTTGATCATGCATCCGTAACAGGTGTTTGGATGGATTTCAGTTTGTTGGAAGTCAGTTGAGATAGGTTTGCACTTTCTATTTTTATTTTTGTGAAGGTTGGTGTCCCGTTATTAAGGGTGTTCTGAATGAGTTTGTATTTTGGATGCTTATAATCGGGTTCTCGTGTTAGAGTTTATTTGCTACTAATAAATGTATCTTTGGTTGAATGTTGAGTTTGGATCGTGTTTGGTTTGCTGTCCGAGGGCTGTCGATTTCCTCCACTTTTGGGTGCTTCTGCTCCATACTTTCTGCATTATGTGGCGTCTCTGCCTGCTTTATTGCCTGTGTGTCGTGCATACGTGCCTGCAGGTTATCCATGCGTAATTCTAATTTATTAAGTTTCGTATTTGGATTTAAGGGTGCTTTTTGAAGACAATATCAATTGTTCTTTTGTTGATTTATGAACGGTGAAGGTCAGAGCGGATCTACTACATTTGTAGTAAAGTGGCATACCGGATCACGACCATAATACGAGCATTGCATTACAATTACATTGTATTGCAGAAATATGAAATTAATAATAATAATTTATGGAAAAAGTTTGGTTTGATTTACAAGGAAAGTTAATTTTATTAAAAAAAAATGTTGCATAATTTTGGAATGTAAAACGTTTTCAGAGAATTATTTGGATTTTCTGATAAACATATTCTAATGTTATGGTATCATCAGCGTAATGGTTGACGAGTACTTAATCTAGCATACCATATTAATTTAATTTATGGTTACAGATACAGGAGCCGTAGGTTAGTTAATTAAGAGTTTTGAATTTTATTTTAACTTTGATAGGTGTACGGACTGGAGTTTAAATAAATAATAAAATTAATAATAATAAAGTTACAGATTCCTATCTAGTAAATTTATTTTTAGAATTTTATTAAATGATTTAATTTTAATACGTTATAGCTAAGTTGCAGGTTATAGCTAATTTACTCAATTATTTATTTATATAAATAATTTACCCTATACACGAATGTATGTATATGAAATGCTGTCGGGTCATAAAATAAATAAATATTACCCCTCGCGTTAGATGGTGGTGGATCTGTAAATATAGGGACGCAACTTTATATGCAGCATATGATGAGAAGACCCCAGGATAATTAACCTTAATACTTCAGTTTCAACTGCTGAGGTAACACAAATACATATGATGGAATTAGAAATGTCCTTCCTATATCCAAATAAAAAAAATAACCAATGTTAGTGTGAAAATAATATAGATTTTACTAACAAATTATATTATTGTACTAATTATTTAACAGGAAAATGGTTCTGCTGAAGATTGTCGCCTAATAGTCTATTTTGACCTTCTGATGAGCATGTTACAGTATTATGGTAACATTATCGTAATGGATAGCTTAAACTATCAAACTAAATTAATTAAAAATTAATTAAATTGTTTCAGATGCCTGAGCCATAAGTTAAAAAAATTTCTTTCAGAGTTCTGTACTTATGTTCTAATTAGGTTAGTTGTGCGGATGGGAGTTCAAATAAATAATAAAACTAATTAATTAAGTTACAGATTCCTGAGCGAACTAATAAATTTATTTTAGAATCTTCATTTTAATTATTCAAAATTAATTTTATTCAAAATACAGAAGAGCACATAGGTGTTGCGGACTGGAGAATGCTGATTGACGATTGCAGACTAGTAGATTAGAATTGTGATATTCTTGTGATAATAGTAGTTTAGTACCGACTGTCATGGTGTCTGTAACCGGGTCGCTCTTTCCTAACTAACATACCTTCCTATTCTTACCTATATCGTTTTATGTAAACGGCTGTAGGAATAGGCCCGGCGTTATCCGGGAATCTTGTTAAATGCTCGGTTCTACAGTCCTATCAATCAATCAATCAATCAATTCACAGACGTTGCACTTACTAACCCGTCTTTGCCACAAAATATTCGTTGATGCCAGTAACTATTTTGAAGGTGTAATATTTCTGTGGTGGTGTAAGGACATCAAAATATCTATCAGTTGGTATTGCGCAAAGGGGACGCGAATTTAATATTGACTCTATCTCTGTAAGTACTGTCTGCAGTTCTACCGTGAGTATGGTTTCTCCAAGTACTCGTTTCAGATAATATTTCATTTATTTCACTTCTACCTCCTATAAGCCCCGAAAATGAGGAGCGCTCGGTGGATTGACATGCAAAGTGATCGAATCTCTTAAAATGAAAGTTGTATATTTCATTTGTATTTTCTTTATGAAATGAAGAAACCTCTAGTAAATAGTTGTTGGCACCGATAAAATTACTCTCCTGCCTACAAATCGTTTCAATGCTGCCAAAAATGTATTAAACACCATTAAACGCCATTAAATGCCAAAAATGTCATGTGAACCTGATGTGAATAGCTTTTTTACTGGCGCACACGAATAAACATGCATATGCTATGAATGGTTTTTGACATCTTCCTCCTTTGTGGAAAACCTGTATTGGTCCAGCAAAATCTATGCCAACCTTCAGAAAGCCCTTATATGCTGGACTCTACATGCTGGAAGACTCCCCATTTCCTGTGATAACTGTGTTGGGTTCGCTCTTCAACATTTAATGCAGGTTCTAACAACGTTTCTTAGGTCTTGTTTTGCCTTTACTATCTAAAATCATTGTCGTATCATTAATTGGGGACCCGCGGTCATATAAACCACGTATGCTCTCTCACTTGCGTCACAAAACTCGTGTAAACCTGGCAGTTGATCTCTAATTTGTGTCCTTTCGTTTCTTACTTCTTGTGGCAGTTCGTCATCACAGTCTTTTGATATCAGCTAAAGTGTCTGAAATAATATTTTAATTTTTATTATAACCGAGGAGTCAGCCCAACGGATTGAAAATCTGACTGCTCTCGGATAGTAATTTTCTCTTTGTGGTTCTCCCGTATTCACATGAGACGAGAACAGATCAAGTTTTGGAGTCCACCGTAATCCCAGAACCTTAACAGTAAGGTCATTTTGTGTAAGGTCTTTAATCGAATCTGCTCTCTCCTCCAGTGATGTAGTTTACAAAAACTCGTTAGAGTTAGAAACCATGGCATTATGGCTTGATCCAAGGTATCTGCTCCGGTTATTAGATCATCTACATAAGTGCTTTCGCGTATTGCTGCGCATTCTGATGAGAACTGTTCTCTATGGATGACTGCTGACTCATTAAGTACCCGTGTCGCTAGATACAGAGCTGATGCAGTACTTCAGTTTTGACTAGAACCTGTCGGTACATTTTCTTCACGCGGCACTAATGGCAATTTTATTGAAGCAAAACCTTAGTAGTATTGCAAATAACGTTGCTTGCACAGTAGGGCCAACCATAACTAACTCATTTAATGAATGTACTCTTGCATAAACTGTATTTATAGGCATTAAAAACACGCATCTTTTTGAAATCTTTTCTCCATTGATATTTGACTTAAAGAATAGCTTAAAGAATATCCCAGTTCCGCTGTACATTTTGTCAAACTCAGCTGGGCCACAAATCTCCTTTCTGGTGTTTTATGAGTTGAACAGAATCCAGCGAAGTAAATGAATTATTTTAATGTTGTACACCGCCAAATGGGAAGAATTAATTAATAAAATATTCCTTTTGTTGCTTTTTAAATTAATTGTATTTTTTACAAACTTGTAATCGCAATTGAATTTTTACAATAATTTCTACCCCTTTTATACATTTTTTTTATCCCCACCAAATAACAATTTTATGTATGTACATAATTTAATTAGAGTTTTCTCAACTCTGATTTTTCATCACTCGTTGTGAAGCTGACATCTCACGACTGCTAGTCAAACTACTTCGGTGTTTAAGATTAATTATTGTGCTATAATTTAAGCGGCCACATTGATGAATATTTACTTGATCGCAACATTGACATTTGAAGTTTATTTATCATAATTGTCAGTGTGTTTTGTTATTGTGTCCACGAATGATTGAAGTTGAGTATAAGAACTTTTAAATTATGTGTTAAATATGTACAGTTAATTATTTGCTATTTTTCAGGAAACTATAACATTTTCAGGAAACTGTAACATTCTCCCCCCAATTGAACACTGAAGTGTTCAATTTATCGGTAATTGGACGATCTTGCTGACTGGCCTTTTATAGGTTGAGTTTGCTGTTCTCAATGTTACTACCCTCACAAGTCCATCATCTCCAGGATGTATGTCAACTATCTTCGCCTTTAACCATTGACATGGAGGTAACCGATCATCTTTTACCAGAACAATGTCGTCACGTTGAAGATTGGGTTGTGGTGTTTGCCATTTATTCCTTTGTTGGAGAGTATGTAAGTAGTCTCGTGAATACTGCCGCCAAAAACTGTTCATCCTTTTATTTACTTGCTCCCATCGTGTAAGTCGATTGGTAGATACCGATTCTAAGTTGGGTTCTGGTAGTGAAGTTAGAGGGGCCATTATCAGGAAATGGCCTGGAGTTAATATGTCAACGTTGCTTGGATCATCTGACTTGTTTTGGCACAATGGGCGTGAATTTAAGATGGCTTCAATTTGGCATGTAAGTGTAGTCATCTCCTGGAAGGTTAAATTTGAATTGCCTGTCACTCGTATGAGATGTGCATTTGCCGATTTCACTGCTGCCTCCCATATTCCGGCAAAATTTGGACTGGCTGGAGGAATAAACTTCCAAATTGTACCATTCTCATGGAGAAAGTCTGAAATGATACTTGTATTAATAATTTTTCCAATATCAGAAGAAAATTGGTTTAATTTTCGGTTAGCTCCTATGAAATTTGAGCCATTATCAGAATTAACTTCGGCTGGTAGTCCTCTTCGAGCAATAAATCTTTGCAATGCTGCCAAAAAAGCATCCGAAGTCAAATCTGATACAACTTCTAAATGCATCGCCTTAGTCACCATGCATACGAATACAGAAATGTATGCTTTTATGTATTTTGCGCCTCTTCCCTTTTTTGTAGCTATTGATATAGGTCCGCAGTAGTCTACACCAACTCGACTAAATGGCCTGCTCACTGTTACCCTTGAAGTAGGTAGCGTGCCCATTAATTGCTTACTGGTAATTGCCCGTTGACGAACGCATACTTGACATTTGTGCGTTATTTCTCGTATCATGCTTCTGCCATTCACGATCCAAAATTTTTGTTTTAAAAGGGAGGATAATAAGGATGGACCAGGATGAAGGTATTAAAAATGGTAATAAGTAGCTATCATTTTACTGAGGATATGGGATTTTGGCAAAATGATAGGATGTTTTGTGTCATACGTGCATGTGGTATTCTGCAATCTTCCTCCGACTCTGAGAATGCCTTTCCCATCAATGAATGGAGCGAGTGAAGATAATTTTCCACAGATTGACCTTTTTAAATTAGCAATTTCTTCTCCATGAGACTTCTGTTGACACCATAATAAACAGACCCTTTCACCAGCTTGTAATTCGTTGATTGTGAGTGTTCCATATGTTCGGTTTGTCCTTTGTTTCTCGCGGGTGTTGTTGAAAAACCGTATACAGAATGCTAACACACGTTTAATTTTTCGCCAGGAAGACATTTGCTCAAATAGAATGTCGATTGTTCCATTGGATTCTTCCATCTGTAAGCATTGTACCCATTTTCTACGCTCTTCTTTACAAATAGTTTCACTATTTGTTGTGACTTTGTAGGGTGTGGCTTTCCAGGTCGATTCCGGTTGGGTTAACCAGGTTGGTCCAACCCACCATAAGTCAAATTTTACTAACGTTTCAGGTAATAAACCTCGAGTCGCACAATCCGCTCGATTCTCTGCTGACTTGACATGCCTCCACTTACTTCTTGGTAGTGTAGATATGATCTCTGAGGTTCGATTGGCCACGTACGTTTTCCATCGTCTAGGTTCAGCTGTTAACCATGATAGTACTATAGTGCTGTCCGTCCAACAAAATTCTTTTATATTTGGTTGGAGCTCCCTTTTGACTTTAATCATAAGTCTGGTTAGTAGTACAGCTGCACACAGCTCTAGTCTAGGTAAGGTGATTTGCTTTAAAGGTGCCACTTTAGTCTTCGATGCTAGCAGTTTACTTTTTACATTCCCATATTCATCTAGGAACCTACAGTAGACAACAGCTGCATACGCTGATTCACTGGCATCACAAAACCCATGAAGTTGAATGCATTCTGTGTTACATGGAATAAATTTTGGAATGTTAAGTTTTTTAAAATGTTTAAGATTATCTCGTAGGTGAATCCATTGTTTTTCTATATTTTTTGGTAACTCGCTGTCCCAGTCCAATTTAAGGAGCCATAGTTTTTGGAATAAGATTTTGATCATTATTATTGATGGAGCAAGCCACCCCATAGGATCAAACACTTTCGATGATTCTGGCAATAGACTTCATTTGGAATATTTTGATTGCATATTCGAATCAATTTTAAATTTAAAGGTGTCCATCCTGGGATCCCATGCTAATCCCAGAACCTTTACTATACTGGGTCATACTGGTTGAATGTGATTGGATCTGCAGTGTCACACAGCTCGGGTATGTTGGAAATCCATTTCCTTAAAGGAAATCCGCCTGACTTTAATAAATTGACTAAGTCCCGTTTTAGATTGATGGCATCATTGATATTTAGAGCTCCCGACAACAGGTCATCGACGTAAAAATCGTTTCGTATTATATGAGCTGCTTGAGGGAAGTGTTGTTCTATATCATTCACTAGTTGAATCAGAGATCGAATTGCTAGGAATGGTGCTGCTGAAGTTCCATAGGTAACTGTATTGAGCCGATAATGTTCGATGGGTAACTCAGGAGAGTGCCGCCACACTATGCGCTGGAACTCCGTATCTTTGGGTTGTACTCTTACCTGGCGGTACATTTTCTCTACATCAGCACATAACGCTATAGGATGCCCTCGGAATCGCATTAAAATTGACCATAATGTTGATTGAATCGTGGGACCAATCATTAAATTGTCATTAAGTGATTGGCCGTTTGAAGTCTTAGATGAGCCATCAAACACCGTCCTTAATTTGGTAGTGCTGCTTGAATTTTTCAACACTGCATGATGTGGCAGATAATAGTGTTGATAGTTTGTGGAAACCTCAACCGCTTCAATTTTTATCATATGACCCAATTGCTTGTATGTCTCCATGAATTCCACATATAATTCTTTATAGTGTGGATCCTTCAACATTCGCCGTTCAACTGACTGAAATCGTTTAGTTGCCTGAAAAAGAGACTGCCAAAGTAAAGTATGGTTAGGTTTAAATGGTAGAGCCACTATGTATCGCCCGTCGTTGTCTCTAGACATATTTGCCTTGAAGTGTTGCACAGCTAATTCTTCCTCGTTTGTTGTCATATGGGATGAACAATCCATTTCTTCACATTTGAAAAAACGCCGTAGTGTGTGATCAATAGATTCTTCGTTTAATATGATATTCATATTTTGTATATTTGATGATTGATTTTTGTATTCGCCAGATAATACCCATCCAAAAGCAGTATTCTGAGCCACAGGATCTCCGTTTAATCCTTTTAATTTGCCATTATCAAATACCTCGAAAACATTGTTTGCTCCTAAAAGAATGTCAATTTCATTTAATTGTTCATAGTGAGGATCAGCTAATTGAAGATTCTTCAAATAATCAAAGTTCTTCACATTAAAGATTGATGGTTGTGAAATGGTTGTCAGCTTTCGTAAGACAAATACATTCATTTCGAATATTTTTGAGCTGTCAAACCGAGATTTGATTGTTACTGAAGTTATTCCTCTTGTCTGTTGGTTGTCTGTGGCAATACCAGATACCGTGACTCTTGCATTTGATCGTTTCAACCCTAATCTTTGTATACAAGATTCAGAGATGAATGATGCCTGTGATCCGGAATCTAATAAAATTCTACATCTTACGAATTCCATAACTAATGCGGTTGGTAAAATAGCAGCAAAGGATTCCAAATTTGTGGATTTATAGTGATCGCATCTGGTTCGAGTTCTGTAGGTATAGTTTCTAATTGAGCACTGTTTACTGTAAACCCTGTAGTGGATGAGGTACTGTTACTTGGAGGTTGCCCTCTCGTTGTGTCATATCCGGAGGACGTATTGTCGTGCAATAAAGTGTGATGACGCCTTTTGCATAATCGACAGCTAAACCTTGAAGGACAAGATGTAACTTGGTGTTTACGTGACAAACAATTGTAACAGACTCGGTTGTTCTGTACAAAATCCTTTCGCACTCGTAGGTCCATTGTTTTGAATTTGTTACATGTTGCCAAGTGGTGAGGTTCTTCACAACAGATACATGCCGGAACTTCAATTGATGACACGTTGACCTGTGTGGATCGATTGCCGATGAAAGGCTTTGGTTTAGTACTGATTGATGATGATTGTGTACCAGCTAGCATTTCAACTTCATCACACTCCTTCCCTAGGAGTTTCATGAAATCCTCGATTGTAGGAAAGTCCTTGTCCGAAGATGATTTTGCCCACGATAATTTCGTTTCTTTATCTGCCTTTTCAAGCAGCCAATGAATTAACCAAGGGTCTCGTTTATCAGCTTCTGGACCTAATGCAGCTAAACCTCTTAATACCTCACCTGCAATATTGTATAACCCTTGTCTCAGGTTGTTTCGGTTATGGATGGGCTGAATGCTGAAAAACGTGTTTAGCAACTTGGATATAACGCATTGGTTTTTATCGTAGCGTTCGATGATCGTCGCCCACGCTCCGTCATAATTTGCGTCTGTTACAGTTAAGTGGCGAATTGACAATCCCTTTAAATATTGAAATTTTTGTACATTCACCAATGACTCCCTGTTATGACGATTCGTACAAGTCACGAAATGCGGGAAATTCGGCGTAATCTCCACTAAAGTGAGGTATATGTAGTTTAGGTAACCGGACCTCACTGTGATCATTATTGTTTGTAGTGAAGCTAGTCGATAACGTTTCCAAATAACCACGTTGTTGATCAGCAAAAGCTTGCATGGAGTTGTGAAACTGTTGATGAAGGTCGTTGAAGATTGTATTTCGCTTGGTAGCAGCTGTACGAAGTTTAGCTTTGATTGAAAAATAACGTGACTCGATGATTTCCAATTCTGATGGCTGATTTAGTAACATGATTTGATTATCATGTTCTATGAAATCTAAATATGCTCTTTCTAGCGCTTCCAAAAGTATATTGACATCTTCCAACGTGTGTGTTGCGGTTAATTCACTATAAAATTTCTCAATGCGTGTGATAGCCGCCTTTGATTGACCTCGACGTCCTATATAGTCCTTCAGTTTCACTTGTTCACTATCTGATAGCGTCATTTTATACAATTCGGTTGTTCTTTATTGACGCACTTTATTCACTGTAGTTATTAAATTGTTTACACGTTTATTAACTGAACGTTATATATGTATATAAATCACTTTTAGATTTGCACTTAAACTATCACTATAGTATTTTTAGTTTAAGGTTTCACTTATATCGTTTTAATATATCTTTATTAGTACTTCACTTTTGTGAATTGGTAATAAAATCGGATTTAAACTATTAGTGGACTGTATGCAATATAAAATGGTCAATGTAACATAGCATACATAAATGTATTCATTCACTGTTAGATGCACATACAACTTAAATCCGCGCCAAAATGTCGAGCAACTTTTGATTATTAAGTAATTTTGTCACAATAATTATTAATTTTTAGCCACTGCCACTTAAGTATACCACTTGGTATATTATTAATCAATTTGTACTCACAAATAATTCGATTTTTAATCCAACTGCTGTGATTCCTTTACCAAACTTGAGTGAAAACTGACCAAATCGCCAAAGGAGCGCCAATAGATTCACTGCCAATTGATTTCAGATGCTGATGATTAACTTCCGTACGCTTATCCGGCTCGAAGGACCATGAACAGAATCCAGCGAAGTAAATGAATTATTTTAATGTTGTACACCGCCAAATGGGAAGAATTAATTAATAAAATATTCCTTTTGTCGCTTTTTAAATTAGTTGTATTTTTTACAAACTTGTAATCGCAATTGAATTTTTACAATAATTTCTACCCCTTTTATACATTTTTTTTATCCCCACCAAATAACAATTTTATGTATGTACATAATTTAATTAGAGTTTTCTCAACTCTGATTTTTCATCACTCGTTGTGAAGCTGACATCTCACGACTGCTAGTCAAACTACTTCGGTGTTTAAGATTAATTATTGTGCTATAAGCGGCCACATTGATGAATATTTACTTGATCGCAACATTGACATTTGAAGTTTATTTATCATAATTGTCAGTGTGTTTTGTTATTGTGTCCACGAATGATTGAAGTTGAGTATAAGAACTTTTAAATTATGTGTTAAATGTGTACAGTTAATTATTTGCTATTTTTCAGGAAACTATAACATTTTCAAGAAACTGTAAATTTTCAGGAAACTGTAACATGAGCAGTTTCTACAAATAATTTTTCACACACTGCTTGTTCCGATGTCATGGTTATTGTGTCTGAAACTATTTCAATCTCCCAAAATAATTTTATGTGTGGCTGACTCCTGGCGAACCACATAAAATATTTGTTTTATTTATATTTCAATTTATATTTATTAACAATAAGTTTTAACAATAATTATAATTTTTATAAGTTTTAACAATAATTATAATTTGAATAATGAGATTTTATTATTTTATTAAATGTTATTTTCGTGTTGTGTGCGACTCGTGTGAAACTTAGTGAACAACTAAAAACATAAATCGTGTTACGCGATAACTTGATTAAATTATTTCTTTTCTTGCGGTCAGCGCACACGTATGTGATTGAAAAGCAATACGATTTAAAAGTAGTGAATCAATAGTAGTTATTTACGATTTAAAAGTAAATGTATTTTGTTTGACAATTCTACTTTTTAACAAATAATGGGAATTGATCATCGTTCCCATAGTACTCCCCCTCTAGTGTTTAACGAAAATTTATTCTATAAAACATAATCTCGAAGGCGTTCCGGGAAGTGGACTTTCCTTCCTGATTTGGTTGCTTTTGTCTTAAAATCAACCGTAGTGCTTGGAAGTGCTTTGATACCTTAGATTTTTGGCATTGAATACAACAACGTGCCCAAACTGCACAGTCTTTCTTAATTGACGGACAAACATATCTAGCACGTACGAGTTCTGTCGATGCCTTGATCCCTGGATGAGCTAACTTATGAAAATGATCAAAAATTGATTTTCGGAGTTCTTGTGGAACATAAGGTCGAATTTGATTGTCTATAGTGTCGCAAAATATTGGAGTATTACTAGTTGGAAAAATAATCGACTTTAATCGCAAAGGGTTACTACCGTCATGATTTTCTAAAAGGTTCTTTAATTCACTATCTTCTTGTTGTTTTTTACCAAGATTATCTAAGTCGAGAAAACTAGGAATCGAAATGGTTTCTATGCGTGACATTGTATCTGCTACAATATTCTCCTTCCCTGAAATGTGGCGTATATCTGTAGAGAATTGGCTTATGTAGTCTAGATGCCTTAATTGTCTTGGAGATGCTTTCTCCGGTTTTTGACGAAAGGCGAAGGTTAGTGGTTTATGATCAGTATATATGATGAATTTTCGCCCTTCTAACATATACTGGAAATATTTAATAGCAGAGTATACAGCTAATAGTTCTCTATCATACGCGCTATATTTTGTCTGTGCTAGTGAAAGTTTTTTTGAATAGAAACTTAGAGGTTGCCACTCGTTATTCAACAACTGTTGAACTACAGCACCCATCGCGTAATCTGATGCATCGACCATTAATGCAATGACACTTTCCGATGATGAATGTGCTAAAATCGCAGCGTCAGCTAAAGATTGTTTACAATCCTCAAATGCTTTCCATGTTTCTGGTGTCCAATTATTGATTTGTCATTTTTCTTATTGCCTTTAACATATGCAAGTAATGGAGTTTGCAATTTTGCAGCATTTGGAATAAGTTTTCTGTAAAAATTGGACATGGCCAAAAATCTTCGTAAGCCTCTTACTTCGGAAGGCTCTGGAAATTCCATAATAGCTCTTACTTTATCTGGTAGAGGTTGTGTTCTTCTTTCAGAAACTAAGTGACCGACAAATTTTACTTCACTTTTTCCAAAAACACACTTTGACATATTTATTATTATTTCATATTTTTTAAGTCTATCGAATATGTCTGAAATGTTCGAGTCTGAAATGTTCGAGATGTTGAGTTTCATTAACTGATGCTATTAAAAGATCATCAATGTATGGATATACGAAATCTAATCCTTCAAGAACGGCATAAATAAATCTTTGAAAAGTTTGTGCAGCGTTTCACAAACCAAATGTCATTCTTGGAAACTCAAATAAACCGAATGGAGTTATTATTGCAGTCTTTTCGATATCGTTTTCCTCGACTGGAATTTGGTGATACGCTTTTTTGAGATCGATCGTAGAAAAGATGGTTTTACCCTGTAAACTATACTATGTGCTATATCCTGTATATGCGGGATCGGATAGCGATCAGGCACAGTATTACCGTTTAATCGGCGATAATCGCCACAAGGTCGCCATTCGCCGTTTTGTTTCATGACAAGATGAAGAGGACTTGCCCACGGGCTTTTTAATGGACGGCAAATTCCTCTCTTCATCATTTGTTCAAACTCCTTTTTAACGATTTTCAATTTGTCTGGTGTCAATCGACGAGCTTTAGAAAAAATAGGAGGTCCTTTCGTTTCTATATGATGTGTAACTTTGTGACTAGTGGCACTAAATTCTAATATCGGACGTGTTATGTCTTTGTATTACAATAGCAACTAAAAATAGGGTGACTCGATCTTTCTGACTGAAGTTAATCTTACATTTTGATCGACGGTACAACAAATTTTTCCAATTGATTCTATATGTGTTGACGTATCAATTAATCGCTTTCGTTTCATGTCGACTGAGATTCCATAATGACCCAAAAATCAGCGCCCAAAATAGGCCTTTGTACTGCGGCCACTATGAAATCCCATAAAAACGATCTACGTAGACCGATATCTAATTCGAGTGTTTTAGATCCATATGTTTCGATAGCAGTACCATTTGCGGCGTATAAAGTATATCCATTATTTTTTTCGTATTTTACATTATGTTGTGGTGGAATGACGGAAACGTCGGCACCGGTATCGACTAAATAATTTAAATTTGTTGACTTGTCATGAATTATGAGGCGACTATATTTTACTTCTAGATCACCAAGAGTGATCGCTTTTCTAATTTTTTGGTCGGTAACAAAATTGCTTGGATCGCGACGTTTTGGATCGCGACAATACAAAAATACGCCCTATTTTTGTATTTACGGTGATACCAGCAAATACCATTATTGAAACTCTATCCGGATGAAGAATGAAAACGACCATTTGATTTTGAGCTTTGTCTACTTCTTGATCGAGTTCGATCTAATTGAATTTCATCGATTCGTTTTGATAGTGCATCAATTTTGTTCATCATTTGTTTAAAATGTTCGTCCTCTTCTTTCTCTTTTACACGTTCTACGTTGTTAATAGAATTCGTCGAAACTTCGTTAATTTTGTCGGCCATCGTAGCTAATTTGTCAAGATTGTCATCGCTAACTGTCAAAATGGTTTGTATATGTGTTGGCAATCTTTGTAACCACAAAGATTTTAGTAGATCATTACCGATATTTGGTCCCGCAAGAGATTTCATCTCTCGAAGAAAATGTGATGGGCGTTTATCACCTAAATACTTGTCGTGGAGTAATTTTTTAATCGTGTTTCCTCTGAAACACAAAAATGATCCATTAAACGTTTTTTTAAAGTTTGATATTTGTCATTGTCGGGTAGATTTAAAATTATTTCGTTCACATGACATAGTATACTACTTTCTATAGAAGAAATGGCAGTATAAAATTTTGTTTCATCACTCGTTATGCCACTGGTTTTAAATTGGGCTTCTATTTGACAAAACCACAGGTCTGGATCGGGTTTCCAAAATGGCGGAATTTTAACTGAAACACGTGAAATTTCCGGTCTATTTTCTTCGTTAGCCATTTTATTTGATTATATTTAAGACACTTCACAACGTGTACACCACCGAAACGAAATACTTCAAAGATTTAACTTTAACGACAACTGATAAATACGTATGTACGAAATAGTACACTATTCTCACTGATACTCACTGATAAATTCAGCTGTACGATTCGCACTCGCAACGAAAAAAGCATTCAACAAAATTTCACAATAGGTTTATAAAAAATTTAATAATTTTAACAAAAATGAACTATTTGAATATTAATTCAAAAATTAAAATGATTTGAAATATTAAATTGATACCTTTATATTATAATTGACGTTCGTTTTATTGAAAAACGCAGCACAATGGAATGCTCTCGATCCGTAACTGTTGAATAGTTGTTTTCCGTTGTTTTTTGAAAAATTGTTTTCCGTTGTTGATGAAAAAATATTTCTGTTGTTGTTAAAAAAATGTTTTCCGTTGTTGTTGAAAAAATGTCTTCCGTTGATATCTTATATTCCGAAGACGATAATGATTTGTTACATTATATTCCGAAGGCGATGATGATTTGATACATTATATTCCGAAGACGATGAAGCTTTTTTGTTTAATGTGATGACAAAAATTATAAAATTAACGTATCGTGTAGCTCTAAATTTCGTTATAGAATATGGCGCGGCTACCACGTTGAATTACTGCTGTAAATTATTTAATATGTCTCCTTTTTTTTAGCATACGAAGTTTTAATATTTAATTATGATTTTTTATAATTAATCGTTGTCGTTTCACTGTTACCAGTCGTCACTATAATTATACTGTCGTCGGGATCACCATTTATGTGGCTGACTCCTGGCGAACCACATAAAATATTTGTTTTATTTATATTTCAATTTATATTTATTAACAATAATTATAATTTTTATAAGTTTTAACAATAATTATAATTTTAATAATGAGATTTTATTATTTTATTAAATGTTATTTTCGTGTTGTGTGCGACTCGTGTGAAACTTAGTGAACAACTAAAAACATAAATCGTGTTACTCGATAACTTGATTAAATAATTTCTTTTCTTGCGGTCAGCGCACACGTATGTGATTGAAAAGCAATACGATTTAAAAGTAGTGAATCACTAGTAGTTATTTACGATTTAAAAGTAAATGTATTTTTTTTGACAATTCTACTTTTTAACAAATAGTGGGAATTGATCATCGTTCCCATAAATGGTTTGACAAATTATTATTTTTATGACAAATTATTATTTTAATGAACTCACCTGAAAAGGGTTCGATATTGATCTTTGGTAGCCGAACATCAATTGAATGCGCCATTGTTGCATTCATGCTATTGTTGCCCGGACTTATAGTTTCATCTGGATTCTCTACTCCCGTATATATCAGTTGAGACGCGACTCAACAACATGAAATTGTTCCGAGATGTCGATAATGGCACTTTCGTGACTTTGATCCAAGTCAAAAAGTCGATTTTCAACATCTTCAAACTACTTTAGTAACAGCTTAGTACGTGCAGGCTTAGATTGAAACCCATTATGGAGTTTGGTTATTTGTCACTTTATTTCATTTAGATTCTGAGTCCATTTTAACTTCTTCGAAGTCTATGATTCAACACAATTCACTTCACACTGCTTCCCAAGATTTCGTAAATGCACAATATTTTAGTCTCTGATGAAATCAAACGCACGCTTTATCAGAGTTTTCAGATTTTTTTTAATACCCAATGTATAGGCTTTAAACTTTAATAAAGGCTTCCAATTAAATGGTATATTAAAAGAAATAAGGTTTTTTTTACGTTTAGTTTTAATTGGGTGCAGGGCGGACTTGTAGACATTCCTAGCTCCTTGTAACTGTCAGAGCTCCTGCACCCAACACGCGGTCCTTCAAGTAAAGGTTAATAGCTGCCTTAAACATGTGCATTTTATACTCCAACGGCAACTGAACACCAGCCAGTTCTTAGATGTTCGATAAATGAATTCGCGCTTTGCATCTTTGTAACGACTGGTTTCTCGTTCGTTCCAATTTATTGTTTAAATATTTTCATAATCTCATTTCTAGTATATCTGGTATTTACGAAACAATTCTGGTACAGTTCATAATCAAATCAACAATATTTTTAGTATTTTTTTTTCGCGGTGAAATCTTTAATCTGCAGTTTATTTTCTATTATGAATGAAATCTTAACATCAAAATGACACAATACAACACAGTTAAGTTTGCATGTTGTATATTGTATATAAATGTAAATGATATTCATATATAGGATAAGAATTTGATTTATATAGAATCTGTATTAGTACTAGACTACGGGAAAATGGAATATACCGTGACAAAGAATGAAATGGAGATAATTTTCGATGTGGTTGAGACGAGTTGGTGGAGAAAAATAAAAAAATTGGTCTGTTGAGTTTTGACCGTGCAGAAATGATATAAAAATAAAAAAAAATAAAAATAATATGATAATTAACCTATTAATCTAGTGATTGTACTAAAAAATAATAAAAAGTGCAGTGATTCAATCCGGACCAATCCGGATGTGACTATTAAGTATATTTAAATGAAAAATGTGCGAAAGACTCTCACGCCATGTGTTCATAACTTTAAAAACTATACTTAAAGTAATATAATTTCATTTTAATCACTACTTAAACTAAAACTACTTAAATGAACTTAAACTAAAAAACTAAACTGAAAAAAAAGATCGAGCAGTTGAGTTTTGGAGCGAGTTATAGGTAGATAACAAATTAATCTATAAAGTAATAAAATTAAATTAATAATTAAAGTGATTAATACCGTGCCAATACGGGTATTAGAACACAGTGTTTAAAAGAAAATTAATGTGAAAAATACTTTTTACACATGTGCTTTGAACATTTAAAACTATACTTAAATGAAATTAATAAAAAGACTAATTAAAACTACTCAACTAAACTTAACTAAACTACTTATCCTAATAAATAAAATTATATGTTAATATTAAAATTAAACTAATAATTATTTATCATTAATAATTAATAAAAATACAATCAACATTCTTCGAAATAATAATTAATTACTTGTCTATGGGATCACGTATCATCGTAAGCTACGTACTTCGCATCAATGTCGCCCAACGGAAATTTATTTAAGGTATTTTTATTTTTATTTAGTTAAGTTTAATTAGTTATGTTAAGAAATCTAATATCGAAATAATTTAAATGTATTAACTGATTAAATATGTTTAGCAATTTAAGTAATGTAAGAGCAATATGTTGGTCTTAGCGAATTTTTCATATAATGAATAATGGGTTTTAGGGAATTAAAAATGGAAAAGGAAAGGGAGAAAACGAATTTTTTTAGTATTAAGTCTAATGCGCATAATCTTCGGTTAATACAGTCCACTTTAAAATAAAATATAAAAATATAAAGTTATTTTTTTTTAAGACTTATATAATAATAAATGTTATTCTTCTACAATAATAAAAAAGAATTTTCGAAACTTCGACGATAATCATAGTTTATTTAACATTTGGTCCTTCGAACCGGATATAAGATTCGGTGATTCGGTGAAATACCGTTATGGAAATTGATGCGTATTCAATGTGTTAATTCACAGTTATTATTATACCGTTATTAAAGAAGAGAATAATTGTGTGCTGGTGAATTGGCGAATGTAAACAGGAATTTTGCGGAAAATTAAATCAAATACATTAATAAAAATTTGGAAAGTATTCAGTTAACATACACGCATGGTAAAACACGTGACTAACGGAAAATCACATCGTTTAACAACAATACAAAATTCAATTAGACAAAGGAAATTATCAAACAAAGGACTATATCTACAGTTACAAGTAATAAATTTAAAATAATTGTTTTATAATTTAATATTAAATTTTCATTATGTAGATATTAAGAATAGTTAATTTTATGTTTAATTATAATAGTGTATTTCCACAAATTAGTACTTATTAAATGTGAAAGTGCATTTATATACTTAAGTTCGTTATATATAGAGCAAAAAGATTTTTTTGCGCATTTAATTTATTTCAATTTGTAACAACTTAAAATTTCAAAATGAGTTTAATTAGTGAGACCGATTAAGATAATGCCAGAAATTTGGAAAATTTGGGCTTCCTTAAGAAGCGTAGAGGCGGTTTTAAATCTCGTATTACCTATTTTGTGAATTTGTACGATCAAAAAAAGATTACAAACATCGGGGAAATTAAATCAACTATGGGTAGATTGAAAGACATCTATAAAAATTTTGATGACGTTCAATCTCAGGTAGAAGAAGCTTCAGAAGATCCAGATATTTTCGAGTAAAGATATAATTTTGAAAAATCTTACGGTGATTTGGAAGCTGCATTAATTAATGATTTACAAAATCTCGAAATTCAAAATAAATTAGAATTTAAAAATACTTCCGAAAATATACCAGTAGCAGGTGGATCTCAAAAGATGGTTTCAAATGAGGTATTATCCATAAAACTCCCTGAAATTCGATTACCTAAATGTAATGGTGAAATAACTGAATGGGTTAAGTTTAAAGATTTGTACCAGGATTTTATCCATAATCGAAACGTTTACAAAATTATTATTTTGTTTACAAAAAACTATTACAAAATTTTATTATTTAACTTCACCGGTCAAAGAAGGTGAAGCGTACGATGTGATAGAATCGATTCCTTTGAAGGGTGAAAATTACAATATGGCTTGGAAGGAATTATGCAATTATTATGATAAAGATTGTGAAATTCAAAAGAATCATATGAAGGCCCTCTATGATATTTCTCGTCCAATAGAAAATTCCGGGGTATCTTTACAAAATTTTATTGATAACCTTACAAAACACTACAACGCATTAAATTCACTGGGTGTCAAAATTAATGAATGGGATTTATTTTTGTATCATCACGTTTTAGAAAAATTAGATAATTCATCGAAAATTTATTTCTTAGGAAATTCCTCGACAGTTAAAATCATTCCGTTTAACACTTTAAAAAAAATTCTTCAAGATCGAGTGAGAATTATAGAATCGATAAAGAATCTAGGAAATATTAGTTCAAAAGGAAATCAAAAGGTTCACAAAGAATATTCTCATCACTCACCTCGTTCTTCAAACATGAGTCAGTCAAAAAACTCAACCGTCCAAAAACTTCAATGCTATTATTGCAAGGATGACCACATATTACATAAATGCTCAAAGCTTACGGATTCGAAATTTTCTCCGAAAGAAAGACTCGAATTTGTCAAAAATAATCATTTATGTACAAATTGCTTATCTGCCCGTCATAGAGTCTATGATTGTCTAGAAAAGGGTTGTTTAGTGTGCTTCCTTAAACATAACACATTATTGCATATAGATAAAACTGTAGTAAATCTTCTAACACCAATAAATCAACATTCAGTTGCTTCCTCGATTGTTGACATTGCGAATGTAAATTCAAACGTGTCCTCTCTTCATTGTAACAAGATTGATCAAAATGATAGTGTCATACATTGTAATTCTTGCAACACGTCAAATAAAATTGATACAAATCATATTTTATTGGCCACAGCAGTTATTTTGGCTGAATGATCTAATGGGCAATCAGCCCCTTGTAGAGCTCTGTTGGATAGTGGTTCGGATTCCAATTTTATTACAAAAAATCTCTGCAATTTATTGCAACTTAAATTGTTAAAAGTAAATATTCTAATTAATGGAATTGGAGGCAATCAAAATACTATAAAGTATCAAACCTGTGTCACAATAAAATCAAGAACTTCGAATTACAAAAAATCTATAAGATGTTTAGTACTCTGAAAGATTTCTGAGAACATACCTTCGATGTCAATCAATGTACCTTCGCTCGAACAGGCCTCTATGTTAAATTTAGCTGATCCAACATTTTATCGACCAAATACAATTGACTTCTTGGTTGGAGCAGAGTTATTCTTCGATATAATGAGTTTTGAAAAACCTACAATTATACGAGGTTTACCACCATTATACGATTCAGCATTTGGTTTAATTGTGTCTGGAAAAGTACGATCAAACAATCATTTGCAAAATAAAATTCCGGTTTCAAATTGTTCAATGGCATTCAGTGGTATAACAACATCTAGTTTGTCTAAAAATTTAGAAAAGTTTTGGGAATTGGAAGAAGTAAATGTCAATAATAATTATTCAAGCGTAGACATGCTAGTTGAGAAACATTATGTAGAAAGCGTAGTACGTGGCAGTGACGTTAGATACACAGTCAAACTACCACTTAAAAATAATATTTATGAATTAAGAGATTCTTACGAATCTGCTTTCTAACAATTTCTGTGGTTGGAACGAAAATTGGATAAATCTCCAGATTTGAAATCAGAATATGTTAAGTTTATAAATGAGTATAAAAATTTAAATCATATGGAATCAGTGAAAAACAAGTTAGAAACCGACTCTTCCATAGGCAAGATTTATTATATGGCTCATCAGTCATCACCATGTGATTCGTGAAATTTCAACTACCAAAAAATTACGTGCAGTTTTCAATGCTTCGTGTAAGACTAAAAATAGCATTTCATTAAATGAAGCCATGTTTAGCGGCCCAGTTGTTCAACAGGATTTAACTAGTACATTATTACGGTTTAGAAAGCATCGCGTAGGATTAACTGGTGACATAACTAAGATGTACAGGCAAATATGGGTTGACGCAAATCAAAGAGATTTGCTTAGAATACTGTGGAAAAATTCACAAACAAAAGAAATTGATTGCTATAGGGTCACAACAGTTGCATATGGGACTGCTAGCGCGCCTTATTTGGCCACTAGAACACTTATTCAATTAGCATGCGATGAAGAAGAAAATTATCCAGTAGCATCAGAAATTGTCAAATCAGATTTCTATGTCGACGACGTATTAACTGGAGCACCGTCAGTTGAAAAAGCTAACGAAATAAAGAGAGATATAGTTAGTCTTCTAGAAAAAGGCGGCTTCGAACTTAGGAAGTTTGCCTCAAATGAAACAGATGTTGTACCATTCAATAGTGATTCAGAATCTCCATCCAATGCTATTTTCAATTCTCGGCATGAAATGGGATGTTCAAACCGATATGTTTTGTTTCGATTTCAAAAACATTGTAAGTCATAATAAATTCACAAAGCGATTAGTTTTGTCTGAAATTGCTCAGCTCTTCGACCCCATCGGCATTTGTGCTCCAGTAATATTTATCGCTAAGCGTTTTATGCAAACGTTATGGATTCATTCGGAATTATCATGGGATGATCCATTGCTATCTGATCTAATCGAATATTGGAAAACATATCGAACACAACTTTTAAACCTTCAACTTAAAATACCAAGATGTGTTTTATTATCAGAACCTGATTTTATCGAAATACACGGCTTCGGAGATGCATCAGATATTGGATATGGTGCTGTTGTTTAAATCGTGTCTAGAAAAATAAATGGTGTTAGTGCAGTACATCTATTGTGTTCTAAATCTAGAGTAGCGCCAATTAAAAAACAAACTATTCCTCGATTGGAACTGTGTGCTGCATTGCTTGTTGCTAAATTAATGTCAAAGGTCATAAATTCATTGAATGTATGTGTCGATAAAATAGTTTGATGGTCATATTCCGAGATAACTTTATTCCGAATAAATGCTGATCCATCGAAATACCAGCAGATCGTTGCTAACAGAATATCTCAAATTTTAGAACATACAAACTCCAATCAGTGGTGGTACGTTCCATCTAATTCAAATTCAGCAGATCTTCTGTCACGCGGAGTGACAGAATTATGGTAGAGTATTCTTTATGGTAGTACGGTCCAGAATTTTTAAAATATGATTCATCTAATTGGCCAAAACAAAAATTGTATGGTAAAATGAATATGGATGAAACCGAGTATAATAAAAAATCATTAAATATTTTAACAAGTTTAACGTTAGATGAATGGGAAGTTTTCTCTCGATTTTCAAATTTAGATAGGGAACAGCTTTAGTATTTGTCAACACTTTGTCTTTGTTAAAAAAAACGATGGTAGCGCCAATTTTAATAGCGGCAAAAATATAAACTAAGCTTTTGGTTCAAGAATTGAGAGTTAATGCATTATTTGGGTTTTAGTATTTGCTTAATTAAATTTTAAATAAATTTGTGTCCGCACTTATAAGAGACATCTATATTATATAAATAAAATATTTTTTCAGTTTGATATGAAATATATTATTAATTGATTTAATATAAAGATCATTTATATTGGCTACTGTTATCTGTTGTGAATTTTCAAATAAGAATTTTAATGTTTGCTATAAAGTAATGTAAGATTTGATTCGACGAATACCTTAAATACAAACGTTTCTCGTTATCCTAAAAATGAATTGTAGATGATGACGTCATCGATAACTACACGGGTACTCCGAGTGAGTAGATTTTTAAAATAGAGATAATTTAAATTTCCTAAACGGCTGTTAAATTTTGTGAACTTTCAATTAAGATTTTAATGTTTGCAATAATGTAATGTAAGATTTGATTCGACGAATACCTTAGAGGTAATAAACTTACTTTATACGTAATATTAACCGTAATCTTCATACTAAAATTGGCAGTATGATCTAAATTCTTTGGGGAAAGCCGCTTAGCATTGAACCCACTTTCGTAAAACCGACCGCACCCACCCAATCGAGTATTGAAATTTTGAGAAATTCTAATGTTTTTCTTTATACTCATACTAAAATTGGGAACTTCCCCAAATCCGCTTAGCATTGGACCCACTTTCGTATAGCCGACCACCCACCCAATCGAGTATTGAAATTTTGAGAAATATTAATTTTTCTCTTTATCCTCATACTAAAATTGGGAACTTCCCCAAAGCCGCTTAGCATTGGACCCACTTTCGTAAAGCCGACCACCCACCCAATCGAGTATTGAAATTTTAAGAAATATTAATGTTTTTCTTTATCCTCATACTAAAATTGGGAACTTCCCCAATCTAGTATTGAAAATTTTAATGATTCTCGTTATCCTAAAAATGAATTGTAGAGGCTAAAGGCTTCGATATCTCTCACGGGCACGTGGGAGGTCGCTGCGCTCCCTCCCCCCGCTTAGCCCTCCAAGGGGCTTTAGATTAAAATTCCAAGGGATGTAGGAGCCGGGATAGGCAAACATGTCGCACTGCGTGCCGCAATTAGGAGCTGATTATATAGAATCTATTAAAAAATATTAATTCATAAAAGATATATTCTATATAATCATAAAGAAAATATCTATTATAAATCTATATTCGATGCTTAAAAAATTCATTTTAAAATCAAAAATTTTAAAAATCGCAAAATATGTACACATTTGTGTCGTAATAATACAAAATGGATGTGCTTATTTATTAAAAATGTATTATTTTCGTAAAGCGTTACATATGTTAGTTACAAAAATACTAATAGATGTAGCTGCAAAATCACTTATTTTTTTCACAAGTCAAATAATGGGAAGTTTACCTGAACATAGAGTTATAATTCCAAAAAAAATATTCCATTTTACAGGGGTAGATTTTGCTGGACCATTTTTGATGAAGCACAAATTAAGAAAACAAATAGTTACCAAGTTTTATATCGCAATTTTTGTCTGCTTTAGTAGTAAAGCTGTGCATATAGAGTTAGTGGAAGATCTGACTACTCAGTCATTTATTGCAGCATTAATTCGATTTGTATCTCGAAGAGGATTTTGTGCTCATATTTACTCAGATAATGCAACCAATTTTGTTGGAGCAAGAACAGAGTTAAAAGAATTAGAAAAAATTTTCTTTAATCAAATTTCCAAGAATAAAATTATTGATTTTTGCTTAAAACACAAAATCAATTGGCATACTATTCCACCAAAGTCTCCACATTTTGGAGGATTGTAAGAGGCTGCTGTAAAAAGCCGGAAACATCTTATGCAAAAAATCATTGGTAAAGGTTCCTATAACCATGATGAATACAACACTTTGTTTTGTCAAATTGAAGCCATTTTAAACTCTCGGCCTTTAATATCCATGTCAGACAATCCTCATGACCTAAATTATCTGAGTCCTAGCCATTTTATTACAGGCAATGTTTTAACATCACTCCCAAATCCATCTCTGGAACACCTCGATTTTAATAAATTAAGTCGTTTCCAAAGAGTGCAACATATTCAACAACAGTTTTGAAAGCGTTGGTCTCTTGATTATATATCTGGACTTCAACAACGAAATAAATGGCGCAAAGCTTCACCAAATGTGAAGGAAGGGGCTTTGGTACTATTAAAGGAGGATAATCTCCCGCCTCAATTCTGGTTGTTGGGAAGAATATCAAAGGTTTTTGAAGGTAAAGACGGGTAGGTGCGGGTTGTGCAAATAAAAACACAGAATTCGGAATTAAAAAGAGCAATTCACAAAATAGCTGTTTTACCTATGGAATCAAATATGTAATGAAGTTTATAGCTTAACTAATTCACTTAATTTTTGTGTGTTATTCTGAAATTTTAAGTTGATAAGTTTTAAGTTGATAACTCCTAAAAGATTAATTTTGTTTTTAAATATGTATGTATAATTATTTTGAAATAAGAAATTAATGTTAATTAATTAAGTTTATATGTTATACTTTTGAAATATATGTTATTTCAAGGGGGCGATTATGTTATGAAATCTAATATCGAAATAATTTAAATGTATTAACTGATTAAATATGTTTAGCAATTTAAGTAATGTAAGAGCAATAAGTTGCTCTTAGGGAATTTTTTATATAATGAATAATGGGTTATAGGGAATTAAAAATGGAAACGGAAAGGGAGAAAATGAATTTTTTTTAGTATTAAGTCTAACGCGCATAAGGAAACATCTTCGTTTAATACAGTCCACTTTAAAATAAAATATAAAAATATAAAGTTATTAAAAGTGTTTTTTTTGTTTTAAGACTTATATAATAATAAATGTGATTCTTCTACAATAATAAAGAAGAATCTTCGAAACTTCGACGATAACCATAGTTTATTTAACAAGTTATATAAAAATTATAAATATAGCTTCATCTAATAAAATTGTATTATTAGAAAAAAAAGCTTTTATGAAACTTGAACTTTTTTGTTATTGTGCTTTAATAATTATTTTTATATTTTAAAATTACATTTTCTATTTTTTTTATTTATCGTACATATTACTCTAGTCAAATATGATGGATTAAGTGAATTAGGAGGAGGTAAAGGTAGGTAACGTATCCATGTGTCGATGAGCAAGTTTTCGTGCAAAATGTTATGTGGTCTAGCAAGCTACTATTTAACTTTGACCAACCCCACCCCAATCCCTGAGCTTTAGCCGGCTATAACATGACCACGCCAAAGCTCTTAATACTAGATATATGTAAATTCAGTGACAAACGGCATTACTTCAACCACAAGGTTACCGTGTGGTTCACTCATGCCTCGCAAGTTGTTACATTCGCAATAACCGTTCCTCGTGTTACCCGTCCTGGCGTAACAAATGATGGTATTTTCTCCTTTAATTTTGCAGAACATTTACCATTTATTAATCTATAGAACACGCAGAGTTCTGCAACATTTCTGCGGTGTTGTAGACAGACTGTCTAGATCTTTCGTAAGTCTGGGGTTTCGTATTATTCGGATGGCACGCCGCTGAACTCGATCCAGCAACTGGAGAGCAGTGCCATATGCTCCACCCCAAACCGGATAGCAATATTCTTTACACGGTCTAATAAAGGTTTTATATATTTGGAAACCCTGATGCGATTTAAACAATCTGCATCTATTGATGAACCCGAGTTTACGTGATGCTGATTTGGCTAATGCGATAATGTGTTCATTCCATTTTAAATTGTTGCTAATGGTGTTCAACAAGCAGACGAATTGAGTCACAGCTCACGAGAACGTGGCCTTTTTGCACATTCTCGCGTAAAAGAAGTCACAAGGGTATTCGTTGTGACTTCTTTTACGCGAGAATGTGCAAATTTGACCTGATTTTTAACTCCCCACTCAAATATTGTACTCAAATCGGGATTAAGCGAAGTGACAACATCCAGCCGTTTACCGTTTAACTGTGATAGAGCAGGCTCGACCTCGAATGAAATAGAAGAGTGCAATGTTGCGTCATCGGCAAAACTGTGGATGGGTTTACAGTGCTACCGAACAAATCATTAATGTATAACAAAAACAAAGTTGATGACAAAACTGATCCTTGAGGGACTCCGGCATTTGGGAAGTGTGTCGTTGATGATCTCCCATTTAGCACGTTGATCTTTCGGTCTTTGAGAAAGCTTTTTATTCACTTGATGGTCATCGACTCTAAGCCGTGTGCCACAAGTTTACAAATGAGATTCTCATGCCAAACCTTGTGAAAAGTCTTGGATATACCAAGGCGATTGCAAAGGTTTCTCCGTGTTGCTCAAGGGCGAGATTCCATTTGTTTGCAACATACGTCAAAAGATCGGTTGTGGAGCGGCTTTCGCGGAAGCCATATTGTTTATCTGAAATTATTTTATTAATCTCAAGATAATGCACCAATTGTTGTTTAATGAATTTCTCAAAACTTTAGCCACGGCTGACACAATTGATATTGGCCGGTAGTTTGAAGGGTTAGTTTTATCACAACCACGTTTAAGAATAGGTTGCACCATCGCACTCTTCCAGGCGTTCGGGAATTTATTTTGCTTATAAGAAAGGAGAAAATTTTAAGTTAAAATTGGAGCCAAGTCACTAGCAAACTCCTATATCATACATACCAACTCAAAAGTGAAAGATGGTACAGAGTTGTAATACGAGGTTTACCGTCGTCCACTGATCGTGAAGAGATCAAAGCGGCGATCGAGGACCATGGCCATAAAGTAACCAACATTATCAACATTCATAAAAAGTCGACAGTTAATAATGAGAAAATTATTAGACATTTCCCATTGTTTTATGTAGACCTGTTGCAGGGGGAAAACAATAAGGACATATACGAAATCAAGAACTTGCTGTATTGCAAGGTGACTATTGAACCACCTAAAAAGGTAACTGGTATACCTCAGTGTACAAATTGCCAACAGTTAGGACACACGAAAAATTTCTGCAATAGACAAGCCAAATGTGTTAAATGTGCAGAGAACCATCAAACAATCCAATGTCAAAAGCAACGAAATGTTATACCAACTTGTGCATTGTGTGGAGAAAAAGGTCATCCGGCTAGCTACAAAGGATGCCAGGTATATCAGAAAAAGTTAAATGCTCAACTGCCAAGAAAAACAACAGTAGTAGAGCGCATACAGCAAAAGCCAAACCCACAATATGATACTATTAAAGAGGGGGTCTCTTACGCCCAGGTGACCAACACCTCAAACAACAATCTAATTCAAGAAATCAGGCAGAAACCTGTGATGAACGAGCCAACCATTAGTAATATAATGAAAATGCTTACCGAATTTCAGGCAGAAATGAGACATAATTTCAGCCAGCTTACTAATAGGGTGGATAAATTGGAAGATAATTCCAAGCCACCAAACAAACCGCTAATACAAAAGAAGTAAATGACTGCAACGTTCCTACGTATAATTACCTGGAATGCTAATGGGCTTAATGCAAGAGCCCAAGAACTAGATGTTTTCCTAAGAACCAACAACATAGATGTAGCTCTAATATCAGAGACACACTTTACAGAGAAAAACTTTATCAAAATTACGGGATATAGAGCCTATTGGACATTGCATCCCAGTGGTCGTGCTCGAGGGGGTACAGCAATCTTAATCAAACAAAATATTCTACATTTTCAACAAGCAGAAATTACAGAGCCGTTTATGCAAGGTACTGTAATAACAATCAATCATGGTGGTGCGGAACTAAGTTTAGGGGCGATTTACTGCCCACCAAGACATAATATCATACGAAATCAATATGTCAACATTTTCAATAAACTTGGACGAAGGTTTATTATAGGAGGTGACTACAACGTGAAACATACTGCGTGGGGATCTCGACTCATAACACCAGGAAAAGGAAAAGAACTTCTTAGTGCAATAGAAATGTCAGGTTGTGAATATCATTCATCACGTAAACCAACCTACTGGCCTACAGACATCAACAAGGTTCCTGATTTGATTGACTTTTATATTTCGAAAGGAGTAACCTCCAATTACATTGAAGTCGAAGGCATTGACGATCTTACTTCCGATCACACACCGGTCTTAATGACTCTGAGTACATTAGTCATAAAAAAGAAAATGAAACTCAATCTTACTAATAAATTTACTGATTGGGAATTATTTAGAGAGAAACTGGACAACCTAATTGAGTTAAAAGTCAGTCTGAAAAATAAACAAGAACTTGAATTACAAGCTGAATATTTTATTAACTCTATGCGTGAAGCAGCTAAAGAGGCTACACCCGTATTATGCGAGAAAGGCATAAAGGATATTAATTACCCCTTGGTGATTCGAGAACTGATAAAAGAAAGGCGTAGGAAAAGACGCATATGGCATTGAACCAGAAACATTATTGACAAAAGAGATTTTAATCAGATAAGTAATAAAGTTAACCGATTAATTAAAGAACACAAAGAAGCTTGCACTGAAAATTATTTGAAAGGATTAGGTCCTGAAGCTGACAAAAATTATTCTCTTTGGAAAGCAACTAAAAGATACAAGAGGCCAATAAACCAAGTGCCACCTATAAGGAACAAAAACGGAGAGTGGGTGCGACGTAATGAAGAAAAAGCCGAACTGTTTGCGCAACATCTGGCATCAGTATTTCAACCGCACGACATACAATCTACGATTGATCCTAAACCAGTCTATAGATCTCCATTAAATATCAAAAGAATCACCCCACTAGAAATTGCACAAGAAATAGATATGAATTTGAATCCCAAAAAGTCACCTGGAATTGATGAAATTTCTCCAAGGTTGTTTAAGGAGTTATCAAAGAGAGGAGTTATTATGTTAACATATATATATAATGCTTGCTTTCGACTTACATATGTGCCTGAGTGTTTCAAGGTTGCACAAATTATCATGATAAAAAAACCAGACAAACCAGCAGAGCAAATTGCATCATACAGGCCGATCTCTTTGTTACCAACTATTTCAAAATTGTTTGAGAAGTTGTTATTGAAACGAGTAAACCCAATGATCATTATACCTGACTTCCAGTTTGGATTCAGAAATAAACATTCGACAATTGATCAAGTTCATCGCGTGACTGCAAAGATTGAACAAGCACTTGAAGAGAAGAAATATTGTCCTGCCGTATTCCTAGATGTTTCACAGGCTTTCGATAGAGTGTGGCATGAGGGTCTTATCTACAAGATAAGTAAAATAGTGCCACAAAATTACTGCCAATTGCTCGAGTCGTATCTTTCCAAACGAAAATTTAGAGTATTTCATGAAGAAACGTACTCCAATTTTTACCCAGCCATAGCAGGGGTGCCCCAGGGTAGCGTATTGGGGCCCATCTTATATCTAATTTACACTTCCGATATACCGACAACGGAAAGAACCTTCATTGGAACTTTTGCTGATGATACAGCAGTTTTGGCATCAAGTGAATCACTGAATCAAGCAGTTGAATACTTACAACAAGCACTCGATAAAATCAGCCAATGGACCAGGGATTGGAAAATAAAGCTAAACGAGCTAAAATCAGTACAGGTTACATACACGTTGCGGCACAAAAATAGCAACCTCCATACATTTCTGAACGGGATACAAATACCCCAAGCTGAATCTGCTAAATATCTCAGATTGCATCTTGATTCAAGACTGAACTGGAAATACCACGTTAAACAAAAAGCAGAGCAAATTAAAATAAAACAACGCGAGATGTACTGGCTGATAGGAAGACATTCTAAGCTAAGCCTGTACTGTAAACGCCTCATCTACGAATCGATAATTAAACCAATTTGGACGTATGGCATCCAACTCTGGGGATGCACTAAACAATCAAATCGTTTAATTATTCAACGCAGCCAAAACAAATTTCTACGGGCAATAACAAATGCTTACCGCTACGTTACCAACGAGGAATTGCACAACGACCTTAATGTTAAATGGATTGATGAAGTGGTCCAGGAATTTGCCATCCAACATGAAAGAAGATTACTGCAACATACTAACAGTGAAGCAATACAACTTCTTGACATAACACAAGAACTGAGACGCCTTAAAAGAATTAAACCGCATGAGCTAGTCATCTAATAAATAAAGTTTCATTATTGGGAGCAGAATATTGATTTCTTGTAAACCCACACTCGCTTCACTTATTTGTTTCAAATAAGTGCGTTATTATCATTAGTAATAAATTATCATGTGATAAGATTGTACTACTAAATAAATAAAAATAAAAAATAAAAAAAAAAAAACTAGCAAACTCCTGAAATACAATTTCCTCCGAGATGTTGACAGGATCCATTTTGGAACCACAATACGGAATTGACGGAGGCGTTGTTCAGGATAATAATCCTGGAATGAAAATTAAAAACCTGATGTCAAACAAAAGTTAGATTGTAATTTAGGTTAATCACTTATCTTCTTATTTTTTTGGAAAACCTTTAATGGTTTTACACGCTGTCCACGGTAGTTGTTCAGCTAAAATGAATTTAATGTTATTATTAATTAATTGAATTAGTTGAATTTAATTTATAGAATTTATTTACTATGTTATTAGCTTACCTGGTGTTATCACTCCATTTGACATCAATTTGTTTGTTTACAATTTTAATTTATCGAGCGATGATAAACTTATAGCTAAACAAAGACTTTTACCACTCTTCCATATTCTGTATTATCGATAGAGTGATACACTGCCATCTCGTTGTTAATAGTTAGTTTTAATTTTCAAGCAGTTTAAATTCTTGTATAAAAAATTATTAAATTTGTCTCGATCACTTTGATGGAATATTTCGAGCTGTGTACATTAAATAAAATAAAATAAAAATTATACTGTAAAATCTGTAAAACAGTTTATTACCAAACGAGAAGCTGTTGTGCAAAATTAATTTCACTGCGCACTATAATTTTGGAGAACAGAATCCTACAGGCGTAACTCCATCCGGGACAATTAAGGTCGAGTTCGAAGTAAAGATTTTTGCCAGTAAGTCGGCCTGCAAATATGGATCCACCACCAAAGCACCATCTGCACATTTCAATGCTGAAATAGATGTTTTAGAAATATCGGCAACCGATGCGACCATCTGGTAAAAGTTGCGATCGGAGATTTTCAACTGGGAAGCCTTAGCGGCTTTCTTGTTGTCAGCTCTTTTCGCTTCCTTAGCACAGATTTTTTTACAGATGTTACGTGTGGCCTTTTATTCTTCAAACGAAATTTCGTTGCGCTTATATTTCTTGTGAGCAGTTTTGCTTTGGCGGCTTCTTTTGAAAAGATTTTAAAATTAGGATTGGGGTTGGAAAAGGATGATGGGATATATTTATTTATTCCATGTAGAACGGTTTCGGTGAAATTAAACGGCGTCGTCTATTTGATTGCTATAAAAACAATTGCTCTGAAACAAACAAATGTTGAAAAAATGACAGCCTCGTTAAAATGCCATAGACGCTTACTGTTACATATATAGATTTCTGCTGTTATCAGGTTGTGGTCAGAATTTCCAATACCAGCCTCGACACGCGCTTCCATGGAATGCGGAATTGTTGTAAGACAAAGATCCAGAATATGACTGCTTGTAGAATTTTGACATTCAAATGTGGAATCACTAACAATCTGCGTAAGGTCATGCAAAACAGCAAGCCACTCCGTCTGACGCCCAGCACAGTTCGTATTTTGGTGATTCAACCATTCTTTATCGTGGGCATTAAAGTCACCAACCATAATTAATTCGCAGTAGGGATGTTGATTGCAAATGTCATGACATTTGTCTGACAAAACCTCGAAGAAAATCATAGTTTCTGAATCCGTTTGATTGGGGGATCTATATAAACTAATTAAAAAAAGGATTTTATTAGGGATTGATATTTTAAGTACAATAGTTTGAGCGGTCTTTGAGAAAATTTCGTACTTATGATGTCGAGCGTACGGTATGTGGTCTTTAATGAATATGCACACTCCACGTCGCAACTCGAATGCTTGATCGAACTGGTAGCGCTTGAAGTACAATTCATTCTCGTAGATGTTATGAGATACTTTTGTTTCCGTTATTCGAGATGTTGATGTGCGCAATTTTATTAGTCACGAGTCCACGGATATTGGCAAAATGGATGGTAATGTTATCAATTGTATCTTTATGAGGACTATGCCTTGCCCCGCGATCCGAAGAGGCATTTTTTGGGGATTTTTTAATTTTACTACTCATGGTAAAAAAAACATTTTTGTACGCAAAAATGCGAAAAAAACCGTCCCAACAAAAAATAAAAATTGAACTTATTAAAGCAAAATTAAAATAAATTAACGCGGGAGAAATAATAAATTGAACGTAAATAACGAATAAAAATTATAAAGAAAAAAATATATTATAAAATAAAATGAAGCCCAACAATCCAACCATTTTAGTCGCCTCTTACGACAAGCAGTGGGTGCTGTGGTGGAATTATATGCACCCCCCTCCCCCCAACCACAGGGGAAAGGTTTTAATAATTTTCTTTCGCCGCCTCTAACTTGTCTTGTTTTAATAGTTGTATGACAAACAGACACACTTATTGCAAGTATTTCAAAAACGCCGTGTTTTAAATAAGACATTTTTAGTTTGAATTGTTTGCAGTCAGCTTGACTGCAATATGATCGAATACTAATCCCACTTTTATTGTAATCAATTGACTTAATATTTACTACACAACCAGTTTTTTAACTAAAATGGTTGCCACAACGCTTGAACAAAGATTTTTAGTAAGTTTTTTCTGGGTTTCTGAGTAGGTTAAATTCCAAGTTTCCTTAAGTATTTGTATATTTCCTATCGGGTTAAACAATTTTTTTATGATTTTACAATTATTAGTTTTGTTGTGATTCAATGACTTGGGTTTAACTGCTACAAAATCGTCTTCGTCAACAAGAACCGTCAATTGAACAGGAGAAGTTGCCAATTTTGTAGGTGTGTTTATTTTTTCTTAGTTAGATTCATTAAAACTTGAAATTTCATTATTTGCAATAGGATAGCTCTTATTGTTGAAGAGGCCTCCTTGGTTAGTGGAAGATTTAATAGAGATGTCTTTATTATTTTGACTATCTGATTGTATATGAGATATTTTCTCGGCTAAAGAAGATATAAAATTTTTCGAAATAAACATCTTATGAAGTTTAAAGCGATAAGTGTCTGTGTTTCTTAAACCTTATATTTTTACATATAAAATCGAAAACAGATGCTGGTTAAATAATTTAGAAAAAGTTCTCATCTCATCTTTGATCACTAGCTTAACAATAATCACGAAAAAATGCCATATCATAAAAAGTCATTTTTTTTAATTTTAGCAAAAATTTAAGATAAAAATCAAAGCAAATTTTATATTAAAATTTCTAAAATGATCAAATGAAATACAAAATATTTAAACATATTGCAAAAGAGTATTTTTAAGTTTTATGTTTATACTATAAATATTATACGTTAAAATAATTTAAATTTGATAATATACTTAAAGAATAATTATAAATAATTATGAAAAAAACCAAATGAAACCAAAACGGGAAAGATAAACTACTTTTATTTGTTCATAATTTTTGATTAAATGAAAGAGAATGGATCTTATACTGAAAAATGTTTTATTTAATGTCGGCAATTATGTATGGAATACAATATCAGATATATATCCGCCTCTGTTAGCCTCACAAATGCGAGCCCTTTTGAGCACATTTTTAATTATATTCTCGCACATTTCAGGCGGTATTTCATTAGTTTCATCACGAATATTTTGTTTGAGTTGCTCAAGCGTTTCTTGTTTGTTTGCATAAGCCTTGCTTTTCAGATATCCCAACAAAGAGAAGTCCGGAGCAGTCAAATCAGGGGACCGTGGAGGCCAATCAACATCACCATTTTTTGAAATAACTTGTTGTGGAAAGAGGTCTCGCAGTAATTCCATTGTAATCCTGTATGCGATGTGGTACCGTCTTGTTGATACCACATGTTAATCAAGCTAAAAACATGCAGTTATGGCGTTCATATCCATTCAAATGATCATATCCATTCAAATGAAAATGTGCCTTATTATGATTTTTTCATGAAAATCGGGGTTGTCATGGGCGAGCTATAACATCCTATTGGTATATGTACGGCGGCGTAAATGGTCTTGTGGAAGGAGCTCTTGTGTCAACTGAATCTTAAATGGAAACAAATGCAAATCCTTGTGCAAAATTGTGACCAAATTTACTCTTTGAAGACCAAACTCCTGAGCACGGCGTCGAATTGAGGTTAATGGATTGTTTTGAACACTTTCTTGAGAAGCAGTAATTTTTTCAGCCAATCTTGCAGTACGTTGTGCCCCATGCTTGGGCCTTTCATCTACAGACCCTTTGTCTTCGAAATCATTCACTACACGATAAATATTGCGTTTTGTTGGCACGTTGTTCCTCTCAAAAATTTCACGTAACTTTTTCATCGTCACAGTAATCGATGATTGATTTTGATAAAATGTTTAAATAATTAAAACACGTTGGCTAATCGAAGATTTTTCCATCATAAATATGCCACGTGCCCCATAGGAACTGTCGACTGCCAAATATGAACTGTCAAGAATAACGTTAACAAACATGGCGGCATAAAAATGAATATACCTTCAAGACGGATACACTTTACTTCTAAGATGGGTTCTTATTGCCTATGATAGTGTTCTATTTAAAACACTTTTCAAATTTTCCGACTCTCGAAGTTCGTTGGAGTAAATCCACTTTGATATTTTTCATATAATATTACTATAAGCCCAGAGTCGATTATGGCCAATTGTAGAAAACTGAACCATAGACTTGTACTTCTAAGATGGTTTCTAATTGCCTATGATAGTGTTCTATTTGAAACACTTTTCAAATTTTCCGATCCTCGAAGTTCTTTGGAGATAATCCACTTTGATATTTTTCATATAGTATTACAATGGACCCAAAGTCAATTATGGCCAATTGTAGAAAACTGAACCATAGACTTGTACTTCTTAGATGATTTCTAATTGTCTATGATAGTGTTATATTTTAAATTTTTTTCAAATTTTCTGACCCTCGAAGTTCTTTGGAGATAATCCACTTTGAAATTTTTCATATAGTATAACTATGGGCCCAAAGTCAATTATGGATAATTGCAGAAAACTGAACCATAGACTTGTACTACTTAGATGATTTCTAATTGACTATGATAGTGTTCTATTTAAAACACTTTTCAAATTTTCCGACAATCAAAGTTAAATACACTTTCAATCAACTAATTTTATTTTGTCGAAGATAATAAATCAAACACAGGCTTACTTATAACGGGTGTTTTTTTAGGAGGTTTGTTTTTCCGATAGATGTCGTTTTATTTTATGACAGTTGTTTTGACAGCTCAAAGTGGCATTTCTACTCAGTATTGTTTGGCAAATCATTATGAATAGGTTAACTCCAGAACAACGTTTTCAAATCGTGGAAATTTATTTTCAAAATCAGTGTTCAATTAAAAATGTTTATAGAGCACTTCGTGAATTTTATGGTGCACATAATCGTCCGTCAGAGACCACCATAAAGAACGTAATTACCAAATTTCGGTCTACATTCACTCTTTTGGATGCCAAGCCACCGACAAGAATGAGAAGAGTTCGTACAGAAGAAAATATTGCTGTCGTTGAGGCCAGTGTCGAAGAAAACGACAATTTATCGATTCGTCTTCGTGCTCAGCAAATTGGACTTTGTCCATCGACTTTATGGAAAATTTTACGTAAAGATTTGGGTTTGGTGCCATACAAAATTCAATTGGTGCAAGAATTAAAGCCACACGACCATCGTTTGCGCCGTGAATTCAGTGATTGGTCGTTAAATCAATTGAACGAAGATCCATTTTTGTACCGTAAAATTCTCTTCAGTGATGAGGCGCATTTTTGGTTAAATGGATACGTCAACAAACAAAATTGTCGCATGGTTCTGTATCGATATTTGGAAATCGATACAGAACCATTTTAAATGAGGTTTTGTTATTAAATCTTGAAGATATGGATATGGATGAAATGTGGTTTCAACAAGATGGTGCCACTTGCCATACAGCACGTGAAACAATCGACTTATTGAAAGAAACTTTCAACGACAACATTATTTCGAGAAATGGTTCGGTGAATTGGCCTCCGCGTTCGTGCGATTTGACGCCACTCGATTACTTTTTGTGGGGATACGTGAAGTCATTGGTTTATGTGGATAAACCTCAATCGATTGACGCTTTGGAAACCAATATTCAACGTGTCATTGCTGACATACGCCCTCAAATGCTTGAAAAAGTGCTGGAAAATTGGACCTCCAGAATGACATTTGTGAAAAATAGTCGTGGTAGCCATATGCCAGAAATTGTGTTTAAATGTTAAATGCCAAAAAATTATCTACCAAATAAAAAAAAATTTTGGTCATTTCATAATTTTATATGTGTTTTATTCAAAAAAAAAATCGGCAACCTCTTAAAAAAACACCCATTATAATTATAATTTTTAAAATAATTTTTATTTTACAAATAATTTTATTTCACCTTGTTGGTTTGAACTGCCGAAGAAGAATGAGAAACATAATGGCACAAATTTTATTTATTATTGTATTATTTTGTTCGACTCAATGGCAATGCACACCAATATTATTGCAAAGAAGTATATCCTCATCGGCCATACTTTATTCATCTTGCAGCACTATTAATTTCTGTGCACATTTTTAATTGAAAAGACTGTAGTGTTGTGTCATTTTATTTGACATTTCTATACAACAAAAACTGGCTTAAACATACTTACTAATATATTCAGCTAGTTTAACAATTATTTTATTATATAATATTAATATTAACTTACAAATTATTGTTTTTGTCTTTAGGTGAATGAACATTTCAGTAACTTATGATGTCAAAATAATAATAAGAGAACTAAAAATATTTATTATTGTTTACATTTCATTTTACTTTAATAAATTTTAAATTATAACTTAATTAGTTTTTACTTATTTTAATATGTGAAGTGAATTTGGATCTTTAACATATCCGCGCCCTTTGAAGATCAAAAGTCAATTTATTAGTATAAATAATAAAATTAGTAATGGGTTTATCACATTTAAATATGATTAAAGTACCAAATCCTTCACACTGACTTAACTTACATAATTGTGACGTGTAATGTTTTAGTATTCAGTGACTACACTGTGGGTTGAGAATCCTGTTCAATTGGTAAAACACTGATTTTATTAATAGACCTCTTGAATACCGACTTAGAGGTTTTAACTGTTACTACTCGAATACGATTGTCAAAACCGGGGTGAGTCTGAATAATTCGACCCATAAGCCAATTTAGCGGGAGCGTATTCTCCTCATGGAGAGGAACCAAAGAACCTATCTTATAGTTGTTGCACGGAGGACTTTGACATTTGTATCTTTTTTGAAGTTCGTTTTAATATTCCGTGTGCCAGCGTTTCCAGAACTCTTGACACATAGCTTGTATCTTTTGGTATCGAGACAACCTATTTATATTGAGGTCTAAAATCGATGGCTCCGGAAGCGATACGAGGGGACAACCTATCAAAAAATGACCAGGTGAAAGTGCTGTAAAATCTGTTGGGTCATTAGAAACAGCAGTTAATGGCCTTGAATTGAGGCACGCTTCTATTTGGCAAATCAACGTTGGATATTCTTCTTGGGTCATGGAACGCAAACTAATAACTCGTTTTAAATGCCAGTTTGCCTTTTTTATTGCAGACTTCCATAGCCCTCCGAAATGGGGAGATCATGGTGGAATAGTGAGCCACTCAATTTGATTATTTGCGCAAAACGATTTTGTTTCAGCCTGAAAATTTTGTGTTAGAAATAAATTGTACAATTCTTTTAATTCAGCACGGCTTCCAGTAAAATTTGTAGCATTGTCTGAATAAATCCTTGTACAAAAACCGCGCCTTGAAATAAACCTACGGAGACAAGCCAGAAATGACTGCGATGACAAATCCATAACTAGTTTAAGGTGAATAGCTTTCACTGCAAAGCAAACAAATAAGCATATTATATAAATTTTTGTTTTAGTTTTTGACCGAGAATTAGGCTTAGCGAAGAACGGTCCACAAAAATCGATGCCTACAACTGAAAACGGCCTTGATTGATTTACGCGGTCTGCCGGTAATTCTCCCATTAATTGATGTGATAATTTTGGTTTATTTCGATAGCAGGGAATACATCTTTGGACAACATGCTTGCCTAAATTACGCCCGTTTATAATCCAAAAACGTGATCTAAGGCTATACAATAGCGCCAGTGGGCCACAATGCAGCAGGCGATAATGTTCGGATCGCGCTAACAATGTAGCGAAGACATTTTTTCCTGGTAATATAATTGTGTGTTGGCTGCTGTAGTCCAAGCTGGAATTACGGAGGCGACCTCCCACACGAAGAATTCCTACATCATTGATAAAAGGATATACATTTTTAAGTTGCTGGAGTGGTGAACTATCGATTTTTTTTCAATATATTGAATTTCCTTACTATATTCAGTTCGCTGGACTATTTTAACAAGAGTAGTAGGTGCGAGATTTAGTTCATTCGATGTAAGTGCACCAGTAATCTTTAGTTGTCCCTTTGATCTGAATATATTTATAAATCGAAGTATTACAGCCGTAACACGGAGAAGTTTTATAAATGAAGAATATCGATGAAATAAATTCCAAAGCTCCTTGTTCGGGTTAATTGGCATTGAAACATGTTTTCTAACGTCTAAATTTAGTAATTTCGAGATAATCTTTAAATTAGGATTTTTAGGCCAAGTATCCTGATCTTGTCGAAGAAATAAAGGACCTGACCACCATAGATCCTGCTTCAGAAACTCATTCGGCATAATTCCTCGCGAAACTAAATCAGCTGGATTTTGAGACGTTGGTACATAACACCAGCTGGCTATTTCAGAATTTTCCTGAATTTAACATGTTTTATATTATGGTCATCTGTGGTTTTCATATAAACAAGATAACCAAAACCCTTCTCTAAAGCATCCGAAAAACCGTGAATCTGCACTGAATTATATTGAGGTACAACGATATACCTTGGAACCTTTATGATGATTCAGTTCAATGAGTTGTCTTTTAAACAGTTGTCGTTTAACCTTGATTCAGTTCAATGAGTTGTCTTTTAAATTCGCTCCAGTTATCTCGAACTTGATTTATGATCACATCATCCCAATCAATTGTATGCAAAGTCCATATTGTTTGCATTATTAGTTTTGCGATCAACATCATTGGGGCACAATACAATCCCAGTACTAATGATATTTTCGAAATGGGTTCGGTAGATGCTGATATAACAGGGATATTTGAAGAAAATTTCCTTAGCTGGAAACCGCCTTTATCTAGTAATTCGATTAGTTGCCCCTTCAATTTTAGTGTATCAGCAACATTATGAGCTCCCGTCAGCACATCATCGACATAAAAGTCGTTCATTAAGATCGCTGATGATACGGGAAATGAAGCGGTTTCATCAAAGGCTAACTGTTGTAAGGTACGAGTTGCGAGGTATGGGGCGCTTTTAGTGCCATAGGTAACTGTACACAACTTAAAACATTGTATGTAGTCTGACACGTTATCTCTCCACCAGATTCTTGTTCGTCATCATGGATGTAAATTTGTCTATACATTTTAGTAATATCAGCTGTGAATGCCACTAGATGTTTCCTGAATCGAAGAATTGTAGATAGCAAATCTTGTTGAACCGTAGGACCTTTATTTAAACAATCATTAAGAGATAAATTGGAACTTGATTTGGATGATCCATTGAACACCACTCTTAATTTTGTAGTAGTACTTGTATCTTTTATCACACAATGATGTGGCAATTAATATGCCTTATTGTAATAATTATTAACACTATTTGGATCTTTAACCAAACTCATATGTCCCAATGACAAATACTCTTTCATAAAATCACGATATTGCTGATAAACTTCAGAATTCCGAATTAGTTTTCTCTCTAAAGAATAGAATTGTTGAAGCGACGTGAAGTTTGAGTGACCAAGACATTTTATATTGTCATTTATAGGTAAAGAGACAGAATATTTACCTGGTGATAGGCGTTTAACGTTCTTCAAATAATGGTCTTCACTTTATTTTTCTTCTAATGAAAATTAATTTTAGTACAGATTGTTTCCGTTTCCCAGAACCGCTTCAAATCGTTATGAAGGCAACGTAGTCCCAATCAGTATTTGTTCGGCAATTGTTGAATAATCTGTTTTTTCGCTAGACTATTAGTCAGTTTGCACGATGATAGACAAGTTAATTCAACATTTTGAAATTCTTCTCGAAAATTGTCACCTACATCCTTTTCGATACGCCCTGTATTTGCCGAAAATCGCTTAGAATTTTTAAAACTCGAATTTTTTCCAAAATGAAGCAAGTCATTATGCTTTAAAGAACAATTACTGCAGGGTGATTTGTCACACATTACGTTTTTGTGTTTAGAAATCAAGCTATTGGTACATAAGTGGTTATTCCGTGCAAATTGAAAACGCATTTGTGGAGAAATTTTACTGTCTAAGAAACCTGGACAACTTGTTATAAAATGTGACCCTTCACAATACGAACACCTATAATTATTGGACACTAAAGAAATTGATTTTCCTTTCGAATAAGAATTTCTTTTGTTATTAATTGGAATCTTTGGATTTGTTGTGACCCTGATGACTTCTAGAATGCGTACTCGATTTCGCAAGCAGTCTATAAATTTGTCAAAATTTAATAATTTATTTGTTTCTGAATTTTTAATGATGTGTATTTTAGACGATTTATCGAGTTTGTCGGTAAGATAGCGAACAAGCATTAAGTCCCACGTTTCAACCTGAATGTGCAATGATTTAAGAGCATTATAGTTTTTTACAGAATGGTCGATAAATGTTTGCAATGAACCTGCTGAATTTTCATATGGAGTTTTTATATCATACAGTTCTTTCATATGAGTTATTTGGATTAAAATGTCGTTTTCATAGCGTTTGCATAATGTTTCCCATGCTAAATTGTAATTATCAGCAGTTACAGGAAGGTTTTCTATTTAATTATAAGCCTTTCCTGCGCGAACGCGTGATATTAAATATACGAATTTAACTGTGTTATCGATTGTAGCTTTGTTATGGACCAGATCTTTATATATATATCCCTAAACGGTAGCCATTCACCTTCTAAGCCACTAAACGTTGGTAACTTGAGCTCTGGGAGTTTTATTGACATTCTTGAACCATTTTGTTCAATATGGGTTCTGTTTGCTGACACCTGACCATAGCTGGGTTCTATTGTTTGTGTTTTCATTTTCTTAAGATCGTGAAGCCTATTCAGTAATGCGTTTTCAATGTATTCGTAATCTTCTTCGAAAGATGTACGATCAGCTGAAGCAGATTCATCGGAAATTTCGATCTTAAGTTGGACTTGATGATACTTGTCATATACCAACTGTAAACTACGAATATAGCCCTGTAGTTGGGGGCAAACATGTTTCGTAAATATTTCGAACGAAACATGAGACCCATAGAATACCACCACAGTATCCAGAGCTTGTCGTAGGAGGCGACTAAATCTGGTTGGATCGCTGGGCTGACGACCCGCATCCGTAAAAACCAATTACGGTTAAAAATGTCAACAAAACCAAAAAAATCGGATACCGGCTAAATAGCAATGAGCTTAAGTACCCGGATACGAGATTGAGGATCAGCACGTGGAACGTGCAGTCACTAAAAAACCTGGCGCGTTGGACGGCCTTATCACATATATGAAGGAGTATCGGCTGGAACTCGTAGCGCTCCAAGAAACTCGATGGCCTAAAAGTGGAGTCCATGTGTCCCAAGACTATACGTTGCTACACAGTGGAGATGACCTCGGAAATCTTGGAGTTGGCTTTCTCATTGGGCCGCAGGTTAAAAAGGTTGTGTTGGACTTCCAGGCAGTCGATAATCGAATGTGTAAGCTTCGCTTGCACATGAAACTAGCCAACCTGTCAATTGTTTGTGTCCATGCGCCCACTGATGTAAGCCAACCCCAAGATAAAGACTCATTTTACAATAATGTGGATAATCTGATGGGCTCTATACCTGAGCACGATATCAGATTGGTGATTGGTGACTTTAATGCTAGAGCTGGCAGAAATCAGACCGACTTATGTAATAACATAGGTCCGTACTCCCGACACGAAACTGCGACCGAAAATGGGGAAAGAATGATGTACTTTGCGATCGCTCATGATCTCAAAGTGGCAAGTACATTCTTTGCCCACAAAAACATCCATTTGGAAACCTGGACACATCCACGTAAAACATCCCGAAGCCAAATTGACCATGTGTTGACTTCAAAAGACCTGGCTCGGGTTGTTCAAGACGTGAGATCGTATCGGTCGTCAACCAAATTCGTAGGCAGTGACCATTTTATGGTTGCTGCAAAGCTACGATGGAAATTTTCGTACAAGTCAAGGAGGACAGGAGAATATAAAACGCGATTCTCCTGTGAAGGTCTGATAAATGAAGAAACGCAACGAAACTACCAAGATCTTGTCAGTAATAGCATTTTACGATCCAACTACCAAACTGATGCTGGTAACTACCAAACTGATATCGATGCTGCCCAGCACACTCTCGGTATAGTGAAAACTAAGCCCAAAAATGATTGGTTTGATGAGGAGTGTCGTCTTGCTGTTGAGCAACGCAATATACCCCACAATGAAGCACAGACTCGGTTTACAATTGCAAGGAAAAACAAGTCAGTTCTTGCTAGGAGGACAGCTAAACGCATTTGTAGACTGAAGAAGCGAGAATGGTGGAAGGCTAGGGTCTTAAGAGTACAACAACTCAGCAATGAGCACAATTTGTCAACTGCCATTCGGGACCAGGATGGAAACCTCTGTGTTAACGTCGATGCGGTACTCGATACATGGCTTGAACATTTTTCTGATCTACTTAATGTTCCACATGTATCACAAGCTGTATTTGAATACCCTCAAATACAGACCGCAGAGATGTTCATTGAGGATCCATCCTATGAGGAATTCACAATGGCCATGCAGAGATTAAAGAAAAATCGTTCGCCAGGGGTTGATTGCATTAATTCAGAGCTCTTGATATTCGGAGGGCTAGCTTTGTGGAACTGCCTTTTCGACCTTGTTCGATTGGTATGGCGAAATGAAGTTATGCCTGACGAATGGAAAGTGGCCGCGTTATGCCCAATATTCAAAAAGGGTGATCGCATGAAATGCGAGAACTATCGCGGTATTGCTCTCCTTTGGACAGCATATAAGTTACTTTCTTAGCGGAGGAAATTGTCGGTGACTACCAAGGAGGATTCCGTCCAAATCGGTCAGTCACTGATCAAGTTTTTTCGCTACGGATGATTCTTTCCAAGTACTACGAAACATCCCGCGATGTACACCAGGTATTCCTAGATTTCAAGCAAGCCTATGACTCGATCAATCGAGAGAGGCTATGGTATGCGCTTGAATATTTAGGAATACCAAAAAAATATGTACATCTGTGTAAAATGACAGTAACGCAGTCACAATGCTGTGTCAAAGTTGAGAACAGGCTATCGGGAATTTTTGCTATCACTACTGGTGTTCGACAAGGAGATGCGCTGTCCCCGATACTTTTTAATCTCATGTTGGAATACATCCTTCGTAAAAGTGCAACACCTCAGGACAATATCTTATTCCGACAATCCAATCAACTTCTTGCGTATGCAGATGATATCTGTGTGATTGAATTAAATGGCAACGAAGTGAAAGAGATACTTGATCCACTGGAACAGTTTTCAGCTTCCGTTGGTCTCAAAATCAATGAGTCCAAAACCAAATATCTGATCTCTGGTTTTCGAGACCAAGACGCAAATGATTTCAGTAGCGGAAACCACACGTTTGAAGGAGTGATGATATTCAAGTATCTTGGATCTCTCATTACTCACGATAATAGTGTGGGAGAGGATATCAAGGTTCGCCTTGCCGCTGGCAATTGGGCTTTGTATCCTCTACGTCCACGGCTGTATTACATATAGTATTACTATGGGCCCAAAGTCAATTATGGCCATTTGTAGAAAACTGAACCATAGACTTGTACTTCTAAGATGATTTCTATAATTGCCTATATGATAGTGTTGTATTAGAAACATTTTTTAAATTTTCCGATTTTTGAAGTTCTTTGGAGATAATCCACTTTGAAATTTTTTATATAGTATTACTATGGGCCCAAAGTCAATTATGGCCAATTGTAGAAAACTGAACCATAGACTTGTACTTTTACATTGAGATAATCCACTTTGAAACGGTTCATATATTGAGTATATGAAAATAACTATTGAATGTAGAAATGTAAGAAAAATGCGGAAATGCGATTATTGAAATAAAACTGGTATTGGATATAGTGAAATGTTTAAGAAATAATTTGTAAGGTTTTTTTGCCTCTGGTTTTTTGAGAATAGAATTGTGTTTTCTGATGAAAATTTTCTATTTTTGCTGGGATGAAAAAATGGGATAACTTCACATGCTTTATAAATGTAGTATACTGGAATATATAAAATGTCTAAAATTTGTTGTGTGCCTTCTTGCAGGTCCAGTGCATCTAAGAGCGATCAGAGACCCGTATCTATTTTCAATTCCCTAAATGTAAAATCAAACGACAGTCTTGGCTAAAAGCGATCATTTATTAAACATTTTAACGTAAATGATATTAAATTTAAAAATCCGCAGTTATTACCTAGTGTTACCCCAAGTAAAATTGAAGATTTACCGGATTATTATTCAAAATCCAAGCCGACATCTAGAAAATGCCCGACAAACATAAAATCTGAGATTTTATTTAGATCTCTTGAATTATCATTGAAGAATGATATTTCTAAACTGAAAGACGATTCGATCGGGTCATTTGAAAATTTTAAATTGTTTTTATTTTCTCATATAACGGATTTAGACGTTGAAGTTAAATTCAATGGCGAAGGCGTTTATATTTATAAAATTAACGTAGAGTTTCACCATTTCACATTACATTAGAGTATCTAAAGATTTAATTTGTCAGTTATATCGTGAATCAAAATATAATTGTAATTCAGATCCACAATTCCAGTGTTGGTCTCAGTTTATAACAGTATTTGCATTTTTTATTAATCACTATGAAATGTCTCTCGTTGATAAAATGAACGAACTTTTAAATGAAATATATATGAAATTTTCCGGAATGTTGAATGCTGTTTACAATATAGATTTTAAATATATTTCTACTTTGGAAGTAATTAGCGATCAGCTAAAACTTTGATACCTTAGTCAAATCATTTTTAATTTACTTACAATCTCCCGTAACGTACGGATGAGAGATCAGAATATGTTAATCCTGCCAAGCACGAGTACTCTGCAACGACTTTCCCGTCATCAAAATTTAAGTCCTACGAATTTTGTAGGTATATCTGTAAACAGGCTGTTCACCGAAAACATATGCAACACAAAGTCATCATTCCAATAGATGAAATGTATTTAAAGGCGCAAGTAAATTATAAATCTCAAAAATAAACTGGATATGCCCAGAATAACTCAAACGTAGCAAAAATGGTCATTTCATTTTTAGTTAGTTTCGCGTTCGGTAGTTTTAAAGAGGTGATTGCCTTACATCCACTAAGTAACCCTCCAGGTAATGATCTTTCCGATATTCCGATAAATATTCCGAAAAGATTCCGATAAATCGTTTTACTATCCGGATTTTGATAAAAATTCTATTGAAATTGCTTGTTTTAGAGATATTCGCGATCTCTATCAAATTGAAGAACATCAACTCGTTAAAAAAGTATATAAATCAAATAAAAAAAAACAGTATTTCCTAGCTTAATTGAACGGCAGAATGTGCAGTGCGTTCTAAATGTTTTCCATGAATCAACAATAGTCGCTTTTAAAACAACTAGCGATCTAAAAGAAGTCGAGGGGACTGCAGAGTTTCTTGAAATTATAAAACAGTTGTGGAACATAGTTAACTGTAAATCAGTAGTAGAAGGTGTAAGAAAACGAGAGCCATACCGATTGCCTATTTACAATAGACGATCGAGTAATATTTTTTCTCAGCAAATTTTTATCCTGGATTGAAAGATGAATGACTATCGAACTCTTTGAATGTGGTTTAACCATGACTACTTTTAAAGCAATCCATTAAACTGTAAGTGTTTTGCTGGAAATTGCAAATACTTATATCAATGATGTTGATTATATAATGTTCGGTAAGTTCCAAACTGACAATCTTGAACGAAGATGTTCGTGGTATCGCTGGTTATGTGGATGTACATTTCACGTAGCATATACGGAAATAGTTGAATCAGAAATAAAAGTACGACTGACAAATTGTATAAAATCTGAGACGATTCACTATGAATTGTCAAAACAATAAGAATACGATTTCTTTTCAGTATCGATACCAAAGAGTTTGAGGAAATATTTACTTCGAATTATTTTAAATAATATGAGAAGAAATTTGATCGCTCCGCGGCACTTTGGATATGCGGCCCATTCTATTTCTAAAAAAGTTTTATGTTTAGAGTGCCAGGAATTAATAAGAACTGGAAAGGGTGTCGCGTCTGATGACCACTACTTTACTTTGCTGAATAAAGGTGGCTTAAGCGTACCTACTGAAATAGTTTTAATAATTTGAATGCATACGAGCGCGGTTTTTGATTATATTTGCAATAACATTAAATTTAAATCAGTTTTTTTAAATCCGTCTTTAAATCAGGAAAAATGTTTGTCTTTTTTAACCGTTCAATCTCTCGTGTATGTACATAGATCAGGTGAAAGCGTTATAGTGTGGCCAAATCCAAATGAAAACCTCAAAACTAAAAATGTATGTGGGACTGCAAAATATGAAGAAGGTGGGCTAATGTTATGGGGTTGTATGGGCACTCCTCTGGAGTTGCAAGACTTTGGATCATAGAGTCTATTATGGACAAAAATATTTAGACATCGTCGAACAAAACTTACACGTTAATGTAGAGAAATTTGGTATATCTGGATCGTTTATCTTTCAGCAAGATAATGATCGAAAATAAACAGCTTATATGTTCAAGGAATGGCTACTCTTAAATTGCCCAAATTAATTACATACGCTACCTCAGATTTGAATACGATTGAACCTCTCTGGGTTGAACTCAAAACAACAATTGAAAATCGTATTGTTAAAAATAAGAAGGATCTCGCTGAAATTTTGAAGGATGAATAGCGTATTCAGCCACAAATAACCAAAAAAATTGGTTGAATCTATGCTAAGTCGACTGAAGGAAGTAATAAAACACACCGGTAGCCCTACAGATTACTAAAATAATTCAGATCTGCTTCTAAAGTCAAGCGGCAGATATGTTGCAGATCATTCCAGAATCCGAACACGGGGACTATGATAGAATCATAGTCCCCGTGGAACGAAAACTTGCCTTGGAACGAAAATATGGTGCTGATCATAAGCGGGAGCTATACAGGATGGAGCTCAAAGGTCGTTCTCAAAGAATAGGCGGAACGCTACAGGAGTTTGCAGCAGACATCGAGCGATTGGAGCACCTCACTCACTTGAATATGGCTCCCGAATACTCAGAAAGAATAAAAATTGATGCGTTTTCTGGTGAAATTCGTGACGTAGCAACAAGACGTAGTATTAGCATCAAAAACAACTTTTGCGGAGACCATCGCTTGTGCCTTAACAAACGAAACTGCATATAACATAATCAAACCAGCAGTTAAAATGCGACGAGTCAAATTAAAACCAGTGAACTATAGCTCGAGAAATATCGAGAAACGACCAGTAAATGAAACATCGACGAGGTTCCGGGATGGCAACCATAGAATCAGATGTAGGGCTTGTGATAAACTAAGTCATATATCACGAGATTGTTAGGAAAATAGACGTAAGCGAGCAAGAACACTTTGTATCGAAGGTCTAATGATGACAATAGAAGAGTAGAAGAGAAGACGAGTCCTGCATCATCGGAGGCGTTAAACGAGTAAGAGTCAGCTTTAAGGAGCGAAAGCTGAATCCCACAACCGTATGCTCCTTGATCTTCATCCCAGTCTCCCGATTGGCAAGAGGTGGAGATAGTTTGACCATAAGTGGAGAAATTGATGGCAGATCTAGTGTGATAACATTAGATACGGGGGCAACGAAGACGATTGTGCGGGCTGATTTGATGTATAATGAACTTCATCCAATTGGCGGGTTAAAGCTGCAAACAGCAACCGGCGAAAGTGCAGAAATCAAAGAAAAAAAAGGAAGTGACCATACGAATTGGTAACAGGAACTTCTCTTACGAAGTTTTGGTGGCCGATATTGTCGATGAAGTTATTTTGGGTATGGACTTCATCAAGAAGAACCAATTCGTGTTGGATGTGGGAAACGAAACACTATGTTATGAAAATGTTGAGCTGCCGTTACAATTGGACAGTAATGAGCTAATCGTCAGGCGAGTTATGTTGGACCATCGAACAAAGCTGCCAGTAGTTTGGGGTAAATTGGATGGAGGTCCTGGGACACGAAAGTTGTGGGTTGTAGAAGCCAGTGACGAAAAACAAGCGCGAGAAATAATGCTTGGAAAAGCATTGATAAAACCGGATCATGACAATAGAGTACCATTGAGGGTTCTCAACTTATCGGACAAGACAAAAACAGTCAAAAAGGAGACTATTATCGGCAAATGCGATGAAATATCCACTATAATCAAATGTGAAAAAATGCGAAGAAATATCCACTGTAATCAAATGTGAAGAAACGAATCCGGATGTAAAGGCTAAAGTTCAACGGCAGCACAAAATCGTGGAAGCAATGGCACAGAAGTGGACAGAACAACTAAGTCCAAAACAACAACAAGCCACCAAAGTGTTATTAGAAAAATAGATGTCCATTTTCTGTGGTGCTCCCGAAGATAATGGTAGAACGAACTTAGTTAAACACCGGATCAACACGGAGACAGCAATGTCAATTCGACAAGTGCTCCAAGAAGATTACCATTGGCGAAACAATCAGAAGTGGATCGCATGGTAACGGATATGCAAACGGCAGAGATGATTGAGCTATCGACTAGTCCATGGAGTTTACCTGTGGTATTGGTGCAGAAGAAAGATGGCAGCATGAGATTTTGCGTCAATTATAGAAAGCTCAATTCGGTCACTAAGAAAGACAGTTATCCGTTACCAAGAATTGATGATACATTGGATACGTTGGCAGTGTACGATTATTTTCCACCTTGGATCTACAAAGTGCATATTGGCAGGTGGAAGTCGCAGAAGAAGATAAAGAGAAAACGGCGTTCAGTGTGAGTAACGGATTGTGGCAATGTAACGTTATGCCGTTTGGATTATGTAACACTCCTGCGACGTTTGAAAGACTAATGGACTGAGTGCTGAAAGGGTTGCATTGGAAAACGTGCTTGGTGTACCTAGATGACATCATAGTTATGGGCAAAAACTTCGAGAAATATCTACAAAACCTGGGCGAAGTGTTCAAGCGGGTTCATTCAGCAGGGTTAAAATTGAGTAATAAGAAATGTGCCTTGTTCCGCAACGAAGTTAAATATTTGGGACATGAGATAACAAGATGTGGTATACATACAGATGCGGATAAAATCTCAGCTGTCAAGGATTGGCGAAAACCACAAATCTTCACGATCTGAGAATTTTTATTGGGCTTTGCACGTACTATCGAAGATTCGTACCCGGATTTGCTAACGTTGCGAAAAGCTATGGCTTAGAGGCCGTATACGTTGCGAAATATTCTATGGCTTAGAGGACGTAAACGGCCCTTACCGCGTCTAATTTTTGCATGTTAATTTTTGGTCAGCGGCGAGAATCGAACTCGAGACCGCGACGTGATAAGAAACTCTCTTAACCATTAAGCTACGACCGGCGACTTATATATATATATATATATATATATATATATATATATATATATATATAAATATATATATATATATATATATATATATATATATATATATATATATATATATATATATATATATATATATATATATATATGTTTATATATATATATATATATATATATATATATATATATTTATATATATATATGTATATATGTATATATATATATATATATATATATATATATATATATATATATATATATATATATATATATAATATCTATATGCAGTTGTTATTATAGAATTTTTATTAACTTGCAACTTAAATGAAATTTTGATTTTCATTTCATTCTCTGTGTTTGTCGTAAAAGGAACAAGAAATAGCCGTCCGTCAGTAGAAGGTGCCCATCTTTCATTAGTTCATTAGGTTTCTAGATTGGATAGTGGTGTAATGACATATGCCTGAATCGGTTTTAAACTGAACTTAATGCTGTCATGTGTTGGATTCCGATATTTGTATGTTGGATCGCATTTTTAAGCACATAGACATGATAATCGGGTGAGTCTTCCTTGATTTATGAATGCATCAACACCATCTAGTGGTAAAAACCTCGGAGACTTTATATGACAATATTATATTACTGTTAAAATTATCATCTCAGTCACAGATTCATATCTTAATAATCTAAACGTTCTTAACTAACTAATTAATAAGAAGGCACTAGCATAATAAGTGCTATTTGTCTAACTGTCTTCTGTAAACGGTTTTAGTTGTAGAATGGCTTCTCCAATTAAATCGCTCATCAATTTTATAGACACATATTTAGTTATATCCTGTCCATTACGCGAATAAAATTAATTTATTAAAACATCAAATAATTCTAATTAATTAAAAAGTTCCTTAATATTTAGTAAATATTACTAATGCTGAATCTGTATAGAATTTGTTCAATTATTAAATAAAAGGTACATAAGGGTATTCAATAAGTCCTTAGGATGACACATAGATGGCGTTACTAGAATTTTTTCTATATGATTTTTTTTGTACGATAAATTTGACAGCAATCTGATTATTGATTCGTGAGTTATAGCATTTTGTGTTAAGTAACTTTTGTTTTTTTGAAAAAAAAAATAGGAAAAAGTGAATTTCGTGTTTAATGCATCATTGCGTTTTGATGTAAAAATACAGTGAAAACCAAACAATGGTTTGATAAACATTACCCGAACTCTTTTCCATCGAGACAAATGGCAGAGAAGTGGATTGCTGAATTTAATTGTGGTCGTACCATCACAAATGATGCAAAGCGTTGTGGACGCACAAATGAAGCTGTTATTCCAGAAAACATAAAAAATCCACAAATTGGTTATGAACGATCGCAAATTAAAGGTGTACAAGCTAGGTGTCATTGTAAAGATATCAAATGGTAGTGTTTTTACCATTTTACACTAACATTTGGGTATGCGAGAGCTCTGTGCAAACTGGATGCCGCGTGATCTTACAGTCGACCAAAAACCACAACGAATCAATGCTTCAGAGGAGGGTTTGGATGAAACGGCTAGACAATTATACACCAGAGTCAAAATGAAAGTCAGCTGAGTGGACAGCAGTCGACGAACCAAATCCAAAGCGAGCAAAGACGCAACTGTCGGCCGCAAAGGTGAAGGCGTCTGTATTTTGGGATGCGAATGGAATGATATTCATCGACTATCTCCAAAAAGGAACCACCATTAACTGCTGTGCAACTATAAGTGTGCACTTTTGGATCGATTAAAGGCTGAAATCCCAAAGAAACTGCCACATTTGCAAAAGAAAAAAGGTTTGTTTCACCGAGACAATGCAGCGTGTCACAGATCGATGAGAACGAAGGTAAAATGGAATGAATTGGGCTTCGAATTGCTTACCACCCACCATATTCTCCAGAATTAGCCGTCAACAACTTTTTCCTGTTTTCAGATCTCAAGAGAATGTTTGCTAGACAGAAATTAACTCCATTGATGATGTAATCGGTGAAACTGAGGCCCATTTTGACAATAAATCGTACTATAAAAGTTGTATCGAAAAGTTGGAAAATCGCTATACTCGTTGTATCGCCCTCGAAGGCAACTATGTTGTTTTTTGATAAAATCGAGTTTTGTCAAAATTTTGTTTTACTTATCCCATGGACATATTGAATGACCGTGAAAACGTGAATTCGTTTAACATAGTTATAAATCACCAAAAGTTTGTTTCCGTAAAATACCACAATGGCTGACATTGAGTGGTGTTGCATTAATTTACTGGAGTAGTGTATACATACACAAATACATACACTTAAATGTAAAAAGGAACTTAAAAAAATCTTTCTTAACTCGATAAATGTTAAAACGTGATAAGAAAATTTAATTTTTCCTATAGAGGACAAAAACTGAAGGACAAAAAATAAAATTAAAGATGGAAGATTTTCTTCTTCCATCTTTAATTTTATTTTTTGTCAATATTTATGTCTTCAATACATAAATATGTAATTTATTATTTTTTCCTTTTTATGATTGGGGTTTTTCATTTCGTTATATTAGATTGTTAGAAGAAATGATAGACTGAATATAAATAAATGATGAGAATACAAATTCAGTAATTCTGTTGAGATATATGTAAACCAGTTAATGTGATCGTAAACCTTTGGTATTAAATGATCCAAAGATTGAGAGTCCAATGTAATGATAGATAAAGAGTTAGTTGCTGAATAATTTGAAAGCGTTGAAATCGATAAACTTTATAATAGATAGACCTTTAATCAGTATAGATAAACGATGAGGTAGCAACAACACTATAAATCCTCTTTTCGGTCCACGAAGTAGAAATTGGCTGCCCCAAAACTGTGGAGTAGCCGATTAAAAAATGTATTATCTTTCCGGATGAAAATATGGTTTGCACCATGTTCTGATGGTATAAAAATTATATTTTAAATCTAATTCGAAAATTCGAAATCACATTGGTCCAATCGAATACTTTTTAACTGGCAACTATTCAGAAGGTAAAAAAGTTATAAACGTAACGCAAACAAAAATTAGAGTGCGATTGTATGCCTTATTGCCTTCTCGCATATCGGTTCATGGCTTACTTAACGTAACGTAAAAGTTTAACGAAATTTCGTTCATTTAGTATCTGTCAATTTAAAAATGGATCGCTGCGATTTTTTATCTGCACACTTAAAAAAAAATTAAGAGAAATGAAAAAAAAAACATGAAGGCATCTTAAAATTTATTTTTATTAACTATTTTTTTTAAAATATTTTATTTATGATAACAATAAAAACGTTTACAAAGTATCCAGTCATTTTTGACTAACAACGTTTAGTTCTGACAATAAGTAACTAAGCACTCCTTATGTATTCTTAATGCCTTGAGGGTGAGGGCATCCATGTTTCGTAAATATTTTGAACGAAACATAAGACCCATAGAATACCACCACAGTACTCAGAGCTTGTCGTAGAAGGCGCCTAAATCTGTTTGGATCCTGGTGAGATTTAACATGTAAACACGTTTTTTTACATTTTTCATGTAAATTATGTAAAAAATAGTGGACATTACATAAAACGTAAATTACATGTTAACAACGAAGACAAAACCATTCGCAGTGCCAATTTAAAATGTCAATTCGCAGTGCTGTTTTAAAATGTCAAAAATTTACCAACGTTCAAAAATCAGTTAAAAAGCGTGTGTAAAAAGCCTTTTTTTCACATTCACCTGAGTCAGTTAAGATGGTTTTTAACTAGATTACCCTGGTAGTAATTTTAACCTAAATCAAAAATTATTATGGCATTCAGTATGTAGTGGAAAAAATGGTCACAGTCAATTATTTCACAGATTCTATTCGTAAATTAGTAAGAAGATTTTTTATCAGATGGTGTTACGTTTAGTTACGATAATATTTAATAAGAGGTGGTGCGTCATTTTGTTACATAAAATCACATTTTACGTTTTTACATATGAAATACGAATGTTAAAAAACCTTATGTAAATTACACGTTTTCTATATGTAAAAAACCGTGTCAATTACATCGTATAATTTACACGACCAACAGTGGGCACAGCATACTGCCATACATTATCTTGGGAAGAGTTACTGAATAAGTTACTGTCATACATTATCTTGAGAAGAATTACTCTTCTGGCGGAGAAAATTATCAGTGACTACCAAGTAGGATGCTATCCAAATCAGTCAGTCACTGATCAAGTTTTTTCGCTAGGTATTATTCTTTCCAAGTACTACGAAACATCTCGCGATGTACACCAGGTATTCCTAGATTTCAGACAAATCTATGACTCGATCAATCGAGAGACTATGGTTTGCGCTTAAATATTTAGGAATTCCAAACGAATACGTACATCTGTGTAAATGATAGTAGCGCAGTCACATTGTTGTGTCAAAGTTGAGAACAGGCTAGCGAGAATTTTTGCAATTACTTCTGGTGTTCGACAAGGAGGTGCGCTGTCGCCGATACTTTTTAATCTCATATTGGATCAACGAGTCCAAAACCAAATATCTAACCTCTGGTTTTCGAAAATAAGACGCAATTGATTTCAGAAGTGGTAACCACACGTTTGAAGGAGTAATGAGATTCAAGCATCTTGGATCTCTCATTACTCACGATAATAATATTGAAGAGGATATCAAAGATTGCCTTGCCGCTGGCAATCGGGTTTTATATCCTCTACGTCCACTTCTTACATCAATATATCTTGGAAATACGGATAAGCTGAAATTGTACAGAGTGTTGATCAGACCCTTTGTCATCTATGAATGTGAGAGTTGGACCTTGACGAATGAGTACGTAAGATAGCTTTTAACAAAACGCAACGTTGATGGCACATACTGAGTTTTTTTTAATTACAAGATCAAGAATTTAATGCAAATTCCTGATAACGTGGATGAAATCAAAGGACAGCGAGTACGATGCCTCAGTCACGATCTTCGTGCTGATCCGAATCGAATGATACAGCGATTTTTGAAGAGAAAGCCACCTTTTGGTAGACGAAGAGGTTGTTTCCGGCGACAATGGCTCCATGGGGTAGAGAGCGACCTGGCATCTTCTGATAGCAAACAATAGTATGAAGAGCTGGCTCGTGATCGAAACCAATGAAGTCAGATTCGTGACACGGTACGGGCCACAATGGCCTGTAAAAGCCGTTTAAAAGGTGTTATCCATAATCGTAATAATGTTTTTTTTCATTGCAAATCTTTTTATTCCATATTTTATTTCTGGAATCTCCAAATCACGATGCTAATCACTATAAGGAATATACCAGGGAAGTATAGATAAGCTATACGGGTACGAGCGCAAAATCGCGTGTATTTGCTTATTAAGGTCTAGATTTGAATTTTTTGGCCCCCACTATGACGTCACACGCTTGTTGTTGTGTCTGCAATTACATATATTAAATGATACATTGTTGTTGTTGTATTACACTTATAAACTACAAATCGTAACAAGATCAAACATGTTTCAGATAAATATAAAATTATTATGCACAATTTTTTTTTAATTGTTTTTATGACGTCACTTGCACGTTAAATTATTATGTACGTTTTATTTATTTTTATATGATGTCATAAAAGATTCTGCACTTTTATTGAATGTGCATCAAGTAAAATAAAAATATAAAAAATCAATCGTGTTGTTGTTGTAATGTTATATGAAAAATCAAAAACCCTAAATATCTTTGTAGATAGAGGTCCTATCGAAATTTTGTAAAAAAATTCTGTACGAAGTACTTATCCGGATGAGGATAGTTGTTTATGATGGCGCATTATTTTGTATAGATTTTCGACTTTTAGAACCTACCAAAATTATTCTACGATAATATTAATTGGTACACTGTTGTTGTATTATACAGCTATATACCATATTATGAATTTGAACAAGATCAAACATGATTCGTGATCATATGTACCTATTGTATGTTGCACTTGATCTTTATGTCACATAACATCGAAATGATATATAGAGTTTTATTATGTAATCGCAATACGTAATAATTCTTCTTCATTTAATTTAATAAACCATCCATAACCCATATTTCTCCAATCTTTGTTTAACTATTTGTTAATCAAATTCATTTCAATTAATTTCATATCTAAAATAAAAACTCATTCATTTTTTTTTTAAACAAACATTTTTCTTATAATAATTTCAATATATTGTTAGTATTTTTATAATTAGTAAATCTAAAACCATCAAAAAACTTTATAAAATACTTAAATCATAGGAGTGTATGAATCGTATTTTATTTCTAAATGCAAAAATAAATATCTTATTTATTAGCAGGAGTATAAAATAGTAAAATAAATTAGACAAAATTAAACTTAAAACTAGTTTTTAATTTCATATTTTCATTTACTAGACGTGTAGCGTTACCAATTTTATAGCAAATTTAAATATTTGAATTCATAATTTTATATGTATCCTATATTCATGTTATATTGTTTAATCTATCTCCATTAATTTGTAATGCCCCCAAGCTAAAGTTCTATAACTACCCTTAACTAAAAATCGTTTATCATCGTGAGGATTAAGTGCGGTTTTAGTTTGAGTAAATGAACTAACGTAATGTTTTTTCGATTGAATTAAGTTTTGTGAAATAATTTTGGTGTTTTCATTATTTAAACAGTTTACATAATCATTAACTGTTATTCTTTATTTCACAACCTATTTTTTATTCCTTTAGCTTTCTTAGTTTCTACAGTTTGTTCTGTTTCTTTCCCCTGAATCTTATACGCATACATCTTTGATCTCAAACCAACAAATTCAGTCATTATTGCACCATTATTCTCATCTTTTATAATACCCGGTAGTTTTTTATTTACGAAAGGATTTTCCAAATATTATTAGCGGGGTAGTCACTCGTATCAAAAGTTGTATAGCAATCTTGCTTAATTATTTCATAAATATCCGGACATGTTATCTGATAGATGAGGCTATCTGTAAGTGTATAGCTTATTATGCAATTATCGTTAAATTGAAGGATCATGTAACTATAATGAAAGTCATAAAGTGTTGTTTTGGCTTAGTCTAAATGGAATACACATTCCAATATATATTGGTTTGTTAAAAAAAATTTCTGATTTATTTAGTTCACTAGCAACTAAATTTTCATTGAAAATAGTAGATGACTTAAATTCAGGCTTTGAAATTAATGCTTCGGCTCGATATCTTCCAAACCATTCAGTCACTAACCTTACAATACTATGTTTTCGAACATTTTCCATAGTTTTACTGAAGACCGCATTGTTCATTAGTTTGAAAAGATTTTTTTCGAACTAAGACTAAATCTATATATGACTTTAACCATGGTGATTGATTGAATTCAAGAATATTGTAAATTTTTTTAACTTTCAACCATACTTGATAGCTTGTTTTAAGTTTCTATAGTGAATTATATATTTTTCTTTGTTGTACAATGTAGCCATTATTTTTTTATTTTTCGAACCTGGACTACATTGATGTTCTGCGCAAAATGGTAAGGTATTATGTTCGTCGTGTAATTCGCTAGGATACTCTATATCTACTTCTAAGATATATCCCACGTCGGAATTATCTTCAATTAGTTTTACATCAAAATTCGTCGTTTCAATCCATTTGAAGCCTCCGAAAGGTAAATATTGTGACATATCCCGTATTGATTATTAATATCATTATACATTAAATAAGTTGATTCCTTATCGGGATCATAATTTTCGATATATTTATTATTAGCTTAAGCGTAACGTTTTGTACATTGACTTAAACCACCCCTGATTCCGCGCTCTACAAACATTAACATATCTGTATCTGTCAATAGCTCTAAAGATTTATTAGTGTATTTCAGCATTACATCCCAAGTTTATCCAGGAAGCGTGTAATAATGTGCGGGATCTAATCCATAAGTTTTATGGCAACTATCACGAAACTGCTCGAAAACATCTGTCAACAACAGTACATCTGTTTTGAGATATAAATCTGAATATTCACCCAAATTGCGTATGTTGAATTTGTTCCAAACATTTTGTGCATGAGTATATATTGTTATTCACTAATATTAATATCATTTAGCTTGGTCAAGAATTGCTCAAGTGAAGGAAGAGATTCTTCTAAATATTTTTGAGAACAATCGAAATTATCGTAAGGATAGACGCCCTTTTTAGTTAACAATAAAAATTTGTCATCTGAAATTAGCAGGAATTCCGATTTTAAATTAGGAAAAGTAGATAAAAATGATGAAAGGTCATCTAAACTTTTATCCATAAATCGAAATGAATCTATAAATCGATATTTTGTTGAATAAAAATTTAAGTGTTTGGTAAACGATATATATTTCTCCTTGTTTATTGGTAATAAATCTACTCTACCCGGCATGTCTGATGCTATATTTTTTATAATAAAATGTGAGTCATAACCACTTAAATTGTGAAACACGATTAAGCAGTTTGCAAATATTCACAGTTAACGCGTCTTGATGTATATTTCGATGTTCAATCATTTTCATTTGTGTGCGAAATCAAGTCAATAAGCCAATAGCACATGCTGCTTGTTTTTTAATTCCTAGTTGGTATTTCTTTGCAGCTTCTTTCGGAGAACTTTTAAATTTTTACTACATTCTTTAATGGCGTTTTGTAAAAGCTCGGGATTTTCGGTAGCATTAAGAAGTATCGATTAAGTATTAGAGACTAACTGATTAAAATTTGTCATTTTTTAAAATGTTTCTTTAATGTAATATATAATCACTTTTTACTTTTAAATTACTTTAATTTAATAAATAATTAACTAGTTGAAACGCACTGAATGATGGTTTAAGAACTAGTGAACGCAAATGGGCTCAGTACATGTTTATATAGATAATACATATTAGAAGAAAGTGTTCTTCCAATATTTTATATAAAATGTGCACTGAACTGCTTTTATATAAAATTTATAGCATACATTCATAGGAATGTGATGTACATTTTATTACTACATAACTTGACGCCAAAGATAAAATGTCATATTAAACACAAATCTTAACCATCTTTCGATGGTTTATTAAATTAAATGAAGAAGAATTATTACGTTTTGCGATTACATTGTAGCATGTGCAGGCTACAAAGTTCATTCCAATAAATGTTTTGACATCCCTGTTTATTTAATTTTTTTTTATTATTTACCTATAATTATAAGTATCTATTAAGGTATGTGTGAGTCATGCAATATGTGTTTATTTGAACGGTTAGTACTCTAATACTTAGACTATCGTGGTTTGATGTTTTGGGCATTCCATATTCAACCACGTAGTCATCAGCATTTGGTGGATGCTATTAAAAAAAAAAAAATTTAAATATATATCTATATATATATCCATAGATATCTATATATATAATATATCTATCTATATACGTAAGAAGATTGTGGCGTTAAATCTTTCATCTAATAAATCGGCGGTAACAGGTACAACCATATTTCTTGTTTAATTTATGTCGTATTCATGATCGTTTATATCATATTTCTAATACCAGTCGCGGGGTTCGAATAACAGTCGCAGGATCAACGTGGTTTTACAAGACCACGCGACTTTATCGCCATTTTTTTTGTATATTCTGGATGAAGCCACGGTAATTCCTGGCAACGGAATTTCACTACCACCCGAGGAATATCATGGATTAGCGGACTAGACGCGTGTCGTGTGAAAAAAAAAATATCTTAATTACTTCAAGATAAAAAAATTATAGTGATTACAAAGAAAATATGTGTGTGTGAAAAAAAAATATATATAATCTAGAAAATAGTTTTAGGCAATTATGTATATTATATAGATTCGATGTACTACGCAGAGGGACAAAGCCATGGTTTTGGATTCACCGCGGTAGTAACGTAAGTCGTTTGCTTGTTTTGTTATATATTATATATTTATTTATTTATTTTTTCATACTGATTCTAATACTGATATAATCATATTTTTTTGTTCATAAATCATAATCACTATTGATAATTGTATAATGAATTCGTAAAGTGTGTGTGTTTGATTTTCTTTATATTATTTCATATTAGAAATATGTATATGAAATGTTTGGTAATACGATCTATAAAAAGTACAGAAAGCAATCGTAATGTTGTATAATGATATACATATAGATACTAATTTTTTTTTCTCATTGATAATTTTTCAATTTAATAAATATTATAAAGTTCCAAAATCAGTTTTGTTTTTATTTTCTTTCTTAATCTTCTTCTTACGATATAATTGTGGTGTAATGGTTAATACATGAATGTGTTAAAAAGTTATTAAATAGTGCCGGATGATACTGACGTACTTATGCTGGGCGTGCATCGTTACTTAAAAGCACGGGGAGGGATCAAGTCCACGTTCCAAGTGGCATCAGCTGAGACATTAAGCTATACATATAGAGATATAATTAAATTTCACTGTTATAACATAGTATTTCCGTTTAATTACATAATCTTATGAACGATACTTAGCAGCAAACATCTTGCTCAAGCAGCGATGACAAGAACACCCACCATTTTATCTCTCTGAGGTCACAGCCTGGCCAATGTGCTGCGTCATCAAGACAGTTGCTACTGAGATTCTGATAACGGTGTAGAGTTTACGTAACAACCCTGCGACCGTTACAACATAATAAAACTCTATATATCATTTCGATGTTATGTGACATTAAGATCAAGTGCAATATACAATATGTACATATGATCACGAATCATGTTTGATCTTGTTCAAATTCATAATATGGTATATAGCTGTATAATACAACAACAGTGTATCAATTAATATTATCGTAGAATAGTTTTGGTAGGTTCTAAAAGTCGAAAATCTATACAAAATAATGCGCCATCATATACAGCTATCCTCATCCGGAAAATTGTTTTGTCAAAATTTCGATAGGACCTCTATTTACGAAGATATTTAGGGTTTTTGATTTTTCATATAACATTACAACAACAACACGATTGATTTTTTATATTTTTATTTTACTTGATGTACATTCAATAAAAGTGCAGAATCTTTTATGACATCATATAAAAATAAAAATAAAACGTACATAATAACGTCGTGATTTAACGTGCAAGTGACGTCATAAAAACAATTAAAAAAAATTGTGCATAATAATTTTATATTTATCTGAAACATGTTTGATCTTGTTACGATTTGTAGTTTATAAGTGTAATACAACAACAACAATGTATCATTTAATATATGTTATGCAGAAAAATTTTGATAGGTTCTAAAAGTCAAAAATTTTCAAAAAATAGTACGTCATCGTGTTCTGATATCCTCATCCGGATAAGTAATTCGTACGGAAATTTTTATCCAAATTTCGATAGGACCTCTATTTACGGATATATTTAGGGTTTTTGATTTTTCATATAGTATCACAACAACAATAATACATCTTTGCTTATTTATATTATGTACATAGCCTTTTATAACAAATTGTGCGCGTCATACTATAGTCTTTTGCAACAAACACAGTCTTGATGACAAGCGAGTGACAGTGACGTCATTAAATACTTCCATCTTACACATTTGTGTTCATCCTAGTCTTTTGCAACAAGCAAATGACGTCATTAAATACATGTGATTTGAACCCGGCATAGCCTTTTATAACACACACAACAAGCGTGTGACGTCATAGTGGGGGCCAAAATATGCAAATTTAGACCTTCATAAGAAAATACACGCGATTTTGCGCTCGTACCCGCATAGCTTATCTACTCAGGGAGCATTGACTATACTCTTAAGTACCTTATTCTGGAAGTTTTGTATAACTTTGATATTAGTGTTTTTAGTACAAATAAGCTGAATACAAAGCTCTTTTCTTTCCTTCTTGACATGCTCATTTCATTTAAGCTTAGCATCCATTGTCTTCCCCAAGTATTTAGCAGAGTTCTCGTACGGCACCATCACATCGTTTATGCGGCGGATTAGTCAATGATTTATTCGTAAAGTTGACATGGGCAAGTTTAAATTCATTAGGTTTGACTGTCCATCGCCTGGATTTGCCACCGCTTGGCAAATCTCATCACTTGCACATTAAAGTTTATTCGCCTCCTCTTCCACAGTTTCCCTGTTGCTAGTATAGCGGTGTAGTTAGCAAACATTGATATGCTTACGTGGTCGGACTGTGATATATTATTTGTAAATATTCGATATAAAACTGAGCCCAGAACACTATCTTGAGGGACTCCTGTCCTTACCTTTCTTAGTCCAGAATACTCATCTTCTTGTTTACTCTAAAAACCCTTTCAGATAAATATGATCTCCAAAAATCAATATATGGTCCCGAAAGCATAACATTTAGTTTATGTATTAAATCCTCGTGCCAGACCTTATCGAAAGCTGCTGCCACATCCAGAAATAAGGTTCAACAAATTTATTTATTTTCTACTGCCTTTTCTATAATATCAATAATTCTGTGAACCTGATCAACTGTAGAATATTTGCATTTGAATCCAAATTGATGATCCGGTATAAGGTTTCTTCTTTTTATTATTGGCTTCATTCTCCTCAAGAGTTGTCTCTCCATTACCTTTGAAATGATAAGGATATCGGACGATACGGTTCATTTTGCGGTTTACCTGATTTCTGTAACATAATAACTTCCGCAACTTTCCAGCCAGAAAGAACTAATCGTAATCTAATACCAGCATTAATCCAGTGAGCTAGTTTAGCGATAGCACACCGGACAAAAACCGGAAAAACACTGACGCGTTGAGGAAAGAGACTCTTTTCAACAATCATTCTTAGATTTTCTGAGCCCCGAATGCGAAAATTCTGTTTCTTAACATAGCCTCCGAGGTGAAACTGGACCTTTTCACTGAATAAAATTTATCGATGAAAATCTGGTTCATTTTGTTGCATTTGACGGATGTAACGGTTGGCAAATTAAAACCCACTCTCTTTATTACGAATTGTAGACTAGTAGATTAGAATCACCATTCTAATCTATTGGTCTACAATCACCAATCTGCATTCTCCAGTTCGCAACAACTATCTGATCTGCTGTATTTTGAATAAAATTAAAACTAAATTAAGATTAAAATTCTAAAATAAATTTATTAGTTAGTCGCTCAGGAATCTGTAACTTAAGTAATTAATTTTATTATTTATTTCAACTCCCCTCCGCACAACTAACCTAATTAGAACTCTGAAAAAAATTATTAACTTATTGGTATCTGAAACAATTTAATTAATATGGTATGATAGTTTAAGCAATTCATTATGAAAATGTTACCATAATACTGTAACATGCTCATCAGAGAATAAAAATAGACATCTGAAAACTTACATTCCAAAAATATACAACAATTATGCAAATAACATCACAACACTGAGGGCTTTCAGGAAAGGAATGTTAGTCACAGGAACGACTAAAGCGACAATCTTCTACAGAAATTTTCCTGTTACATAATTAGTAAAATAATAAAATAATATAATTTGTTAGTAAAATCTATATCATTTTCACATTCACATTGGTTATTATTTTTATTTGGATAGGAAGGACATTTCTAATTCCATCATATGTATTTGTATTACCTCAACAGTTGAAACTGGAGTATTTAGGTTAATTATCCTGGGGTCTTCTCATAAAATGCTGCATATAAAGTTGCGTTCCTATATTTCCAGATCCACCACCATCTAACGAGAGGGGCAGTATTTATTTATTTTATGACCCGACAGCATACAATATACATTGATTATGATAACCTAATAGTCTGTCAGTTCGTGTATAGGGTAAATTATTTATATAAATAAATAATTGAGTAAGTTAGCTATAACCTACAACTTAGCTATAACGTATTAAAATTAAACCATTTAATAAAATTCTAAAAATAAATTTACTAGATAGGAATCTGTAACTTAATTATTATTAATTTTATTATTTATTTTAACGCCAGTCCGCACACCAATCATAGTTAACTTAAAATACAAAGCTCTTAAATAATTAACTTACGGCTCTTGAATCTGTGACAATAAATTAAATTAATATAGTACGCTAGATTAAGTACCCGACAACCATTACGCTGATGATACCTTAATATAAGAATATGTTTATCAGGAATTCAAAATAAATCTCTGAAAACGTTTTACATTCCAAAATTATGCAACAACTATTTAAAATAAAATAAACTTTTCTTGTAAACTCCCTCCAATTATAATCATATTTACACTTATATAAATAATTAAAACCAAACCTTTTCCATACATTATTATTATTATTATTTTTATATAACTGCAATACAATGTAATTGTAATGCAATGCTCGTAGAATGGCCTTGATCAAGGATGTCACTTTACTACAAATGTAGCAGATCCGTCCGACCTTCACCGTTCATAAATCAAAAAAGAACAATTGATATTGACTTCAAAAAGCACCCTAAAATCCAAATACGAAACCTTATAAATTGAAATAATGCATGGATAACCCGCAGGCACGTATGCACGACACACAGGCAAAGATGATACATACATGCAGAAAGTATGGAGCAGAAGCACCTCAAAAGTGGAGGAAATCGATACCCCTGGAACGAACCCCATTTAAGCAACCCAAACAAAACACGACAAACTCAACATTCAACCAAACATACATCTATTAGTAGTAAACTAACTCTATTACGAGAACCCAATTGCAAGCATCCAAACTACAAACTCATTCAAAGCACCCTTAACAACGGGACACCAACCTACACAAAAATAAAAAGTGCAGACCTATCTCAACTGACATCCAACAAACCGGAATCCATCCAAACACCTCACATTCCGGCGAATCCTCAAGCTCCCAACAAATCCCACTCGCGTCCAAGACACCACATGCCAACAGAGGCTCCCAACCGCCACCGCAACTAGATCAACCCTCATGCCCATCCCAATCAAATCCAGCCCGAAACCCTCCTCACTGCCCCAACCATAGCAGTACCATAAGGCAAAGAACAAATCACCAGCATGGAGCTACAAAAAACCTACAAAAACCGGTTCCTCCAAGACACTCCTGCACAACTCCAGCCCACTTCGGAATCGGATGACATTCTCAAAAAAAAATCCTGCCACAATCCCAACAACCACCAACCACAATCCCAAAATTTACCTCCGATAATGGAAGATACAGACCCGTGTTCTGCATCAAATCTAAACACTCCTGTCCTACAAAAACACTGAGGATGTGTACACTTTCCTTATTACCTATGTGTCACACATACGCACCCTTGTCTATACACACGTTACCTCGAACTTATTCAATTTCGCACTCAAATCCGACTTCCTATCAAATGATATGAATGGAGCCCCTCGAAGTCGACACCAACTATTACTCATTTTAAAAAGGTAGCAAATTTGAATAAGCGACTACTGAACCCATAAACAGGAGAAATCGAAGCAGATCCGCCACACCCACAGCAAAGTGACATCCCTGAACGTCGACATACACATCCCTTAAAACTCTCCGAAAAAAGGACGCTCAAACCCGATACAAGACACAAACTTGCATTCTCCATCACCGGAAACGCACCCCAGGACTACGGCTGAAAACCATTCAATCCCAAGACCCGCGACCAATCGAAACAAGTCCACACCTGCAATCCAGTTCAATGTCCCGCTACTGAAAATGCCCCAACACACCCACAATTCAAACGCCCAAAACTGAACCACTCGTGCCAAAATCCATCTACCACCAACAAATATATATATTTAATTAATTACCGAATCCCGAACGTACCAGCTCTACCTAGTCGGAACCCACTTCAAAATATGTCAATCCACTCCACTCCAAAGTGCGTCCGCTCCACACATCCCAAATACAAGTGACATCCTAATAGTATTACAGCCAAAAACTAAATTTAAATTTTCATACAATAATTAAATAAAGGGTCCGCCATCTAAAGTTTTTTTTCAGCTAGTGCTTATTTCGTGAATGGTAACACTTAGCTCATGTCTGATTTGACAGATAATTAGTTTTATCCTTCCGCAGAACGAATGATTTTTCTTCGAAAATGAGCAAGGAGTGGCCGTTACAGTCAATGGCGATCGTTATCGGGCCATGTTGAACGAATTTTTGTTCACAAAAATTGAAGAGAAGGATATTGGCAACATTTGGTTTCGACAGGATGGCGCTACGTGCCACACAGCTAAAGCTACACTCGATGTTTTGCGCCCTGTTTTTGAAGATCGCATTATCAGCCGCAGAGCTGATGTCGTTTGGCCACCTCGGAGCTGCGATTTGACACCGTTGGACTATTATTTGTGGGGTGCCCTCAAAGATAAGTGTTACGTCGACAAGCCAGAGACAATTGACGCTTTAAAGGACAATATTTGTGAAGCCATTGGTGAAATACAGCTGCACACAATCGATAATGTGCTTAAAAATTGGACCGATCGTGTAGGCTACTGCATGGCCAGCCGAGGCAGCCATTTGAATGGAATTATTTTCCATTATTAACCGAAAGGATTGTACTTTTAAATATAAAAGAAATATGAGAAAATATTTAGTAGTTTTTTTTATAGCATTTTCAAAAAAAAAAGAAGTTATTTGGCGGACATTATATTCAAACCAATCAAATAGTAAATCCAAAAACCAGTTATAATATGTACGGCACTGTATACATTGATATATTAATATTATCGTATATGTACACAAATATAAATAAGATCAAACCTGTATGCATCTATTCAAAATCTCCTATATAATATAACAAGTCGTCAGAGATTAAGTCATTAAAAGGTTTCTGCCAGACGCGAGGTGGTATTGGCGTATATATATACGCCAAAATAAAATTACGTTATTTTGTATAATATAAAAAACTGTGTAAAAACTAACCAACACAAATAAAAGTTTGGCAGGGGAAATAATATAAAATGTACGATGCAAAAATTTTTGTGTCTAATGAAAAAACAAAAAAATAAAAACAACAACAACAATCGAAGAGGAATGACATTACAATAACAAAAGTATATTAAATATTCAACGGCTTTGATTTGTGCGGTTTAGGTTTTGTGTTATATCCGAAATATAATTAATAAAATACTTTTGTACATTATTAAGGTACGTAATTTGTATTATAATTATTTTCAAATTATATTACAATGTTGAATAAAAGTATTATTTGACATATCAATTAAATTTATTAAAAGTAAATTATGTATTTTTGATTTTTAGTGTAAACATTTTATGACCAGAAATCCACATACTAAAATGTTTTTTGAATTTAAGAGTAAGTAATTTTTGTTCAATTTTAAAATTAGGACTTTGTGATATTTTAAAATTGTAAAATACCCAAGAACACTGTTGTGATATTCTAAAAACTGATATTAGAAATAAGTTAATTTCGTTCCCTTTAAAGAGAACTTGGGTGGCTTGGTACTTTATATACAATTTTTTGTACTATTATATTTATTATATACAAATCTATTTTTATTATATTATATATACATCTTTTTACACATTTATATTTATTTTATACATTTTTATACAATTATTTTTTATACATTTTAATTATTTATTACAAAATACGAAATGTCTCGTCATTGCTCGGTGGTAGGCTGCTCCTCTATTAAAAAATTGAATGAATCTAATATTCTAATGTTTTCATTTCCATATTTCCCTGAAATGAAATGAAAATGGGTGCATTATATGCGTCGAACAAATTGGATACCTACTAAGTTTTCTAAAGTTTGTTGTATTCACTTTAAAAATGAAGATTTTTTGTACCGTCCAGATAATTTACACAAACATCACAAATTAACTGATAACGCGGTACCTTCTCTTTTTTTACCAGTTCAATTTGAAGAGATTGAACCGATTCATTCAATTACTGAAGAAACTATGGCATCATCCGATTATATTGGTAATTATGAAATGTTTATCAGTCAATTCAGGGAAAGGCTAGATATCTCAAATTACCTAATATTTCAAAATGACGAAAAGATGGTATTTTACAAAGTTGAAAACTCTGACAGTATAGGATGCTATATTTCGACACGTATATGTGTCACTTATCACCTTCACGTTAAGGTGATTATAAATAACATAGAAATATTTACGCAACATGGAAATTTCTAAATGGTCCCAAATTTTATATTTACTTGAATAAAATTTGGGACCATATAGAAATTTACTTGAAGTATCGAGAAAATAATGATAAAATCGATGAAAATCGCGAATTTTTATTGAATCGTGCGTTGGATTATTTAGTGAAAGTTCGAGATACCGAAGAAGATTTTCCTCACTTCAGTAAATTAGACATCATAATTAATCAGGTTCAACTTATGAACAAAGTAACACCTAGATACGATTCTGATACAATAATATTCGCATTTTTAATAAATACTCATTCTGCATTTTTAATAAATACTCATTTGTACAAAAACTTAGTTATTTAAGAATATCAGAAATAATTGGTTTAATTTATTAAATATAAATAAAACATTTTTATTTCCTGATTTTGAAGATTTCTCCATCTAAAGAGCTTCATCTTCGGATTTTTCATTTCGGATTCGTTGTTATCGATATATTTTTGATAGATATAATTTGTTTTTTTTAAATAATTATAATTATAAAAAGTGTAGTCATTAACCATCTCAAATAACTCGACAAAGTTTTTTTTTGGTTTGTTTTACTTTAACTAAAAGTGCAGTGTTCGAAAAAAAACTACTGTGCATATAAGTTTTATAGTGAAGTGTGAACATTTAATGATAATGACCTAGAACTTGGGTCATTATACTTGGTCTGCGTCTGCACCAAATCGGTCGGCAGTACTTAAAGTCTGGCCATGCAGGAAAATTCACCCTCATCGATGTTTGACCCCATGGATTCGGTGAAGGGTCCATCATTACAATACACAAATGCTAACGCCGTCGGCTCGGGCAACTTTATGAGCACAAGCGACAATCCATTTAAAATAGGTAAACTAATCATGAGATCTCCTATAAGGCCACGAAGTTTCTCTGTAGAAAACTTAGCCAAAAAAAAGAGCCTCAGCAGAGTAACAGCAGTTCCCAACAAATATCAGGGAATGATTTAAATGAGAAAATAATAATTTCATTACAAGCTGAATTAAGGGAAGCACCAAATGCAATCCATCAATTAAAACTAATGATTGATCAAAGTCACCCACAAACAAATGATTTTACTATACCTGATTCGAGCGAAGAAGAGGAAATAGTAGCACACGAAACAGCATGGCTACTACCAAAATCCAAAAAGAGAAAGCGAATATCTGAAAAATGTAATCAAGCTGGTACTTCATCAGACAAAACTGAAAAAGATCCCACTCAAAAAACCAAAACTCAGCCCGAAAAAAACATCTCATCAGCAAAGTATATAACGTTCCAAAAAATTAAAGAACCTGTAACGAGAACCAGTAGTTTCCTATTGGTGGTTACTAGAATTTTTACATACTCAGAGGCTTTGAGGCGGTCATCTATGGCCAGCTAAAGCTCAGGGTTGGGCGTGGGGTTTCTCAAAGCTTGAGTATGTCTTGTCAGACCGCAAGGAAAGGATATAAATGGAAAAAAAATAAATTAGATAGGAAAGGCAACCAAACAGGAATCAACTTACCATTTTTAGACTGTGGTCAGACTTACCATCCTCTATACACGCTTTTACGCGTTTAGCACTTCATGATAAAAGTGTAAAAAAAAACAAAACAATATAACATACCAATTATCCAGCAAAAGAAAGAAAAATCACAATGGATACTATACTATAAGTTAAATTCATATATTTAGAATTCAAGAAACAAAAAAAAACAATATAACTTAATTAAATTACCTATGACCTCATTACTAAGCTTAAATTTATATATAAGGAAAAATAAACTTAAATAAAATTTCAAAAAAATCAAATAACTTATAATTAAGTGAGTTTACTTAATATTAATTTAACTAAAAAAAATTATATTAAAAAGTAGTAAATATAAAGAAAACCTGATGTGTTGAAATGAAGGTGCTGCTATACATCAAAATAGTATCTCCAAAACCGTAGTTTCCGATGGTTAAATTTTTTATTTTATTAATAATTTTATTAATTTTTTTATTAATTCATTTCATTTTTACGCAGAGCTTTAATTAATTGATTCGACACATATCAAATTGTAACGTCCAAGACATGTGCTCACATTTTCAACTGTCTTCCCATAAATCTTAACTATTACTCAATAATTAATATTTCGATTCATTATTTCATCACACTCAAGATTTAATGTTTTATACTTGCAATATATGCATTTATATATGTTTTCCATCATACCATACACTCACTAAATGTTTTTCAACAATTAACCAGTTATGTTTTTATTTTCTTACTGTTTACAAATTTCACATTTTTTTTTTTCTATAATTTTATATTTTAAACTTTATATTTATAGTAATTTTATACATTAGCTAATTTAACTTTATTCTTAAATATGTTTTTCCTTTAAGTTTTTCTTTCTTAGCTAGGAAATTACTTTTTAATTTGATGATTTGTTTTTCATCCAAAAATCAGACTAAAATTCGCCTCGTGAACCAAAAATGTTCTACTTTTATATCCACCTTCAGTGACCATCAATTATCAATCATAAACGGAATAATCCCGTAAAAGTATCATATAGACTTAAAGTATGGTTGTTTCTTTTTTTTTTGTTTTTATCTTTCCCGTGATTTTTATTTTCATTAAGCGAATGTATGAGTGAAATTTAGTGTGGGGTGTTAAACCTACTACAACATGGAACGTAAGATCGAGAGCGGGGTTACAAATCGTGGTGCTGACCCACACCCAGGAGATAGTCTCATCCATGGCCGGGCAATTTTGTGTAAATCATTGAATGAAAGTAAAAGAATTTTAATTATTTAAGATAACTATAACATCACAACCGGATGTCTTTTGCATGGTAAATGCCCAAGTTCTTTCCGTTAGCATCATGAACCTCGTACGCAACATTTCCGATACACTTGTTTATTATACCTCTCTTGAATTTCGGACAAAATTTTGCGGAAATTTTATTAAATGCGTCGCTTTGGACAAAATTTCTTACAAATACAACTTGACCGGGGTTAAATTGTCGTATTCTACTTCTTAAATTATATACTCTTGCATTTTGGTGATACGCCTTTTTCATTCTTTCTAATACCAGTTTTTGTATGTGGGTATATCGTTCAGCGTTTGTTAGATCAAGCTCAACATCACCTAGATGATGGAGTCTTCTTATTAATTCATAGTCGGTACCATGTCCGATATAGTGTTTACCGAAAACTACAAAATGGGGAGATTCCTTCGTTGAATCATGAACGACGTTACGTATTGCTGCTCCGATACAGTGTAAATATTTATCCCATTCATTGTGGGTTTCTCCTATGTAAGCTCTTATCCCCGCTATAATAGAGCGATTAACCCTTTCGCAAGCATTTGCTTGAGGGTGGTATATAGGAGTGAATACATGTCGAACACCATACTTGTTCATAAGTTCTGCAAAAGTTTTAGATTTAAATTGTTTTCCGTTATCACTTACTAGTACTTCAGGAACTGAGAAAACCGAAAATATTGTTTGTTCGAGAACTTTACATACATTAGTAGCATTAGCATCCCGCATTGGTTCTAACCAAATGAATTTTGACAAATGATCCATAACTATAAATATGTAGCAGTTGCCGTTTTTAGACCTTGGATACAGTCCTAAAAAATCAATGTAGATCTTTTGCCAAGTTCTTTGAATTTCGGTATAGTTTCCCATAGGTGGCCGGAGAATTGAGTTGGGAGCTTTGCATTTCTTGCATGATTCGCATGTAGATATAAAGTGGTAAACATCTTGTCGCAGAGTAGGCCAATAATACAGTCTTTGTAAGTTTTCTATCGTTTTTCGTACTCCAAAATGAGAAGCTGAAGGAGGGCAGTGTGCTGATTCAATTAAACTTTGTGTCAAGGCTTTTGGTATATACAGCTTCCAAATGGGTAAATCAGAAGTTATACTATTATACTCGGATTCATTACAACGAAAATATATTCGATCATTTATAACTTGTAATTTAGAGCAAGCAGTTGGATTTTCATTTATAGTTTTTATTAACTCCAAATACGATTGATCAGAAAATTGTTTGTCGTTAATATTAACGTGCAAAGAAGAAGAATTTTGACTATCGAGGTGCAATGCATCACAATAAAGGCGCGACAAAGCGTCTGGCACACAGTTATCTTTGCCTTTCCTATATTCAATTGAAAAATTGAATCCTTGTAGTTGAAGGCTCCAGCGAGCGAGACGTCCAGAAAGATCCCTCTGTCCCATTAACCACTTCAAACTTGCGTGATCCGTGATTATGGTAAAAGGGTATCCTTCTACATATTGCCTAAATTTCTTGACACTCAACACAGCAGCAAGGCATTCCAGTTCTGTAACACTGTAATTGCGTTGCGCTGCATTGAGTTTCTTCGAAAAGTATGCAACGGGACGTTCATCGCCGCTGGACGACTTTTGGAACAAAACACTTCCAACGCCACTTGTTGAAGCGTCACACTGAATATAAAATGGCCGCGTATAATCAGCATTGCAAAGAACTGGAGAGGTACAAAAAACATTTTTAAGACTATTAAAAGATGTTTCCACATCATCAGTCCACAGAAATTTCTTATTTTTTTTAAGAAGATTAGTAAGAGGCTCAACAATTTCGGCATATCGGGAAATGAAACGTCGATACCACCCTGTAACTTCCAAGAAACGACGAACTTGGCGAACAGTCTTAGGTCGAGGATATTCTTTTATAGCTGCCACTTTTGATGGATCTACCTTTAACACTCCATCACCTACTATGTGACCAAGGTATTTAATTTCTTTGAGGCAAAATTTACTTTTTGTTACGTTTATAGTTAAATTTGCTCGTTTCAAAAGATTTGCCACTTGGGTCAGTAGACTGATATGTTCCTCGAAGGTAGAGCTAGTAATTAGAAGATTATCTAAATATACAAATATTTGCGAGTGTAATTCATAAGGTATGACGCGATGCATCAGGCGACACATTGTTTGTGGTGCGTTGCAGAGACCGAACGGCATGGCTGTGAATTGATACAGTGGTCGTCCGGGAACAGCAAAGGCTGTCTTATCTCTTGACCTTTCATCGAGCGGAATTTGCCAGAAAGCGTCCTTCAAATCCAAACTTGAAATAAATTTGGTTTTATCCAGACGCCCCAGCAACCCGTCGATAATTGGTAAAGGATAAGCATCCTTCACTGTAACCTCATTGACTTTACGTGCATCAAGACACAGTCGAACCACGCCGTTCGTCTTGCGCACCACTGCGATTGGTGAACACCAAGAACTAATACTCGGCTCAATCACCCCTAGCGATAACATACGGTCAAGCTCCTTATACATTTCCGCTTCTACTGCTGGCGATACAGGGTTATGTCTTTGCTTTACTGGCTTTGCATCACCCACCTCAATGGAATGAGACAGCAATGTCGTTCTTCCTAAGCCAAGTACAGACGAAGACGGAAATGTTCGTATAACCTGGTCTAAAATAATTTGCTGATTCTTACTTAATGAATGCTGTAACGAATCGTTCTCCCTGATTTCTTTGTCACTATAGAGTTCTGCTGAAGTTTTGTTTATGGTACCATCAAAAGTTGAGGTAAGTGATCGAGAATGGTTTGATGAGATTGGCACAAATGAAATCTTAATATCAAATGCACGCCAGAAATCGATGCCTAGATATAATGGTTGGGTTAGGTTAGGTGCTAAATGTAGGGTGACGACATTTGTTTTACCACCAAGGCACACAGGTACGTTAATATAACCAAGGATGGTTTCTACATGTCCATTGGCAGTTTTTACTGATGATGGTAAATAATAAAATTTAACAGTAGGATCATTTAGTACACTTTCACAACCCTTACCTAAAATAGAAATGTACGCTCCGCTATCTAATAAGCCTATGTGTTTTTGACCAAAAATTTGTACTTCGACATAAGGTCGACCGTCTAACCCATCAGATATTACAGATGCACTTATTTTCTTTCTTATTAATTTTTTATGTTTCCAATATTTACTTATCCGCGCTGTTTGATAATTATGCCGCTTAGCTGGTGACTTGGTTGATTGTAATTTAGAATTATTAGGAAATGACAATTGGTTTAGATTTACTGTGGACGGCGACAGATTTCGTAGAACTCCGGGTCTGTATTGCATACCGAATCCACCATTATCTTCTTCGACTTGGGACCAGAAAGATTTTTGTTTCGGGCCCCCGCATACCCGTTTCCCGAATTTTGACGACAATATGGACATTCGGGTTTAATAACACCTTTATTCCCACATCCAATACAAAATCTGTGACGTATAGGCACAGGACAGTCAGGATAAAAATGATTGGGCTGTGAACAATTCCAACAGCAATTCTGTATTGATGACTTTGATACAGACTTAATATTTGGGTCAAGATTGCTAGTTGCGTTTAATTGCAGGGCTGCTAAATCATTTCTTATAGCTAAGTTTGTTGTTTCTTGGGTATCTAATTCGCTTACATATCGTTTTGGTTGGCAAAGAAGTTCAGGAACAAAACTAGTTCGATTCCAAGTATCCTCATGGGCCACGCAGCGACGAACCAACTCATCTACATTCTCAAAATGAACTTCAGTCAATCGATCCTGTAATCCAGGGCGCATGTTTTGTCGAATAATACGCATTAGTTCAGCATCTGTCAAAGGAATCTCTAATTGAAGAGATAATGAAATTAAATCACTATAAAACTCATAAAAAGAATCACGTGGTTTCTGTTTCTTGGAATCAATTTGATGACGTATATCGAAATCAGAGCGTCGATCTTGGAAACGCTTTTTCAGTTCTGTTTTGAGAGTGGACCAAGAAATATCCGTATTTCTTTCAATCGTGGTCCAATACCAGTCTACAGCTGATCCTCGAAGGACGTAATGTAATTCATTAACTAATCGATACTCTGAGATGCTTTCGGATTTAGCTATATGTTCTATTCATACCAGAAATCTTTTTACATTGATACCGGTAGGAGAACCATCAAAATGAATATTCCATTTTGATAAGGATCTTCCAGAATTATTTGGTACATGGGGAAAACTATAAAGATCTTGCTGTCTAAATTGATTTGGATAGTTAGGTACTTTAAGATTATTAATTTCTGAACTAGTAGATTTATGATCTGTATTTGGTGGTGGATGCTCTGCGGTACTATTCATCCGCTGATTTATAGGTTTAGATGGTCCTGGTTGCTGATCTGCTTCATTGTTCGAAAGAGTATCTTTTATGCTAGTGTTAAAATGCTCCTTTAGCGATGAAGCTTTCGACGTCTTAGATCCATTTACAGAACCTTCATCCGACTCATCATAATCTGTATCATCAGTACCTATTTCGATTTCTTGCAGTTTTGTTATACTTTCGTTTAATGGTACATTTAATCTATTCGCGCCATCTACAAATTCTAACAATTGTGTAACTTTAGTTTTCGTTTCAGCAACTTCCTCAGCTACAATTTTAGACTTGCTTAATCGATTTAAGCGATTGAGAACATGCAACAATCGAGAATTCAGCTTTAAAAGATCGTCTTGAGCATTTTCTTGAACTGCAATTTCTATAAGTTCGTACAAATTTCTTAGTTTTGTCGATAATTTACCGAGTTCGCGTTTTGGGTTCTTTCGCGCTGCTTCATGAGGTGTATTAGGAATCAGACATGAATGAAGTTTCTCTAATTCTAACCTTTTCTTTAAATTAATTAGATTCTCATTTGCTGACTTGCCACTAATTTCACGTATACTACACTCAAGCGAAAATTCATCAAATTCTAGATGTTCAATATCCATGATGACAATTAAAAAAGAAAATTCACCATAAACCCGAAAAAATTTTTTTTTGTTAAAACTAAATATATAATTGAAAAATAAAAAAGAAACAACACTTATAAAATATAATTATAATGATAATAATTACTTTTGAATATGATTGAGTATAGATAATTCGCGAATCTGAATGCACAAAAAAAATTTAAATATTAATTACGATACAAATGCGAGTATGTATAAGATAGGTATTGACTTTGACCACAGCTCTGTTTGGAAAAATAATTATTCTGTTGTAAGTTGATTTTTGTTTGGGGGATTGGAAAGGAAGAAAAAGGGAAAAGACTAAGAGCAAAATAAAACAGACCATGCTCTATAATAGAATGATTCAACACTTTTTTTTTTTAGAAAAATGGATACACTCTTGATGGTATGTTTCATGGAATTTACTTCTGTTATGCTTATCACCATACACCGTAATCAACACTAAAGTAGCGGAAACCAATGCGAGAAACACAACAAAAAAAACTTTTCATAAAATGTGATCCGATTGCAGCTATTCAAACATTAACAATCGATAGTCGATAACTAGAATTAATGCGCACATGCGATTGAATCACAAAAAAAAATTATAAAATTAAATTGGGACTTAATAAACTAGTATATCATAAGAGACTAACAACTGACTCAATTTATTATACATAAGTGTAATAAAGATCTAAAGTTGCGTACATGACATAATAGAAAATTAAAAAAAAATTAAATGAATGGAAGAAATCAAAAGCCAATGTAGTTTTGGGCGCCATCTGTAACGAGAACCAGTAGTTTCCTATTGGTGGTTACTAGAATTTTTACATACTCAGAGGCTTTGAGGCGGTCATCTATGGCCAGCTAAAGCTCAGGGTTGGGCGTGGGGTTTCTCAAAGCTTGAGTATGTCTTGTCAGACCGCAAGGAAAGGATATAAATGGAAAAAAAATAAATTAGATAGGAAAGGCAACCAAACAGGAATCAACTTACCATTTTTAGACTGTGGTCAGACTTACCATCCTCTATACACGCTTTTACGCGTTTAGCACTTCATGATAAAAGTGTAAAAAAAAAAAAACAATATAACATACCAATTATCCAGCAAAAGAAAGAAAAATCACAATGGATACTATACTATAAGTTAAATTCATATATTTAGAATTCAAGAAACAAAAAAAAACAATATAACTTAATTAAATTACCTATGACCTCATTACTAAGCTTAAATTTATATATAAGGAAAAATAAACTTAAATAAAATTTCAAAAAAATCAAATAACTTATAATTAAGTGAGTTTACTTAATATTAATTTAACTAAAAAAAATTATATTAAAAAGTAGTAAATATAAAGAAAACCTGATGTGTTGAAATGAAGGTGCTGCTATACATCAAAATAGTATCTCCAAAACCGTAGTTTCCGATGGTTAAATTTTTTATTTTATTAATAATTTTATTAATTTTTTTATTAATTCATTTCATTTTTACGCAGAGCTTTAATTAATTGATTCGACACATATCAAATTGTAACGTCCAAGACATGTGCTCACATTTTCAACTGTCTTCCCATAAATCTTAACTATTACTCAATAATTACTATTTCGATTCATTATTTCATCACACTCAAGATTTAATGTTTTATACTTGCAATATATGCATTAAGACATGTGGAAAAAAACACAGTTTTCCATCATACCATACACTCACTAAATGTTTTTCAACAATCAACCAGTTATGTTTTTATTTTCTTACTGTTTACAAATTTCACATTTTTTTTTTCTATAATTTTATATTTTAAACTTTATATTTATAGTAATTTTATACATTAGCTAATTTAACTTTATTCTTAAATATGTTTTTCCTTTAAGTTTTTCTTTCTTAGCTAGGAAATTACTTTTTAATTTGATGATTTGTTTTTCATCCAAAAATCAGACTAAAATTCGCCTCGTGAACCAAAAATGTTCTACTTTTATATCCACCTTCAGTGACCATCAATTATCAATCATAAACGGAATAATCCCGTAAAAGTATCATATACACTTAAAGTATGGTTGTTTATTTTTTTTTTGTTTTTATCTTTCCCGTGATTTTTATTTTCATTAAGCGAATGTATGAGTGAAATTTAGTGTGGGGTGTTAAACCTACTACAACATGGAACGTAAGATCGAGAGCGGCGTTACAAACCTAAAAAAGGTAAACAAATTCCGCCTCCTGTAGTACTTAGCAATGGGAAAAATTACTCCGACATTAACAAGTCATTACAGGATAACAGCATCAATTTCCAAGCCAAATTGATGAACAACAAGCAACTGAAAATAAATGTAGTCATCGAGACAGATTATAGAAATCTAACAGAATACCTAAACGGCTCGCAGCAACAGTGGCATTCTTATGAAAATAAACATACACGACTGATAAGGGTTATGGTTAGAAATTTGCACTTATCATGCGACCCAGAAGATATTAAGAGAGAATTGAGTGAAAGAGGTTTAAAAATCCTTGATGTCGTCAACAAAATTAAAAAGACTAAGCAAGGGAATGAAGAACTAAGAATTCTACTTCCGTTATTTATGCTGACCTTCGATAACAAAGAAGATATTCAAAACATTTATGAAATAAAACATATGTGCCATATGGGTGTAAAAATTGAAGCGGTTAGAAGTAACCGTACAATTCCGCAATGTAAACGTTGTCAGCGATATGGCCATACTCAAAAGTTCTGCCAACACGAACCTAGATGTGTTAAATGTGCTGAGAAACATTTAACTATTTCTTGTGAGAAACCCAAGAATACTGTAGCAAAGTGTTCAAACTGTGCACAAGCCCATCCTGCAAATTACCGAGGATGCGTGGTAGCGAGAGAACTTCAAAAAACAAGAAATAATCTAAGTAAACCAACGAATTTACAAAAAAGTCAACCATCAGAAAAGTCAAGAAATAATCTAAGTACCAACGAATTTACATATTAACCAACGAATTTACAAAAAAGTCAACCATCAGAATCGTTTAGTGATCATGTAAGAGGTGGTTTATCATATGCGCAAGTAGCTGAGACAGGAAAGGTCAGTTCCGGACCAAATTTGAACCCTACTCATTCGAATACTATGATGGAAATGATGCAAAATGTTATGAATGCCATAAACAACCTTTCTGAAAGGCTACAAAGATTGGAGCAGAGAAATTCTGCTTTATTATACTAATCATTTCTCTCAAAATGATATACCAAGAAAACCAGAGAATTGCTACTTGGAATGCTAACGGTGTTAAAAATAAAAAGCATGAACTAGAAGCGAAATTTAAAAATGCAAAATATCGATGTGTGTCTGATATCTGAGACCCACTCCACCAAGCAATCTTACCTTAAAATTCACGGTTACCAACTTTATGAAACAATTCATCCGGATAACCAAGCAAGAGGTGGAACTGCTGTTATAATAAAAAACTTTATTAAACACCGTGAAGCCAGCATTATCAATTACCCGAAACCCAGCTTACCATAGTGGAAATTACATCTACCAAGCAACGCCTTCAGATAGGATCAGTGTATTGTCCACCTAGATATAACCTGAAGAAACCGAACTATTTGAATATCCTACAACAGTTCGATGGTAGATTTATACTAGGGGGTGATTTTAATGCAAAGCGTGTTGACTTTGGCTCTAGGCTTACAACAACCAAAGGTAACGAACTTAAAAATGCAATAGTAGAAATGGGATGTAACGTCCATTCCACTGGCAAGCCAACATATTGGCCCACGGATGCAGGTAAAACTACTGATCTACTGGATTTCTTTATATCAAAACAAGTTTCATCAAATTTTATTGAAGTATAGAATAATTCAGATATGGACTCTGATCACTCTGCAGTGATACTTTCCTTAAGCCACAAGATAATTAGAAAGGAAACGAGACCAACTCTTGCCAATAAAACAACTGTTTGGGCGAGCTTCAGATCTGAAGTAGAAAACAAGATTAACTTACAAACACGACTTAAAACTATTCAGGACCTAGAAGAAGAGGTAAAAAATTTCACCGATATCATTCAGATTACCGCTTGGAATAATACTAATGGAATAGTATCAAAAACCATTGGTAAAAGTTACCCAAGAGAAATTCGGAATCTTGTCTTAGAAAAAAGAAAAGCTAGGAGAAAATGGCAACAAACAAAGAGTCCATCTGATAAGACGATTCTAAATAATAAATCACAACAGCTTAAGCGAGAAATTCAGAAGCTAAATGAAAAGTCGTTTTCTTTGTATCTGGGAAATTTACCGCTGATGAAAACACGAACTACTCACTATGGAAGGCAACTAAAAGTATAAAAACCCCAATTACGCAAATCCCTCCTATTAAGAGAAATGATGGCTCGTGGGCTATGGATAACAAAGCAAAAGCTCAAGAATTTGCTAACCATTTGGCTGATATTTTCAAACCGAATGAGATTGAATCGGATATTATAATCGAAAATGAAAGCAGCAATTATGAGAGTGGAATTCCTCTAACAACCCAAAAAGAAGTTACCAGTGAAATACAATTCAATCTGAAGTCAGCAAAGGCATCTGGATATGACCTTAGAACGGGAGAAATTTTAAAGCAACTACCAAAGAAAGCTATCGCTAAACTAACTTACTTGTTTCCTTCGGCCTGGAAAGTTGCGGAAGTTATTATGTTACCGAAACCAGGTAAACCGCCTAATGAAGCTAAATCGTATCGTCCGATATCACTGCTCCCTATCATTTCAAAGCTAATGGAGAGACTACTCTTGAAGAGAATGAAGCCAATAAGAGAAAGTAGAGACCTAATACCGGGTCACCAATTTGGGTTAAGATGCAAACATTCTACAATTGATCAGGTTCACAGAATAACAGACATTCCAGAAAAGGGGGTTAGAAGAAAAACAAATTTGTTCGACCTTATTTCTGGATGTGGCAGCAGCTTTCGATAAGGTATGGCACAAGGGTTTAATACATATACTTAATGCTATGCTTCCGGGGCCATATATTGATCTTATGAGATCATATTTATCTGAAAGGCTTTTTAAAGTAAGACAAGAAGATGAGTATTCTGAACTGAGAGAGATAAGGCCAGGTGTTCCACAAGGCAGCGTTCGAGATCCAGTCCTTTACCTACTATATACAAGTGATATACCACAGTCCGACCACGTAAGCATAGCAACGTTTGCTGACGACACCGCGATACTATCAACAGAGCAAACTGTGGAAGAAGTGGCGAATAAACTTCAATGTGCAAGTGATGAAATTCGCCAGTAGACCAAGCGATGGAAAATCAAACTTAATGAATTAAAATCTGCCCATGTCAACTTTACGAATAAATCATTGGTTAATCCGCTGACAATCAGCTTAAACGATGTGATGGTGCCGAACGTGAACTCTGCTAAATACTGGATGACTCTGGATGGTTAACTTAAATGGAAAGAGCATGTGAAGAAGAAAAGAAAAGAGCTTGATCTTAAATATAGACAATTGTACTGGCTAATTGGGCGAAGGTCAAAATTAAGCATATGCAACAAAATACTGATTTACAATCAGGTTCTTAGGCCGATCTGGCTATATGGCATTCAGCTCTGGGGCCGTAAAAGAATACTAACATTAAACTTATACAAAACTTCCAGAATAAGGTACTTCGGAGTATAGTCAATGCACCCTGGTACATTCGTAATAGAGATTTGGAGATTCCAGATATAAAACTCGAAATAAAACGATTTGCATCGAAGCATGAATCAAGACTAATGGAACATGTCAATGCGGAAGCCTTTCGGCTACTGGATAATGAACATTTGGTTAGGAGACTTAAAAGAACCAAACCCTTCGAGCTCGTTAGTATGTGAGCAGCTATACCTACCAACGAACAGGCACTGAGCATCGCTGGATCAACAGTGACCACATTATATTTTAGTTTGTAAGAATTCAGATGTAAATTGATGGTTAGTCTGGAAAGACTAGTTTCAATAATATAATAAAATAAAAAAAAATCGGATTTTTTGACTTTATACAACAAGTCCAATAATCCATTAAATCAAATCACAACGGCGTACAAATTGAATCACAAAACTCTGTATCCAAACAGTTTAGCGCGACAAAATGTTACCTTAGTAGATAACTTTTTCCACGATTCCACTATTGCTGCGTTATATCAACACGATCAAATGAAAGAAACAGCTGACTTCTGTGCCATAATTAGAAAGTGGTGGAATATAGTAAATACGAAAGGAACATTAAAAGGTATAATTAAACGAACAGAATCAGCTCTTCCAATCAAATCAATTGAAGATCAAAATGTTAAATTTTTAGAACAATTTTTGATTTGGCTAGATATTTGGTGTTCCAGTTCCAATAGAAATAACTGTTTAACTTTAAGCACTTCAAACGCTCTTAAACTAACGACTCAATCTTTTATTGATGTAATTAAGCTTTCATTCTCCCAATGTAAGGTTAATTATGTCTTGCTCGGTAAGTTTCAAAGCGATGACTTAGAAGGAAGATTTCGATTTTATCGTTCCGTGGCTGGATGTAGTTATAGAGTATCCTACTTTCTGAGTCGTTGAATGTGAGAAAAAAATTAGGATACATAACGTATGTTCTCGAGAGAAAAGGGAGTATAAAAAATTGATGCAATCAACCACGGAAAATTCCTTATATGAAGATGTTGATTTAACACACTTTGATGTTATATTAGATAATGATTTGTACTTTATTTTATTAATTATATATTAGTGGCTACGCAGCTCATAGTGCGTCAAAAGCATAGAAATGCGATTCATGTCGAAATCTATTTTTAAATGATAAAGGAGTACTTACTATATCGCCCTATTTCAACTACCTTCAACGTGGTGGGCTATCTATTGCTTCAGATGAAACCAATAACATTTTGTTTCATATGTCTTCAATTTTTCAGACGATACTGCGAAATGAAGATCTGAAAATAAAATTTTTGGAATGTAAAAATCAAAAGGGTATCTTAATAAGTTTGTCAATAGATAGCACTTGCATAGACTTAGACTATGAATGTGAGTGTGGCAATAATATATTTAAAACATATTTTAATATTAGCAAATGTTTTTAAATTATTAAATAATTATGTGAAAAAAGTAAACGATTCCCGACATGCAATGAGTGATATCACAAATCGAAAAATACTTACATATAAGTAATATTCTATAGTAAATTTATTTTATAAGAATTAACTGCCTTTTAATGTTTTTTCTAATTTCATGTATACCACCGTTGTTTCCTTGGATAATTTGAATTTGTGATACCAAATGCTGCTCCAAATAATTTAGATTCTCTCCGTTGGTATCTGTATTACCCAAATTAATGATCTCGTTTTCTAAGGTTTTTATTTATTTTCAATTGTTACAATTTCAAGGTATGGTTCTTTACTGATGATGAGTAAGCTAATTTTTTACAATGATGGCAAGTACTTATTTTTAAACTAGTTTGTAGCTAACAACATTATCACTAGGTTTTTTTTATAATGACATCTGTAATAATATAATTATACTAACAAGCATATTTAAATGAATCCAAGCTTAAGTAATGACATCTTTCGATGAATAGCCTACTAAACATTACTACGTTAATTACATCTATTACGTTAATTCAATAAATAATATCAATCATTTATTGACAACCAAAACAAATTGTCAAAGTAATAATTTAATGGATATGGCAGCGCAATTCAGTGACCATAACTTTTGGAATAATAAAGTGATAGAATATTCCTTTAATAGTACAATTGTGTCACATCATCTTAATACCGATCACATAAGGACATAAGGAAATATATATGTATATATATATATATATATATATATATATATATATGATATACGTTGTTATAAATATGATAGATTTTTTAATATTATTTTAGATTATTTGAGGCCATGAATCACCTGATTCATAAGATTGAATTGGGAGCTTGCATAATTTGTGTATTGGTCGCTTAATTAATTTGTTGGTATTTGCCAGACGTAAGGTCAAAATACGGACTTATCTATCCGTCGCTGGATGCGTTTCAACGACTCTGCCTGGAGCCCAACAGGTTGACGGTAAATTTGTGTCGGGGGCTAATACGACATCTCCTGGTGCTAGGTTTGTTGATTCACTCGGCCATTTCTTTCGTTTCTGTAATGTTGTCAAATAGTCTTGATGCCACCGATTCCAAAAGTGCTGTTGTATCCTTTTTACTAATTGCCATCTAGCCATCGGCAGAATATTTTTATTTGACAGATTCTCGTCTGCTATTTCTACGTAAGTGCACCCGATTAAGAAGTGTGCTGGTGCTATGTAGTCCATGTCGTCAGCTTGTACAATTGCTATCGGCCTCGAATTCATAAAAGCCTCTTTTTTGGTCAATAGCGTGGAAAACTCTTCGATGGTAAGTATCGATTCACCGACCACTCTCCCAAGTTGTATCTTCGCTTGCTTAACAGCTGCCTCCCAAATGCCGCCCATATGTGGTGCTCCAGGGGGAATAAACTTCCACTCTATTTTATATTTTAAAATCACAGCGGTTATATCGGATGCCTTCGACTTGAGAAATTGGAACAGTTCTCGCAAATGATTGTATGCTCCGACAAAATTGGTTCCGTTGTCATTGTAAATTGTATGACAATTCCCTTTCCGTGATGTGAATCGGCTGAGCGCTCCAAGAAAGCTGTCTGTAGATAGGCTGCATACGGTTTCGATATGTACGGCTTTCGTACTTAAGCATACAAATATGCAGACGTATACCTTCATTGGAACTTGTCTTCTTCGTCGCACTGGCTGCACCTTAAATGGTCCGCAATGATCCACGCCCACTTTATGAAAAGGATGCACATATTGAACTCGTTCTGGAGGTAGATTCCCCATTAGCTGCTTTGCCGACTGAGGATTTCGCTTAATGCATCTAATGCACCTATATACTATTTCCCAGGATATAATCTTTCCCCTGATTATCCAAAATCTTCGCCTCACTATGCTGGTAAGTAAACTAATGCCTTGATGATTGTGAATGATATGGGCATCTCTGACTATGCACTTCACTAAATGCGATTTCGTTGGTAGAATGATCGGATGCTTGACCTTGAACGGCTCAAATGACTCTTGGATACGACATCCTACTCGTATAATCCCTTGATCATCTAAAACAGGATTTAAGGTAATTAATTTGCTGTTTCGCGGCAACGTGCGCTTCTCATGTAACGCATCTTACTCCATCGAAAACTCCTGCTGCTGTACATGCCGAATTAAGGTTGATTCGGAAATTTTGATCTCTTCTCTTGCTGACATCATTGTCATCTGTCCTGCTACGTTAGTTCTGCTCTTGATGGTTCTGACAAATCACTAGCGCTAATATTTTTGACATCTTGTGAAATTCAGAATATCTGTCAATAAAACGGTCGGTAAAATTGTTTGCTGATGCTACAAATACACCTAATTTTGTAGGTCGTAATTCCTCTGTAGTTGAGATTTCTATTTGGTGTTTGATGACTTGTTTGGAATTGGTTTGCTCTTCATTTCGTAATCATTGCGACCCATGCCACCACAAGTCACTATTGGCTAGCTCTGTAGCCATGCCTCTCGATGCGATATAAGCGGGATTCTCCTTTGATGCCAGATGTCCCCAGCATTCTCGATTGTATAATTGTATTATCTCGCTCGCCCTGTTGGCTACGAATGTATTCCAACGTTTTGGATGGGTTGATATCCAGTCCAACACAATCTGTGAATCGGTGAATAATACGCGTTTTTTAATTTTAATGTTCAATGCATCTTCCACCATTTTTATCAGATTCACCAACAGCAAAGCCCCCATTAATTCCAGTCGTGGAATGCTAATTTGCTTGACTTGTGCTACGCGCGATTTGCTTATAACTATATTGGATACTAGTCCATCATCTTTGTTGACTACGGCATATATTACTGCTGCGTAAGCAAGCTCACTAGCATCACAAAACCCATATCTGGGTCGAATGCTGTCATTCGTATGGTTAACTATCTGGGCACTGAAATGTTAGACTCTTAAGCAGGTCCTCTTTAATCTCTAGCCAAACGCGTTCCGTAGTTTGGGGTAGAGCATCGTCCCAGTTTAGATTTTGCATCCATAGATCTTGGAATATAATTTTTACCCTTATTTTTACCGGAGCCAACCAGCCCAGTGGATCGAAGTTGCGACTGGCATCCGATAATAGTGTTTGCTTGGTGTGAGATGTTCGTTCTAGCAGTTGCCAGAATGTTTCCCAGAAAGTTACCGCTGAATCCAAAGCTATCTCTACTCGGATCCCATTGTAGACCTAGTATTCTTGGGGTGTCTGCTTGTTCTCCTATGCTTTTAATCCTTTTCTCCGTTGAAGGTTCAATTAATGATCTCAGCTCATCGTTATTTGTCAATAATTTGCGAAGGTTGAAGCCACAATTTCCTAATGCCGTCACTATTTGTGTTATCATAGTTTAAAGCCGCGGTAATGTATTCGCGCCGGTCATCAGGTCATCCACGTTCATATCTTGCATAATTGACTTTGCAGCTTCCAGTTGGCTTGGGTATAATCGTGTTGCAATCTCTTTCAAGCAGCGTGTTGCTAAAAATGACGCAGGTGCCGTCCCATATGTGAGTGTTTTTAATTGAAATTGAAACAGTTGCTGATTGGGATTATCTCGCCACAAAATGTTCTGAAACTGTCGATTTTCATTTGCTATCCATACTTGTCTGTACATTTTCGACGTCAACAGCCGTCATATCGATGTTCCCTGCCATAACAATTTGTGATATATGGATCAAAATATTCTGCGATAAGAGTCAAATTTAAAATGATCTACGTGATATGAAATCAAAATTTGAAATTATTGTGATTTATGTTCATTATTAGTTTAATAATTATTTTTTTATGATTAAATTGTTATTGTTAATTATTGTTGAATTTAATGTAATATATGTTTTTATTGAATATTTATTATTTTTTAGTGGGGTTTTTATGCCTAATGGAATCATTTCTTGAAATAAATGGTTCCATATGGCTTTTCCCTATTTAATAAATGTTATTCCATTATTTATTTATTAAAATATAAAATTAAATTGATTTGTGTTTATGCAGTAATTTGAAAAATTCTGATCAAAGAAGTATCTGTATACTAACCAAGGTGCAGGATCAAATTTGGTCTAAGTGTGCGATAGCAGCCACATCAACTTAACTTAACTTAACCAAGGTGCAACTATTCGGTGAGCCTATGAACCTGAAAATGTAGCGTAATTTAGAAAATCGTATTCCACTGTAGATGTGTGGTGCCAATGTGGATGCTTCTCTATTAAATTGCAACTGCTTCAAATCGACTTAATACATATTAACTCGATTTGAATCAAGCACAACTGAACCGAGAATGATCCACACTGGCACCCCACATCTACATCGGTGTGGACACATGTAAACTTCAATCTATCAAGATCACCGCGCTACATTGTTCCAGCATTTTCTGTATTACTTTATATAATAGTAATATATTAAAATAATATCTATAAATCAGTAGATAATCATTAATCATATATATTGGTTTCCTCTTGATAATGCACCCCCATTTTATTCAAATAAAAAAAATTTCTTTTCCTAAATAAAAAGATCACATAATCAAAATACGTGCTTCTGCCTTTACCTACTCTTAATATAATAACTTAATGCAATTATGCAAATAAACAAATCAAAGTTTGTAGAACAGAACAACGAACAACAAATTTATTATTGTGTTTCGTGATTTAAAATTGATTTTGACGAAAGCAAGCGAGCAAAATCATTGTTTTTCTTAAATTTACATTGCATTGTTGTTGTAACTAACATTATGAAATGTCTGGCAAATCTATTATGGTTTTTTTGACATTTAAAAAGTTTGGGCGGCTTTTAGTGAAGGGGGTTTTGATCTATTCTATACATTGCCCGTATACGCATTGCAATGGTATTGATCTATAATTGATCTATGTATACATAAGCAAAATATATAAAACAAAACGGAAGGGAAATACATAGTTAAATATTTAGAATTTTAAGTCGACTTCATGCGTGCCTTCGTCCGTTCGTTCGTTCGTTCGTCCGGACTATTTTTTTTGCGATATCATGCTTGATGGTAAAGTACTGTTACGGACACGGGTGACATCTATGATTGAATAGAAGTACTAAGCTCGTATTTGGAAACCAGCATGAATCGCAGTATACAGGCGAAATAATAAATAAATGGAAAATTCTACTATGACCGAGAAGCGGGCAAAATGAGTATAAATACGCGAGTAGAAAGTATAGACTTTCAGTCTGAATTTGGAAAGCGATAAATTAAAATCGGGAAAAAGGAATAAGAAGTGAAATAGTGAAATAGTAAAAGTAACAGTGTAAAAAAAGTACTGTGAAATTGAATTGTGGTGTTTGATAAATAAAGTTATAGTGAACAACAAGCAAGTGGTTTGAATTATTCACAATCCAGTGATCGAACCGTGGAGTGGTTTGAATCCCTGCTAGGGTAAAACGTAACAATTGGTGACAGCGGTGGGATTGTGAATAAGGAAATATGAAGCTATTGGAGTTGAAAGTTTCGGGGCTGAAGAACGAGCTGAACGCACGAGGTTTTCCTACAGTGGGTAACAAAGCAGAATTACAGGAGAGACTACAAAACGTTTTGCTGGAACAGAACATCGATCCAGACCAGTACGAATTCAATACTGGAGTACCTAATGCAGAGGATCCAATGGAAGGGGCAACAAATGTCGGTGCAACCATTGCTCCAGCAGCAATAAATAAACCTATCCCAGCACCTACAAATTTCGATATGGGGCAGTTAATGGCAGCGATGCAACAAATGATGAGCGGTTTAGAACAAAATTTGAAGGCCGAAATGAGAACCGGCCAAGAAAAGTTGCAGACTGAAATGAGAACCGGCCAAGAAAATTTGCAGACTGAAATGAGAACCGGCCAAGAAAATTTGCAGACCGAAATGAGAACTGGCGTAGAAAATTTGAAAACCGAAATGAGAACCAGCCAAGAAACTGTGCTAGAACGGTTGGAAGAACAAGAAAATATTCAACGGTATTTTATATCCGAAGTCAGTGAAAAGTTCCGCGAAATGTCCATTACCTTAGATGCCAAAGTGGATACAGTAAAATGTCAAATGGAACAACGATTTGAAGCGGCTGATGAAAGGTTTTTGAAACTGGAAAAAGAGATTATAGATATTAAAAATAATAGCGGTGCTACTCAAATCCTGAAACTAGTCAGTGGAATTAAATTAAAGCCTCCGACATTCGACAGAACAACGTCGTTCAACATTTTCAAATTGCAATTTGAAACGGCGGCAGTGAGAAATAATTGGTGTAAGGAAGACCAGGTTGCAGCTCTCATAGGTTAGGTTAGGTTAGGTTGAGTGGCTGCTACAGCACACTTAGACCGGAAACGGTCCGTTGTGATACCACAGGATCTTACTCCCCTTTTACCTTTATGTGAACCAGTTAGAGCTGCTTACGTAGCGTAATAAGTCTCGCACATTACAGTTCTCGAGATCGGAAAGGCAGTCCATTAAAAACATACCCAGATATTCATGTCTTTTGTGTGCCAAAGCCGGGCATGAGCATAGGAGGTGGACTAACGTCTCTTCCTCCTCCTCGTCCCTACAGCTTCTGCAAAAGTCATTTACTTCCAGACCCAGCCTTCTCGCATGTTCTCCAAGAAGGCAGTGTCCTGTGAGTATCCCCACGACCGTTTTAAGTTCACGTCTTCGCAGGGAGATAAGTGCCTTTGAGCGTTTCAAGTTCAGCTTTGGCCAGACTTGTCTTGCCACTCTACATGAGAGGGTGTTCGTCCACCTATTGTTCGCAGAGGCTTCCGCAGCTCTCATAGTGGCGTTAAAAGGTGGTGCGGCAGATATGTTGAATGCTGCGATAAACTAGGTCATATATCACGAGATTGCTGGGAAATTCGACGTAAGCGAGCAAGAACACCGTCACCTATGTATCGAAGGTCCAATGAGGACAACAAAAGAGTAAGAGTAGGCGAGTCCTGCAAGATCGCAGGCTTTAAACGAGTAAGAGTCAGCTTTAAGGAGCGAAAGCTGACTCCCACAACCGAATGCTCCATGGTCTTCATCCCTGTTTCCCGATTGGCGAGGGGTGGAGATAGTTTGACAATACCTGGAGAAATTGATGGCAGATCTAGTGTGATAACGTTAGATACAGGGGCAACGCGGACGATTGTGCGGGCTGATTTGATAGATAATGAACTTCATCCAATTGGCGGGTTAAAACTGCAAACAGCAACCGGGGAAAGTGCAGAAATCAAAGGAAAAAAGGAAGTGACCATACGAATTGGAAACAGAGGCTTCTGTCACGAAGTTCTGGTGGCCGATATTGTAGATGAAGTTATTTTGGGTATGGACTTCATGAAGAAGAACCAATTCGTGTTGGATGTGGGAAAAGAAACACTAAGTTTTGGTAATGTTGAGCTGCCGTTACAATTGGATAGCAAGGAGCCAATCGTCAGGTGAGTTATGTTGGACCATCGAACAAAGCTGCCACCACGCTCAGAAACAGTAATTTGGGGTAATTGGATGGAGATCCTGGGACACGAAAGTTGTGGGTTGAACAACCAGTACGAGAAATAATGCTTGGTAAAGCATTGATAAAACCGGATCATGACAATAGAGTACCATTGAGGGTTCTCAACTTATCGGACAAGACTTAAACCAACAAAAGGGGGACTATTATCGGTAAATGCGAAGAAATATCCACTATAGTTAAATGTGCAAAAACGAATCCGAGTGTAAAGGCTAAAGTTCAACGGCAGCAGAAAATCGTGGAAGAATTGACACAGAAGTGGACAGAACAACTAAGTCCAGAACAAACACAAGCTGCAAAAGTGTTGTTGGAAAAAAACACGTCCATTTTCTGTGGTGCTCCCGAAGATAATGGTAGAACAAACTTTGTTAAACACCGGATCGACACCGAGACAGCAATGCCAATTCGACAAGCACCAAGAAGATTACCATTGGCAAAACAATCGGAAGTGGATCGCATGGTAACGGATATGCAAACGGCAGGGGTGATTGAGCAATCGACTAGTCCATGGAGTTCACCTGTGGTATTGGTGCAGAAGAAAGATGGCAGCATGAGATTTTGCGTCGATTATAGAAAACTTAATTCGATCACTAAGAAGGACAGTTATCCGTTACCGGGAATTGATGATACATTGGATACGTTGGCGGGTGCGCGATTATTTTCCACTTTGGATTTACAAAGTGGATATTGGCAGGTGGAAGTCGCAGAAGAAGATAAAGAAAAAATGGCGTTCAGTGTGAGTAACGGATTGTGGCAATTTAACGTTATGCCGTTTGGATTATGTAATGCTCCTGCGACATTTGAAAGGCTAATGGACCGAGTGCTGAAAGGGTTGCATTGAAAAACGTGCTTGGTGTACCTAGATGACATCATAGTTATGGGCAAAAACTTCGAGGAACATTTGCAAAACCTGGGCGAAGTGTTCTAGCGGATTCATTCAGCAGGGTTAAAATTGAGTTCAAAGAAGTGTGCCTTGTTCCGCAACGAAGTTAAATATATTTTGACACAAGATAACAAGGAGTGGTGTACATACAGATGAGGATAAAATCTCAGCTGTCAAAACCACAGAACTTACACGATCTGAGAAGTTTTATTGGGCTTTGCACGTACTATCGACGATTCGTACCGGGATTTGCTGACGTTGCGAAAAGCTTACATGAATTAACGCAAAAGAACAAGCCATTCCAATGGAATAAACAGCATGAAGAAGCGTTCAGCGAGCTGAAGAAGCGGTTGTGCACAGCGCCAATACTTGCATACCCAGTACCAAATCGAAGATTCATTTTGAATTCTGATGCAAGTAATAATGGTATTGGAGGGGTTTTGTCTCAAGAAATAGATGGGCAAGAACGGGTTATAGCATATTTTTCGAAAGTTTTATCAAAGCCGGAGCGAAATTATTGTGTAACAAGAAGAGAGCTGTTGGCCATAGTACAATGTATAGAGCATTTTCGGAAGTATCTTTATGGCCAGTCATTTCTCATAAGGAAAGATCATGGTGCTCTAACATGGCTATTACATTTTAAGAATCAAGAAGGACAGATAGTCCGGTGGATCGAGAGATTGGGTGATTATACGATTCAACATCGAAAAGGAAGTGCTCACGGTAATGCAGATGCTCTTTCAAAACGGCCGTGTCTCGTTGATTGCAAACATTGTGGTCGAGTGGAGAGTAAGGAACATGTCATTGACGTAAGACTTATGCAAGTTTTATCATCCGATGAGTGGACCAACGAGGAAATCAGAAAGGAGCAATCAGAAGATTCTGATCTATCGATCATATTTAAATTCGTGGAAGATCAGCACAGACCATTATGGAAGGACATAGCTGATAAGAGCCCTATAGTTAAGGCATATTGGGCTCAATGGAATAGTCTGGTAATCGAAGATGGTTGTTTAAAACGAGTTTGGGAAAGTTCCGATGGTAGAAATAGACACTCATTGGTGGTGGTACCAAGAATCCGAATTCCAGAAATTTTGAGGGAATATCACGGGGGCCATCTAGGAATCAATAAGACTCTGGCAAAAGTCCGCGAAAGATTTTACTGGGCAGGATGCAGACAATCGGTCGCAGAATGGTGTCAAAAATGTGATCAATGCATGGCAGTTACAGGTCCTGCAAAACGAAGCCATGGGAAAATGCAGCAGTATAATAGCGGAGCACCATTTCAGTGGATCGCTATGGATATTGCAGGTTCATTTCCTACCAGCGAAAGCGGAAACAAGTATGTTTTAGTGGTGATGGATTATTTCAGTAAATGGCCTGAAGTCTATCCAATACCGAACCAAGAAACAACAACAATCGCTAACGCCGTGGTAAATAATTGAATTAGTCGATACGGGGTACCTATGGAACTGCATTCGGATCAAGGCCGCAATTTTGAGTCAGTGGTGTTCCAGGAAATGTGTCAATTATTGGGGATCAATAAAACAAGAACAACACCTTTCCATCCTCAGTCAGACGGCATGGTTGAACGATTTAATGCTACGTTGGAAGAATTTCTAACGAAAACCGTAGATAGAAACCAGCGTAATTGGGACAAAAATATACCACTGTTTCTAATGGCATATCGGTCAGCAACACATGATACAACGGGAACAACACCAGCTACCATCGTTTTTGGACATAATTTAAGATTATCTGGGGACTTGAAGTTTGGAGCGATTCCTACGACAGCTTTGTGTGGACAAGCGTACGTCGGTAAATTGAAGGAAGATATCGACGAAATACACAGATTTGTCAGAGAAAGGATACAAATTTCAAGTGATAGGATGAAGGCACGATATGACATCGGTGCAAATAATAGAGGATTCGAAGAAGGGCAGTTAGTCTGGCTTCACAACTTGCAACGGAAGATAGGCTTATCACCAAATCTGCAACCTAGCTGGAAAGGACCATACAAGGTGATTACAAAAATCAATGATGTAATCTACCGAATTCAGAAGGGCATCCGAGGAAAACCGAAGGTTGTACATTTGGAAAGGTTGGCTCTCTATAGAGGAAGGGAATTGGATCCTGTTCGGGACGAACAGGTTTGGGCGGAGGGTAGTGTTACGGACACGGGTGACATCTATGATTGAATAGAAGTACAAAGCTCGTATTTGGAAACCAGCATGAATCGCAGTATACAGGCGAAATAATAAATAAATGGAAAATTCTACTATGACCGAGAAGCGGGCAAAATGAGTATAAATACGCGAGTAGAAAGTATAGACTTTCAGTCTGAATTTGGAAAGCGATAAATTAAAATCGGGAAAAAGGAATAAGAAGTGAAATAGTGAAATAGTAAAAGAAACAGTGTAAAAAAAGTACTGTGAAATTGAATTGTGGTGTTTGATAAATAAAGTTATAAAGAACAACAAGCAAGTGGTTTGAATTATTCACAATCCAGTGATCGAACCGTGGAGTGGTTTGAATCCCTGCTAGGGTAAAACGTAACAGTACTGTTACGATTTCGCCGAGTGGTTATTCTTATTATTTTATCCGGTTCGATCACTGGATTGTGAATATTAAACTCGCAAAGATTAAATTTCAATTAAATTTCTTTCCCACAAATATTACACAAATATTTCACAAATAATTCACTAATATTTATTTTCACTCTTATTTTCCACAATATTTATCACTACTATTATTTTAACACTTCACTTTCACTATTATTTTCACTTCCCGATATTAACACTTCAAAATTCAAAATTGAACTGTTTCGTAACTCAAATGTCTACACGTATTTATACGACGCAAAGGCTTGTAGAACATTCTATTATTTTTTTCTCTACACTTCTCGAATTTTCTTTGCGTCGTATTTGGTTCGCTCCGCCTATTTCATTATTTCTTTTTACTTTGTTCGTATGTGTAAACGTTTGGTTACAGGGTAATCCCTACTGTTATAATTTTCTTTTTAATTATCACAGGTGACATCTGTGATTCGTGACACTACCCTCCGCCCAAACCTGTTCGTCCCGAACAGGATCTAGATCTCTTCCTCTATAGAACGCCAGTCGTTCCAGGTGTACAACCTTGGGTTTTCCTCGTACTCCTCTTTGGATCCTATAGATCACATCATTTATTCTTGTTATGACCTTGTACGGTCCCTCCCATCCAGGTTGTAATTTCTGCGATAACCCTTTCTTACGTTGTGGGTTGTGAAGCCATACCAATTGACCCTCGTCAAATCCTTTATTGTTTGCTCGTACATCATACCGAGCCTTTGTTTTATCACTTGACAATTTGATTTTCTCTCTGACAAATCCGTGTATGTTGTTGATCTCCTCTTTCAAGTGGTCAACATATGCTTGTCCACATTTGGCTGATGATGGAACCGCTCCGAATTTGAGATCGCCTGGCAGTCTTAAATTGTTGCCGAAAAGTATTGTCGCTGGTGTTACTCCTGTTGTGTTATGCACCGCAGATCGATAGGCCATTAAGAACAATGGAATGCCATGATCCCAATTCCGCTGGTTTTTATCCACTGTTTTGGCTATAAACTCCTCCAATGTGGCATTGAAACGCTCCACCATGCCATCAGACTGTGGGTGGAAAGGTGTTGTCCGCGTTTTATTAATTCCCAGTAACTGGCACATCTCCTGGAAGACAACCGATTCAAAATTCCGCCCTTGGTCGGAATGCAGTTCCATTGGTACCCCATAACGGCTTATCCAATTGTATACCACTGCATTGGCGATTGTGGTTGTTTCCTGATTTGGAATCGGGTATACCTCTGGCCACTTACTGAAGTAGTCCATTACTACCAAAACATATTTGTTGCCACTATCGCTGGTTGGAAATGGTCCTGCAACATCTATGGCAATCCTCTCAAATGGTGCTCCCACATTATATTGTTGCATCGCTCCACGGCTCTTCTTTGCCGGTCCTTTCACGGCCATACATTGGTCACACTTTTGACACCATTCAGCCACTGCCTGTCTACATCCTGCCCAGTAGAATCTTTCACGTACCTTAGCTAACGTTTTGTTGATTCCTAGGTGACCTCCGCTTGTTCCTCCGTGGTATTCCTCCAATATTTCCGCCATCCTGATCTTCGGTACCACCACTAGCGATTGCTTTGTTTTGCCATCGGAGCTTTCCCATGTTCGTTTTAAGCATCCGTCTTCCATGGTTAAACTATCCCATTGGGCCCAGTAAGCCTTGATAGCTGGGCATTTATCTGCAATATCGCTCCATGTGGGACGACGTTCTTCCTCCATGAATTTGATAATCACTGCCAAATCTGGGTCCTCCCGTTGTTCTTTGGAGATAACATCGTTGGTCCATTCATCAGCTGGCAACACTTTCATTAGTCTGATATCGACGATGTTTTCCTTGTTTTCCACCCGTCCGCAGTGTTTACAATCCACTCGACATGGCCGTCTTGACAATGCATCCGCATTTCCATGAGCGCTTCCTTTCCGATGTTGAATTTCGTAAACAAAACTCCCCAATCGCTCAATCCACCGTGCTACTTGTCCTTCGGGATTTTTAAACTGAAGTAGCCATGTCAAGGCGCCATGATCCGTTCTTAATAGAAATGATTGGCCATAAAGGTATTTCCTGAAATGTTCCACACATTTCACTATGGCCAACAATTCTCTTCTTGTTACACAGTAGTTCCGTTCTGGCTTCGATAAGATCTTTGAATAATATGCGATGACACGTTCCTGCCCATCGATTTCCTGTGACAACACTCCTCCCAAGCCATAATTGCTTGCATCCGTATCCAAAATAAAACGTTTATTCGGAACCGGATACGAAAGCAATGGTGCTGTACATAATCGCTGCTTCAGTTCATTGAACGCTTCCTCGTGTTCATCACTCCATTGGAACGGCTTGTTCTTTTGTGTCAGCTCGTGTAAACTTCTTGCGATGTTGGCAAATCGTGGCACAAATCGTCGATAATATGTGCATAGTCCGATGAAACTCCTTAGTTCATGTAAATTCTGCGGTCTTGGCCAATCCTTTACGGCGGAGATCTTGTCTTCATCTGTATGAATGCCGCTTGTTGTTATTTTGTGTCCCAAATATTTGACTTCATCCCGGAACAATACGCATTTCTTCGGACTCAACTTCAATCCTGCTGATTGGATTCTTTCGAATACTTCCTCCAGGTTTTGTAGATGTTCATTGAAGTCCTTGCCCATAACAATGATGTCGTCCAAATAAACCAAGTATGTTTTCCAGTGGAGTCCTTTTAGTACGCGTTCCATTAGCCGTTCGAAAGTCGCGGGGGCGTTACAAAGTCCAAATGGCATGACATTGAATTGCCATAATCCATTGCCCACACTGAACGCTGTCTTTTCCTTATCTTCGTCTGCGACCTCCACTTGCCAATAACCGCTCTGTAAATCCAATGTTGAAAACATCCGTGCACCTGCCAATGTATCCAATGTGTCGTCGATCCTTGGTAATGGGTAACTATCCTTCTTCGTAACTGTGTTGAGCTTTCGATAATCAACGCAGAATCTCATGCTTCCATCCTTCTTTTCCACCAATACTACGGGTGAACTCCATGGACTCGTTGACTGCTCAATTACTCCCGATGTTTGCATATCAGTTACCATCTTATCCACTTCTGCTTGTTTAGCCAATGGTAATCTTCTTGGCGCTTGTCGAATAGGTGTTGATGTTCCTGTGTCGATCCGGTGTTTAACCATATTTGTTCTGCCATTATCTTCCGGTGCACCACAGAAAATGGACATATATTTTTGAAGCAAGTCCTTTGCTGCTTGTTTTTCTTTTGGAGTTAATTGTTCCGTCCATTTCTGTGTTAGTTCCTCCGTTATTTTCCGTTGTCGTTGGTCCTTGGCCTTTACACACGGATTCGCCTCCTCACATTTTATAATGGTGGATACTTCCTCACCTCGGCCGATGATAGTTCCCTTTTTGATTGTTTTTGTCACATCCGATAAATTAAGAGCCCTTATCGGAACTCTAAAGTCACAATCCGGTTTAACCAAAGCTTTTCCGATGATAATTTCTTTGGTTTGTAGCTCGTCACTGTTGGCTTCCACAACCCACAACCCTTGTGTTCCAGGACCTCCATCCAATTTCCCCCAAACAACCGTTTCAGAGTGTGGTGGTAGCTTCGTCCGATGATCCAATGTTATCCTCCTTACGACTGGCGCCTTCCCGTTGTTCAGTTGCAAAGGCAGTTCGACATTACCGTAGCTCAATGTTCCTCGTCCGACATCCAATACGAATCCATTTCGTTTCATGAAGTCCATTCCCAGGATGACCTCATCCACAATATCCGCAACCAGAACTTCATGTCGAAAACTGTTGTTCCCGATTCGTATTGTAACCTCCTTCTTTCCTTTGATAGCCGCACTGTCGCCTGTCGCCGTTTGTAACTTGAACCCTTTCATCGTCCGAACTCCATTCGTGATGAAATCTGGCCGCACAATCGTTCTCGTTGCTCCGGTGTCCAACGTTATTATACTGGATCGCCCCTCTACTTCTCCTCGCACCATCAAGCTATCACCACCTTTTGCCAATCTGGAAATGGGGATGAAGGTTATGGAGCATTTGGTTGTGGGAGTCAGCTTTTGCTCCTCAAAGCTGACTCTTACTCGTTTAACGCCTTCGTTGTTGTTTGGCGTTCCTCTTCGGCTGCTGGTTTTCTTTCCTCCGGTGGCCTTCGGTACATCGGCGATGGTGTTCTCGCCCGTTTGCGCCTTATCTCCCAGCATTCCCTTGAGATGTGTCCTATTTTATCACAAACCCAACATCTGATTTTACTAGTTCCTTCCCGGAATCTCGTTGTCCGCCAGTTATCTGCTGGTCTGATGTTATTGCCCTGTTTGTGACTGATTGCTGGTTCCACTTCCACACGACGTACCTTGACTGCTGGTTTGATGATGTTGTTTGCAGTCTCGTTGGTTAATGCACACGCGATGGTTTCCGCGAACGATGATTTTGGAGACAATACAACAGCACGTCTCGTATCCGGATCCCGTATACCATCGGTAAAAGCGTCGATCTTGATACGCTCTGTGTATTCTCCTGCCATGTTGTAGTGGGCGAGGTGCACTAACCGCTCAATATCAGCCGCATACTCCTGGAGCGTCTCTCCAACCCGCTGACATCGTCCCTTCAACTCCATACGATGTAGCTCCCGTCGATGATCTCCTCCATATTTCCGCTCCAACGCCAACATGGTTTTTCCGTAGTCTTCCCGTTCGTATTCCGGCACGATTTGTAGGAGCTCCGCAGCACTGCCTTTTAGCGCCACAATTAATGCTGCTACCCGATCCTCCTCACACCAACCATTCCTTGTGGCCACCATTTCAAACTAGAGTTTGAAGATGTTGAATGGTGTGGTTCCGTCAAATGTTGGTGGCTTCAATTTTATTGAGCTGGTTGGTCGAGTAACTTGAGCACTGCCGTTGATTTTTAAATCCATCAGTTCTTTCTCAATCTTCATGATTCTCTGATCTGACACCTCAGATTGCTGAAGACTGCGAGATTCAAACTCCTCCAGTTTACGCTCCATTTCTATTTTCACTGTGTCAACTTTTGTGTTCAGTGTAACGGAAAGCTCTCGAAATTTCTCGTTGACACATTTTTCTTGCTGCTCCAACCGTTCGCTGATGCTCTCTTGACCGGTTCTCATGACCTCCTGTTCCGCCAACAATCTTTCTTGATCGGCTCGCATCTGCTCCTTTAGGTCGCTCTTCAATTGATCTTGGCCGCTTGTTATTTTTCCTTCGAGGGCGCCGATCATTTGCTCCTGCACACTAACCATTTCATTTTTAAGACCTCCGATCATCTGCTGTGTTTGTTGCTACATCTGTTGCATTACAGCCATTAGTTGTCCCATGTCGAAACCTCCAGATGTTGTTGGAGTAGTTTCTTTAACGATGACATTCTGGTCTTCCGCTCTGGTCGTTGACTCTGTTGTCACTTCAACCGCTTGCACCTCGGTTGAATCCGATGCCCCAAAATTAAACTCATGTTGATCTGGGTCAACATTTTCATCCAACAAAGCTGTACGGAGTCTCAACTGCAACTCATTTCGGTTGCCCGCTGTTGGTAGATTCCGTAGCCCCAACTCCTTCTTCAAATCTGCCACTTTTAAGTCCACTAATCTCATTTTGGATATTCACAATCCCACCGCTGTCACCAATTGTTACGATTTCGCCGAGTGGTTATTCTTATTATTTTATCCGGTTCGATCACTGGATTGTGAATATTAAACTCGCAAAGATTAAATTTCAATTAAATTTCTTTCCCACAAATATTACACAAATATTTCACAAATAATTCACTAATATTTATTTTCACTCTTATTTTCCACAATATTTATCACTACTATTATTTTAACACTTCACTTTCACTATTATTTTCACTTCCCGATATTAACACTTCAAAATTCAAAATTGAACTGTTTCGTAACTCAAATGTCTACACGTATTTATACGACGCAAAGGCTTGTAGAACATTCTATTATTTATCTGTTTGGTGATTTATCTGATTAAAGCTTTTGCACATCATGTTAATCGGTTCGTTAGAACCATAGTTTGTTCTATGGATAACAACTTACAAGAACTCATTTCTTCTTAGATGTCTACTGAGTACTTTAATTTGTAAATTTTCCAGTATTGATTGTGCTTCAATGTGACCGAATAAAATATTACCAACAAACGAACACTTTAAAAGCTCACGTCAATTTTCCAGAGCTGCTATGTTGTTTGTTTTGCAGCCATCGAGATATGGTGGTAAACGCCGCAGGTTTTCATGGAATGGTAGTTCGTATTCATACTCCCAACCGCTTTTCTAAGTTAAGTGACGGATAAACTTTTTCTGAATACCCTCAAGTTTACTGATGTTTGTATCATAAGATGGACACCAAACAGTAACAGCATATTCCAATTGCGAACGTTCGTATGTGAAATACAGTATCTTAATTGTCTCCAGGTTATAAATATCTCCCATCCATCGTTTAATAAAACCCTACATAGAATTAGATTTAGCAACAAATTGTTCTATATGTTTGTCACTGCTCATATTTTCCACGAAAATAACACCGAGGTCTTTGATCTCTGATACTCGCTTTAGTGGCATATTGTTTACTTCGTAATGTTTTAAAACGGGATTTAATTTCTGGTGGAATGATAAAGTATTACACTTATTAATGTTCAGACTAAGAAGATTTGACTCACACCATATCGCTAAATTGTCAATGTCCTAATGAAGTTTCTCGGCATTGCTTAAGTTCTCGACAGTTCTGTATATTTTGAGATCGTCAGCAAACATTAAAATTTTAGAGTGTAGAATGACTTCAGTGATTGCGTCGATGAAAATGGTAAAAATCCAAGGGTCAATATGAGAACCTTGTGGAATTACATTTGAAAACATTTTATTTTCGTCTCTTTCATTTAAATATAATATTATCTCTTTCTCGCCATGTTCGTTCCGACAAAAAATAAAGTTAAACCATCTTGATGAAAAAATTTCACAACAAAAAACACGTTATTTTCAACCAATGAAATTGCTTAAAAAAATGTCTGGACGAACGAAGGTAAGCATGAAGTCGGCTTAATTTGACTAATGCAATCGAGGCAGCTTTGCAAGTGTCCATGTTGATACATAATAGAAAAATTTGAATAGAGAAGAAAACAAAATAACGTGCTGTATAAAATTAAACAACAATTTATATGCAATCGTTTTCGAGGACATCAAAATTTAGACTATAGAATGTGTATTTGTGTTTTCCACAACTGATGTATATAAAAAACACAAATACACTGTATAAATTTACATGCAGTGAACGCGTTAAAATTCAAAATTCTCCAAAAATCCCCTGCACTGTATGCCTTGATATAATATACATTTGGATACATAAAACAAAATATAAAAATCACCTAGAGGAAAGGGAAATATATAACGTATGTAGTTAGTTAAATTTATACGAAGATCGAATTATGGGCTTGGCTCGTCAAACGAAAAAAAACGAAACACACGTGTCGCATGCAATCGTTTGCAACGGATAAATTGTGTGTGTGATATTGAAATTGATGTCTGATTGATTGATTGATAAAATTAAAATTGAAGGCCGGGCCTATTCTTACAGCTGTTTACATAAAACAATAGGTAAGGATAGGAAGGTATGTTAGTTAGGAAAGATCAACCCGGTTACAGATGGTGTCTGTAACCGGGTTGATCTTTCCTAACTAACATAGCTTCCTATCCTTACCTATCGTTTTATGTAAACGGACAGTCGGTACTTAACTACTATTATCACAAGACAATCACAATTCTAATCTACTAGTCTGCAATCGCCAGTCAGCATTCTTCAGTCCGCAACATCTAGCCGCTCTTCTGTATTTTGAATAAAATTAAAACTAAAATAAAATTAAAATTCTAAAATAAATTTATTAGTTGGTCGCTCAGGAATCTGTAACTTACTTAATTAATTTTATTATTTATTTTAACTCCCATCCGCACAACTAACCTAATTAAAACATAAGTACAGAACTCTGAAAGAAAATTTTTTTAACTTATGGCTCAGGTATTTGAAACAATTAAATTAATTTTGTATGATAGTTTAAGCCATCCATTACGATAATGTTACCATAAATCTGTAACATGCTCATCAGAGAATCAAAATAGACTAGAGGGACAATCTTCAGCAGAACCATTTTCCTGTTTCGTAATTAATAAAATAATATAATTAATTAGTAAAATCTATATCATTTTCAAATTAACATTGATTATTATTTTTATTTGGATAGGAAGGACATTTCTAATTCCATCATATGTATTTGTGCTACCTCAACAGTTGAAACTGGAGTATTAAGGTTAATTATCCTGGAGTCTTCTCATCATATGCTGCATATAAAGTTGCGCCCTATATTTTCAGACCCACCACCATCTAATGCGAAGGGTAATATTTATTTATTTTATGACCCATTTCATATACATACATATGAATGATTGTTTCTGTGATTGTTTCCTTTTCCTAAACCTTATATGTTGAGATGCAAGCAGGGACTGAGCCCGCATAATTTTGGAGTAAAAATTCTCAGATATCTATTTGGAAATCTGCTGAATATACTCCAGGATTATGGTAACAATCTCAGAATCACCGTAACTGGTTGGCTTGTACTTCTCCTATCATATCATATCATATCATATCATATCATATCATTTCATATACATACATTATCACTATCTAATAAACTATCAATTCGTGTATAGCGTATATTATTTATATAAATAAATAATTGAGTAAGTTAGCTATAACCTGCAACTTAGCTATAACGTTTTAAAATTAAATCATTTACACAAAATTCTAAAAATAAATTTACTGGATATAGGAATCTGTAACTTAATTATTCTTAATTTTACTATATATTTAAACTCCAGTCCGTACACCTATCAAAGTTGATTGATTGATTGATTGATTGATAGGACTGTAGGACCAAGCGCTAGGCAAGATTCCCGGATAACGCCGGGCCTATTCCTACAGCCGTTTACATAAAACAATAGGTAAGGATAGGAAGGTATGTTAGTTAGGAACGAGCGACCCGGTTACAGACACCATGACAGTCGGTACTAAACTACTATTATCACAAGACAATCACAATTTTAATCTGCTAGTCTGCAATCGCCACTCAGCATTCTCCAGTCCGCAACGCCTATCCGCTCTTCTGTATTTTGAATAAATTAAAACTAAATTAAAATTCTAAAATAAATTTATTAGTTCGCTCAGGAATCTGTAACTTAATTAATTAGTTTTATTATTTATTTGAACTCCCATCCGCACAACAAACCTAATTAGAACATAAGTACAGAACTCTGAAAGAATTTTTTTTTTTAACGTATCGCTCAGGTATCTGAAACAATTAAATTAATTTAGTTTGATAGTTTAAGCCATCCATTACGATAATGTTACCATAATACTGTAACATGCTCATCAGAGAGTCAAAATAGACTATTGGGCGACAATCTTCAGCAGAACCATTTTCCTGTTACATAATTATTACAACAATATAATTTGTTAGTAAAATCTATATCATTTTCACATTATCATTGGTTATTATTTTTATTTGGATAGGAAGGACATTTCCAATTCCATCATATATATTGGTGTTACCTCATCAGTTGAAACTGGAGTATTTAGGTTAATTATCCTGGGGTCTTCTCATCATATGCTGCATATAAATTTGCGTCCCTATATTTACAGATCCACCACCATCTAACGCGAGGTGTAATATTTATTTATTTTATGACCCGACAGCATTTCATATACATACATTCGTGTATAGGGTAAATTATTATACAAATAAATAATTGAGTAAGTTAGATATTACCTGCAACTTAGCTATAACGTATTAAAATTAAATCATTTAATAAATGTCTAAAAATAAATTTACTAGATAGGAATCTGTAACTTAATTATTATTAATTTTATTATTTATTTAAAATCCAGTCCGTACACCTATCAAAGTAAAAATAAAATTCAAAACTCTTAATTAATTAACTTACGGCTCCTGAATCTGTAACCATAAATTAAATTAATATGGTTTGCTAGATTAAGTACCCGTCAACCATTACGCTGATATTGGATTGGAATATGTTTATCAGAAAATCCAAATAATTCTCTTAAAACGTATTACATTCCAAAATTATGCAACATTTTATTAAAAATAAAATAAACTTTCCTTGTAAACCCTCTCCAACTTTAATCATATTTACACTTATAACTTATAAGTAATTAAAATCAAACCTTTTCCATAATTTATTATTATTATTTTATATTATTATTTAAATTATGCTTTATTATTATTTAAATGCATTGTATTGCAGAAATATAAATTTTTTATATTTCTGCAATACAATGTAATGCAATGCCCATATTATGGTCGTGATCAGGGATGTCACTTTACTACAAATGTAGTAGATCCGCTCCGACCTTCACCGTTCATAAATCAAAAAAGAACAATTGATATTGCCTCCAAAAAGCACCATTAAATCCAAATACGAAACTTAATAAATTGAAATTACGCATGGATAACCCACAGGCACGTATGCACGACACACAGGCAATAAAGCAGACAGGGACGCCACATAATGCAATGGAGCAGAAGCACCCCAAAAAGTGAAGGAAATCGACACCCCTCGAAGCGAACCCTATTCAAGCAAACCAAACACGATCCAAACTCAACATTCAACCAAACATACATCTATTAGTAGCAAATAAACTCTAACACGAGAACCCAATCGTAAGCATCCAAAATACAAACTCATTCAGAGCACCCTCAACAACGGAACACCAACCTTAAAAAAAAATAAAAATTGAAAGTACAGACATATCTCACCTGACTTTCAACAAACCGAAATTCATCCCAACACCCCACATTCCGGCGAATCCTCCAGGCCCCAACAAATCCCACTCGCGTCCAAAATTCCACCGCAACTAGATTAACCCTCATGCCCGTCTCAATCAAATCCAGCTTCGAAAACGCCCCCCCCCCCCCCGCGAACCGCAGCAGTATCATGAGTCAAAGAACAAATCACCAGCATACCTACAAAAACCGCTTCCGACATCCTTCAAAAATCCAACCAAAACATCAAAATTTCCCACCACTCTGCAAAACAAAATGCCTCCAATCCACCACTGCAAAACAGCTACGATCCCGCCGACATCCAAATATTTAAATAGTTCCAAATCCTCGCTACTAGATTCAAATACCCGCCCGACCCATCACAATCTTCCAGACTAAAACAACCCTCAACCGCAATCCCAAAATGTAATTCCGATAATGGAAGATACATACCCGTGTTCTGCACCAAATCTAAATACTCCTGTCCTACAAAATCCCTGAGGATGTGTACACCTTCTTTATTAACTATGTGTCACACACACGCACCCTTTCGAATTGGAATACAGAAAACAAATTTCCAGAAATTTAAATATTCCACCAACAACTGAAAGAACAATTTTTATGCAAAAAAAAAAAAAAAATAAATAATTCGCTAAAGAATCTAAATCATGCTAATGCGGGAACCTCAAAAAGTACGAAAATTTTTGCTAATTTTAGAATCGAGACAATGGAATTATTGTTGATAGATTGGATAAAAGGCTCAATCCAAAAAATATTACATTTAGTACGTCAATCATCCAAACCAAAGCTAAGAGTATTTGCGGGCCTCTTGTCAACTAAATAACGAAGAAACAAATACTTTCCAATATAGTCGGAGTTGGTTCCAAAATTTTAAAAATCGGAACGAATTCCTAAATATTAAAACTTCAGGTGAGTCTGCTAGCGCAGACACAGCTGCACCAAACTTCATTCTGCAAACAATTAAAAACATCGTTGCAGATGGCCATTTAAGCCATCAACTATTTAACGACGAAACAGCTTCTTTTTACTTGAAAATAACGCCCTCGCGAACATATTTGACCACAGCAGAAAAACATGCTTCCGGCTTTAAAGCAGCAAAAGACCGTTTGACGCTTCTGCTTGGTGGTAATGTCGTCGGCGACTTCAAGTTAAATCCTTTGCTGATTTACCATTCGGAGAACCCGAGAGCTTTAAAGGGTATCACAAAAACAAGTTTACTTGTTGTTTGAAGAAGTTATAGAAAGGCTTGGGTTACTGCCAGTCTCTCTACACGAAATGACATGTTTTCAACATTAGCAAATCTTGGGATGAAGTCAGCGACACCACCATGTCTGGATCGTGGAAAACGCCTTGGTCGAATCAGTCCACCAGTTCTATCGAAGATGCAGCTGAAGTACAAACTCAAATCATCAACATGGTCAAAAAAACTGGCTTCATAGATGCTGATCCGTCTGACGTAGAAAATTTATTAACCTAGCAGGATAAATGATGAAAGTATTTCATCATCTGATAAGATTACATTACATTAAAGTATTCAAATATACAATGAAAAAACATGCCGGCAACGTAAAAAGTACAATGTATTTAAATTACATTTAGAATTTAAATACATTGTACCCCGCACAGAACCAACATATTCCCTCATTACACATTTGAATACTTTTTCGACTTACGTCGTTTCAAGTAACGTTAAACTTTTCAGGAACGCATCCACGACGTAAGTCAAAGATCGCCTGTATATATGTATATGATAATCTACGACGTAAGTCAAGGATCACCTGTATATATGTATATATAACAACTGCATAAAATATATAAAATAAAAATAAACAAAAAATTCTCTAATAAACATAGGAAACAGAATTTTGATGGACGAAACGAAAATTCTGTTATATATAATACATAATATGAATACCTAGGCATTTAAATGAGACAGTCGTGTGTAAATTTGCGTTTTCAACAATCAAATAATGATGTATATACAACACAAACACAATCCAAAAATTTATAAAAATAAAATGTAATTCGCCAATTACATTGAATATAATAATATTTTCCTACACAACGATCGCACAATGGCAGTGATCGTGTTAAAATTTAAATATACAAAATCCCTACTACTGTATGTTTTGAAAGATACATAAACCAAAATATAAAAAAACATCTAAAGGAAAGGGGAATAAGAGAATTGTATGAAGAGCGATGTGCTAGGCAAACGAAAGAAGACGAAACATAAAAAGCATGCGATCGCTTTCAATGAAATACTGTGGTGTGCGTGTGATTTGAAAATTGATGTACATAAGACACAAAGACAAATCGTTATATATTACAAATTACAATATTAAACATATAACGGAGAAACAAGAACTGAATGTAACACAATAATACCAATACTTGTATAAAGCATTGCCTGTGAGATGTCAATGCGTAATAGCGTATGGAGATGTAATAGTATCGTACAAAATATAATTAAATACAACACAACACAATATAATATAATATATAATGTATTTACAATTATAATAAAATATAATATAATAATATAATAGCGATACTCATCTGTGATCCGATTTAAAACCACGCACACACAACAAACGAATTTATTTTATTTTATTTAATAACACCGAGAGGAAAAAAACACGTCCACTCGGTAAGAAGATCAACACAACACCTCCAGTCCGTACACCTATCAAAGTTAAACAAAAATTCAAAACTCTTAATTAAGTACCTTACGGCTCCTGAATCTGTAACCATAAATTAAATTAATATATTATGCTAGATTATGTACCCGTCAACCATTACGCTGAGGATACCATAATGTAAGAATAAGTTTATCAGAAAATCAAAATAAATCTCTGCAAACGTTTTACATTCCAAAATTATGCAACAACTATTTAAAATAAAATAAACTTTCCTTGTAAATCCCCTCCAACTATAATCATGTTTACACTTATATAAATAATTAGAATTAGAAGTGAAACACTTCAGGACAACATCTTATTCCGACAATCCAATCAACTTCTTGCTTATTCAGATGATATCTGTGTGATTGGATTAAATGGCAACGGAGTGAAAGAGATACTTGATCCACTGGAACAGTGTTCAGCTTCCGTTGGTCTCAAAATCAACGAGTCAAAAACCAAATATCTAATCTCGGGTTTTAGAGACCAAGACGCAATTGATTTCAGTAGTGGTAACCACACGTTTGAAGAAGTGATGAGATTCAAGTATCTTGGATCTCTCATCACTCACGATAATAGTGTGGGCGAGGATATCAAGGTCCGCCTTGCCGCTGGCAATCGGGCTTTGTATCCTCTACGTCCACTGCTGAAATCAAAATATCTTCCAAATACGGATAAGCTGAAACTGTACAGAGTGTTGATCAGACCCGTTGTCATGTATGGATGTGAGAGTTGGACCTTGACGGTTGAGTACGAAAGATGGCTTCTAACATTCGAGAGAAGAATCATGCGTGCCATATATGGTCCAAAACGCGACGTCGATGGCACTTACCGATTTCTTTTCAATCCCGAGATCAGGAATTTAATGCAAATACCTGATATCGTGCATGAAATCAAAGGACAGCGAGTACGCTGGCTCGGACACGTTCTGCGTGCTGATCCGAACCGAATGATACAGCGAATCTTAAAGGGAGAACCGCCTTTCGGTAGGCGAAGAGGTCGCTGTCGGCGAAGATGGCTCCACGGTGTAGAGAGCGATCTGGCATCTTCAAACTGCCTACAACGGATTGAAGAGTTGGCTCGTGATCGAAACCGATGGAGTCAGATTGTTGACACGGTACGGGCCAATAATAGCCTGTAAAAACCGTAAAAAAAAAATAAATAAATAATTAGAACCAAACCTTTTCCATAAATTATTATTATAAGTATTATTTTTATATTACTGCAATACAATGTAATTGTAATGCAATGCCGTATTATGGTCCTGATCAGGGATGTCGCCCTACTGCAAATGTAGTAGATCCGCCCGACCTTTATCGTTCATAAATCAAAAAAGAACAATTGATATTGACTTCAAAAAGCACCATTAAATCCAAATACGATGCCCGTATATGATTCTGATCAGGGATGTCGCCCTACTGCAAATGTAGTAGATGCGCCCGACCTTTATCGTTCATAAATCAAAAAAGAACAATTGATATTGACTTCAAAAAGCACCCTTAAATCCAAATACGATACGAAACTTAATAAATTGAAATAACGCATGGATAACCCACAGGCACGTTTGCCCGACACACAGGCAACAAAGCAGGCAGGGACGCCACATACATGCAGAAAGTATGGAGCAGGCGCGCCTCAAAAGTGGAGGAAATCAACACCCCTCGGAGTGAACCCCATTCAAGCAAACCAGACACGATCCAGACTCAACATTCAACCAAACCTACATCTATTAGTAGTAAACCAACTCTAATACGAGAACCCAATTGTAAGTATCCAAAATACAAAATCATTAAGAGCACCCTCAACAACGGGACACCATCCTTTACAAAAATAAAAATATAAAGTGCAGACCTTTCTCAACTGACTTCCAACAAACCGAAATCCATCCAAACACCCCACTTTTCGGCGAATCCTTCAGTGCGCAACAAATCCCACTCGCGTCCAAAATTCCACATGCCAACAGAGGCTCCCAATCGCCACCACAACTAGATCAACCCTCATGCTCGTCCCAACCAAATCTAGTCTCGAAACCTTCCTCCCCCAACCACAGCGGTACCATGAGACAAAGAATAAATTACCGGCATGCAACTTCAAATACCTACAAAACCCGCTTCCTCCAAGACACTCCTGTACAACCCCAGTCCTCTCGAGAATATAGCAACATCCTTCAAAAATCCAGCCAAAACATCAAAACCTCAAAAAATTCTGCAAAACTGAATGCCTCCAAACCAGCACTGCAAAACTGCTACAATCTCGTCGACACCTAAACATTTAAATAGTTCCAAATCCTAGTCACTAAAATCAAATCCCCGCCCGACCCGTCACAAACTTCCAGATTAAACAACCCTCAACCACAATCCCAAATTGTACCTCCAATAAAAGAAGATACAGACCCGTGTTCTGCACCAAATCTTAACACTCCTGTCCTACAAAATGCCTGAGGATGTGTACACCTTCCTTATTACCTATGTGTCCCACACACGCATCCTTTCGAATTGGAAAGAGAATTGGAATACAGAAAATAAATTTCCAGAAATTTAAATATCCCACCAATAACTGAAATAACAATTTTTAAGCAAGAAAAAATATTTGCTAAAACGGGAACCTCAAAAAGTGCGAAAATTTTTGCTAAATTTAGAACTCCAACAATCGAGAAAATGCAATTATAGTTGATAGATTAGATAAAAGGAGCGATCCAAAAAAATATTACATTTATAACGTCGATCATCCAAACCAAAAATTTTCGGGAGTCTTACCGAACTAAGCAACGAAGAAACAAATACTTTCCAATATAGTCGGGGTTGGTTCCAAAATTTTAAAAATCGGAACGAATTCCTAACTATTTAAAATTTCAGGTGAGACAGCAAGCGAAGACACAGCTACACAGCAAACGCCATTCTGTAAGCAATTAAAAACATCGTTGCAGATAAGCATTTAAGCCATCAAATATTTAACGACGAAACAGCTTCTTAGTACTTGAAACATATTTGTGTGAACATATTTGGGCACAGCAGAAAAACATTCTTCTGGCTTTAAAGCAGCAAAAGACCGTTTGACGCTTCTTCTTGGTGGTAATTCCGTCGGCGACTTCAAGTTAAAACCTTTGCTGATTCACCATTTGGAGAACCCGAGAGCTTTAAAGAGTATCACCAAAACAAGTTTACTGGTTGCTTGAAGAAGTTACGGAAAGGCTTGGATTACCGCCAGTCTCTCTACCGATTTGTATAAGGCATAATTTTGTCCAACAGTAAAAGATTATTGTCTATAAAGCTTTGCGCTCGTTGGATAATGCACCTGGCCACCCCGTATACTATTTCCATTTTACAACCTATTGACCAACTGTTATTGCGACGTTCAAGGCATTTTATTTAAGACGTACTAACTCTCCAAGAAATGTTTATTGAAATTGACCGAAGATCCGAGTACCTAGTTTTCGGTAACTGTAAAAGATTAATGGAAAAACTACACGAAATGACATGCAGTTTTCAATATTAGCAAATCTTGGGATGGAGTCAGCGGTACTACTATGTCTGGAGCGGATATTAATCTGTAACTTACAAAGTGTGTCGTGTTTTCATTCTGCGTCTCATAAGTAAAAAACTATAACACATGGGTACAAATAATGTATTGGGGGATTGTAGAGGAGATCATAGCGGATGAAAATTAAGTAAAAAAAACATTTTTTTGAGAAAAACTGAAATTTATGAAAAAAAATATCATTTTTATTTATTTTTTTAACTTTAAAACGCCATAGCTCTTAAATGGATACAGATGCGAGATAGCCAATGAGATCTTAAATATAGCCTATTTAGTTGTCCGTCAAATAAGACTTTGTTAAATGCTGTCCGATAAAAATTTTGTAAGTTACAGCTTAATATCCGCTTGTACTTTTTTTCCGAACCAAATTTTTAAAACGCGCTGTATCTCAAAGAATATAAAAAATTGACCCCCTCCTGCTATACGATTTTTTTCATGAAATGAACCAAGGAATCAGCCCGTAACGGATCAGCATCCCAATCGGGGACACCCTGTATATATATATATATATATATATATATATATATATATATTTATATATATATATATATATATATACATATATATATAAATATATATAAATATATATATATATATATATACATATATATATATATATATATATATATATATATATATATATATATATATATAAATATATATATATATATATATATATATATATATATATATATATATATATATATATATATATATATATATATATAAATATATATACATATATATATATATATATACATATATATATATATATATATATATATATATATATATATACGTCCAAAATATATATTTTATATATATATATATATATATATATATGTATTTATACATATTTATATATATATATATATATATATATATATATATATATATATATATATATATATATATATAGATATATACATATATAAACATATATATATACTTATATATATATACATATATATAAATATATATATATATATATATATATATATATATATATATATATATATATGTATATATATATATATATATATATATATATATATATATATATATATATATATATAAATATATATATATTTATATATATATATATATATATATATATATGTACAATATATATATATATATATATATATATTATATATATATATATATATATATATATATATATATATATATATATATATATATATATATATATATATATATTTATATATAAATATATATATATATATATATGTATATATATATATATATATATATATATATATATATATATATATATATACATATATATAAATATATATATATATATATATATATATATATATATATATACATACATGACATCTGTGATTCGTGACACTACCCTCCGCCCAAACCTGTTGGTCCCGAACAGGATCCAGACCTCTTCCTCTAAAGAACGCCAGTCGCTCCAGGTGTACAACCTTGGGTTTTCCTCGTATTCCTCTTTGGATCATGATCATGTCGTTAGTTCTTACCTTGTACGGTACCTCCCATCTAGTTTCTATCTTCTTTGATAATCCGTTACTTCGTTGTGTTCCAATACCTCCATCCAATTTCCCCCAAACAACCGTTTCCGAGTTTCGTAGTAGCTTTGTCCGATGATCCAGTTTTATCCTCCTTACGATTGGCTCCTTCACGTTGTTCAGTTGCAAAGGCAGTTCGACATTACCGTAACTCAATGTTCCCCGTCCGAAATTTAATACGAATCCATTTCGTTTCATGAAGTCCATACCCAGGATGACCTCATCCATAATATCCGCAATCAGAACTTCATGTCGAAAACCATTGTTCCCGATTTGAATTTCCACCTCCTTCTTTCCTTTGATAGCTGCACTGTCGCTTGTCGCCGTTTGTAACTTGAACCCTTCCATAGGCTCAACTCCATCCGTGATAAAATCCGGACGCACAATCGTTCTCGTTGCTCCGGTGTCCACTGTTATCAAACTGGAACGTCCCTCTACTTCACCTCGCACCATCAAGCTATCACCAGCTTTTGACAATCTGGAAATGGGGATGAAGGTTATGGAGCATTTGGTTGTGGGAGTAAGCGTTTGCTCCTCAAAGCTGACTCTTACTCGTTTAACGCCTCCGTTCTTGTTTGGCGTTCCTCCTCGACTGGTATTTTTCGTTCCTCCAGTGCCCTTCGGTACATCGGCGATGGTGTTCTCGCCCGTTTGCGCCTTATCTCCCAGCATTCCCTTGAGATGTGTCCTATTTTGTCACAAACCCAACATCTGATTTTACTAGTTCCATCCCGGAATCTCGTTGTCCGCAAGTTATCTGTTGGTTTGATGTTATTGCCCTGTTTGTGACTGATTGCTGGTTCCACTTCCACACGACGTACCTTGACTGCTGGTTTAATGATGTTGTTTGCAGTCTCGTTAGTTAATGCACACGCGATGGTTTCCACGAACGATGATTTTGGAGACAATACAACTGCACGTCTCGTTTCCGGATCCCGTATACCATCGGTAAAAGCGTCGATCTTGATCTAATCTGTGTATTCTCCTGTCATGTTGTAGTGGGCGAGGTGCACTAACCGCTCTATATCAGACGCATACTCCTGGAGCGTCTCTCCAACCCGCTGACATCGTCCCTTCAACTCCATTCGATGTAGCTCCCGTCGATGGTCACCTCTGTATTTGCGCTCCAGAGCCAACATGGTTTTGCCGTAATCCTTCCGTTCGTATTCCGGCACGATTTGCAGAAGCTCCGCAGCACTTGCTTTTAACGCCACAATTAATGCTGCCACTCGATCCTCCTCACACTAACCATTCCTTGTGGCCGCCATTTCAAACTGGAGTTTGAAGATGTTGAATGGTGTGGTTTCGTCGAACGTTAATGGCTTTAATTTTATTGAGCTGGTTGGTCGAGCAATTGGAGCGCTGCCGTTGGTTTTTAAATCCTGCAGTTCTTTCTCAATCTTCATGATTCTCTGATCTGCCACCTCATATTGCTGAAGACTGCGAGATTCAAACTGCTCCAGTTTACGCTCCATTTCTATTTTGACTGTGTCAACTTTCGTGTTCAACGTAACGGAAAGCTCTGGAAATTTCTCGTTGACACATTTTTCCTGCTGCTCCAACCGTTCGATAATGCTCTCTTGTCCTGATTCCACGCTTTCCTGATCGGCACGCATCTGCTCCTTTACGCATCTGTCACTCTTCAGTTGATCTTGGCTGGTAATCATATCGGTTTTTAACCCACCGATTATCTGCTGTGTTTGTAGCTGCATCTGTTGCCTTACAGCCATTAGTTGCCCCATGTCGAAACCACCAGATGTTGTTGGAGTAGTTTCTTTGACATTCTGATCATCCGCTCTGGTCGTTGATTCTGTTGTCACTTCAACCGCTTGCACCTCGGTTGAATCCGGTGCCCCAAAATTAAACTCATGTTGATCTGGGTCAACATTATCTTCTATCAAAGCTGTACGAAGTCTCAACTGCAACTCATTTCGGTTGCCCGCAGTTGGTACATTCCGTAGACCCAACTCCTTCTTCAAATCTGCCACTTTTAAGTCCATTAATTTCATCTTGGATATTCACAATCCCACCGCTGTCACCAATTGTTACGATTTCGCCGAGTGGTTATTCTAATAATTTATCCGGTTCGATCACTGGATTGTGAATATAAACTCGCAAACTTTAAATTTAAACTGAATTTATTTCCCACAAAAATTACACAAATAATTCACTAATATTTTTTTCACTATTATTTTACACAATATTTATTTATCACTACTTTTATTTTAACACTTCACTTTTTATCACTTCCCGATATTAACACTTCGAAATTCAAAATTGAACTGTTTCGTAACTCAAATGTCTTTATACGACGCAAATACTTGTGGAACATTCCATTATTTTTCTTATTACACTTCGCGAATGTTCTTTCCGTCGTATTATGTTCGCTCCGCCTATTTTATCAATACCACTAAAGATCAGGCCGATTATTCTCTTTTATGAGTTAGTATGAGTAAAGGGTTAGAAAACAACAAAATTTGTACAATTCGTTCGTAAACTGTCGATTTCTCGCAATTTTTTGACTTTGCTTTGTTGTATCTTACAATATAGGCCTTAACATCAATTTTTGTATATGAGGCATCTAAATATGATTATTTATCAAGACTGCTGTACAATAAATTTCCCATTTATTGATACATGCTAAAATTTTTCATTCATAAGAAATTTTCCTGATTTTTATTTTCGGCTAATATGTTAGTTCGGTAATATTTCGTTTATCGAATATGATCACATGATCAAAATGGTTCAATGTGATTCGAGAAAATGTATAAACAGTGATTGTATAACGTAACTCCTCTTTTGCATTCGAATTTTGTATAGGAAAAACGCTCTAGCACACAAAGAATACACAAAGTCACAAAAATTATTTTTTTTGTTTTGTTTACGTTGATTTTTTTGTTTCTTTTTGTTTTTGATGGTACATTGTCTGTTACTGTTATTGTATTGTATTGTATGTTTACTTGTCAGTATGAAAAAAATTGACCTAAAATATATTTAATTTTTGGCAAATTTAAAATATATTTGCGAAAATATAAATTTTAATAAACATATAAATATAAATAAATTTTATATTATTCAATTCATAATTTTATTGACTATATCGGTTGACAAAATTTGTATAATTGTTAATTCGTTAATTCTATTTCGAAAAATTAAACGAAACATCAATTTAATTATTTTTGGAAATAATAAAATTAACGTTTTGTTTAATTTATTTCCTAGTCAAAATTCAGATAGATATTATCAAAATCCCAATAAAATTGACAAATATCTATATACATACAAAAGAAATTCGAACAGGTAAAATTTTATGTATATTGAAAATAAATTACGAAAACATAAAATTTATCATAAAACAAATACATCCTCCCGTCGCAACTGCTCGTAGCAAACTAAAACAAAGCAACAAAATCAAAACTAAATTAAAAACGAAACGAATGCACTAAAAGACAACAAAGCACAACAAACGTAATTGACCAAAATATCAATTTTATAATTCTTATAAAGAATAAAAATAATTTAAGTCATACAATTCAAACTGTTTTAATAATCCTAAATAAAAATTCTGTAAGCCTAAAACAAAATTAAAACGCATAAAATTTTATGTAATATAAAAATATTACGTAAATACAAAATCATACTGACAACGAACACGTGCTTTCGCCTCAAATGCTCGTAGCAAACTAAAACAAGGAAACAAAATCAAAAATAAAATAAAAATGAAGCGAAATGCACTAAAAGACAACGAAGCACAAAACTGTTTGCATTATTTCTAAAAAATATTGAAACGAAGGAAAATGAAAAAAAAACGAGCGGGATGTAAAATAAAATCATATTACTATTTGTAAACGGGAAACAGAGCAAGTTATAACAAACAATATGTATTTAAACCCGATATTACAAATTCATTTCGTTTTATTTCTCTATTCACGATCGAAAATATAAAAATCTAGATTCTTAAATCTTCAAAAACATGAATTAAAATATTGGTTTAAATGAAAATTATGAATCCAGGATGGTTGATAAATAATCATTTTCCAAACTCTGGATAGTGAGTAATTCGCTATTGGGCCTGCCTACCAAGTTATAGGAAGTTAAAAGTCAAAAATTACGAAAAAATCAGCTTTTTCATACGATTGTTTATGTATTTACCACTTTCTAACCCATTACACATACATAGGATCGGCCATGTTTTTCGATGGGAAACGGCCGTATACATATACGCATTGATTTTATTATTTGTTTTTATTTTGTTCGTATGTGTAAACATTTGGTTACAGGGTAACCCCTACTGCTATAATTTTCTTCTTAATTATCACAGGTAACATCTGTGATTCGTGACAATATTTTAAAATTTTATTTGTTTCACTAAAGGAAGAAAGATATGTGTTTCTACTTTTAGTCGAGAAACGAACCGCGTGTGATATTGAAATTGATGTCTATAGCAATACAATTACTGGCAATGTATATACGATGCAAACTGACACCCACAAATACGGTATATCCACATCCATTATAATATATAAACACAAAAACCTAAATATACATTGCAATATATAATATAATATAATTTAATATAAAATATAATATAATATAACAGCGATACTCATCTGAAATTCCAGAGTTTAAGCCACAAACACACACACAAACGAATTTAATTTATTTAATTAAACACTAAGCGGAAAAAAAACATGTCCACTCAGTGTGACAAATAACACTGGACTCCTAAATATTTATTTTTGAGAAAGAGGTATCAAATTAGCGATGGATTTTAGAATTGCTTACGAAAGTCTTACGTCAGAAGAGTTGAATATCGAATATAAGGTTCGAAGATTGACTCCTGCTCAAGTGGGTATTGATAATTGTTTTTAGAAATTCTACAATACGAGAATACAATAATCAAAATCTCAAACAAATGGTGGCACATATTAACGATGAACCAGATACTGAACTCAATATAATCAACCATAAATCATTAGAGCTCGACAACGCCATAGATGAGGTGGAAAATAGTCCAGTATCCGAGAAAAGAAAAGTGTTAAGAAAAATATTACACTGGCAAGATAGAGCAGAACGATTGGTTAGTTCGTTTCCTGAATTAACTGGTGTGCAAATCAATTCTTTCGATAGAATGGCACGATCAATTAGTCACGGCATAAAACGAGCAGAATCGGTCGTTGAACCTTTTAAGAAAAGGTACAAAACCGCAACCATCGTGGACAACACGGATTCTGGAAGAGATAATAAACCCATTAAGTCTGAAGGCGAAAAACCATATAGGGAATTGGAAACTCAAATTGAACGACGTTTTTCAAAATAAACTAGATGACATGTCTAAATTTCATGCAGACAATTTCAAATCTGTCTTATCACAAAACAGATATTCATGTACCAAGAAATCAACCGCATCTAAAAAGAATAGTAGCAACCAAAGTAATAGTGACTCAGAACGGAGTTCAGGAGAGTATTTCAGAAATGCTTCACGCTCCATACTTTGTCTACAAATAACGTACAGACCGTTTTCGTCAGCAGAAAGAAATGTATTTTTCCGGACGAGAACAAAAACGTAGAAAATGTACAAAATTTCATCATGTAGTTGGAACAACAAGCATTTTAAGACGATTTACCAAAAAAGGAATTAGTCAAACTTATGCGTAGCTCAATCAATGAGTCTAAATTAAAGATTATCATATAGACATGTTTCTCTACTTTTGCCTTTCAAGGTTTAGGTAAAACTATTCTGGTCGAACATATAATTGATGTAAGAAAAGCCGCGTGCCACTATTTTAATATGTTTATCAGAAAATCAAAATAAATCTCTGAAAACTTTTGACATTCCAAAATTATGCAACATCTTTTTTTTAAAAAAATAAAATAAACTTTTCTTGTAAACCCCCTTCAACTATGTATAATCATATTTACACTTATATAAATAATTAAAACCAAACTTTTCCATAAATTATTATTATTATTTTTATATTAATGGTCGTGATCAGGGATGTCACTTTACAAAAAAAAATTGATATTGACTTGCAAAAAGCACCATTAAATCCAAATACGAAACTTAATACGAAGCTTAATAAATTGAAATAACGCATGGATAACCCACAGGCACGTATGCACGACAAACAGGCAGGGATGCCACATACATATAGAAGGTATGAAGCAGAAGCCCCCAAAAAGTGGAGGAAATCGACACCCCCAGAGCGAACCCCATTCAAGCAAACCAAACACGATCCAAACTCAGCATTCAACCAAACATACATCTATTTGTAGTAAACAAACTCTACACGAGAACCCAATTGTAAGCATCCAAACTACAAACTCAGCCAGAGCACCCTCAACAAAGGGACTGCAACATACAGATAAATAAAAAGTACAGACCTATCTCAACTGATATCCAACAAATCGCAATCCATCCAAACACCCCACACTCCGGCGAATCCTCCAGCTCCCAACAAATCCCGCTCGCGCCAAAAACTCCACATGCCAACAGAGGCTCCCAATCGCCACCGCAACTAGATCAATCCTCATGCCCGTCCCAATCAAATCCAGCCCAAAACCCCCCTTGCCCCCAATCATAGCAGTACCATGAGGCAAACAACAAATCACCAGCATGCAGCTAACAATACCTACAAAAATCGCTTCCTCCAAGACAGTCCTGCACAACTTCAGCCCACTTCAGAATCTGGTGACGTTCTCCAAAAATCCAGCCAAAACATCAAAAGCTGAAAGAGTGCTTCCAAACCACCACTGCAAAACTGCTACAATCCCGCCGACACCCAAACACACTAATAGTTCCATGTGCCTCCGATAATGGAAGATACAAACTCATGTTCTGCATCAAATCTAAACACTCCTGTCCTACAAAATTCCTGAGGATGTGTATTACTTATGTGTCACACCTACGCACCCTTGTGCTATACACACGTTACCTCAACGTATTCAATTTCGCACTCAAATACGACTTCCTATCAAATGATATGAATGGAGCCCCTCGAAGTCAACACCAACTACTCCTCTTTTTAAAATGTAGCAGATTTGAATTTGAATAAGCGGCTACTGAACCTACAACAGTAAAAATCGAAGCAGATCCGCCACATCTACAGTAAAGTGACACCCGAACGTAGGCATACACATCCTCTAAAACTCTCCAAAACAAGGACACACAAACCCAATACAAGACACAAACCTGCATTCTCCATCACCGGAAACGCATCTCGGGACTACGGCTGAAAATCATTCAATTCCGTAACCCGCAGCCAATTGAAGCGCAGACCCGATTCCAACGATGAAAAATTAAAACCAATAACATTCAAATGTCAAAGAGACTGCAAAAACTCGCCAATCGTAGCCTGGAATCACTTAACAATCAATCCTGCAGTTCAATAGGAATCCCCGATACCGCGGGATAGGAATCCCCGATAACCTAACAAGAACATGTTGAAGGAACCATCCTTTATCGATACCTAGAACTACACGCCAGCTATTCACTCCGCACCCCTCAGCACCTCTGCAGCTGACAAGAAGCTTCCAAAACTAAACCCACCTAAGACAAACATAAAATTCAATCCAACCACGGCAACGGTCGAGAACGTCCGGTCACATATGAAACTTCAAACACGAATAAAATCCACTGGGAACCAGGTGATTCACCAGGACATGAAGTACTCGAACTTATCTCAGTTCATCGAAACAAGTCCACACTTCCAATCCAGATCAATGTTTCGCTATACAGGTCAACGTTCCATTACTGAAAATGTCCTGAACACACCCACTATTCAAACGCTCACAACTGAACCACTCGTGACAAAATCCATTCACCACCAACAAATATATATTCAATTAATTAAAGAATCCCGAACGTACCTGCACTACCTAGTCGGAACCCACTCCTAAATTTGTCAATCCACTCCACCCCAAAGTGCCTCCGCCCCACATCTGTAACGGTTGGGTTCATGAGATGGTTTGATCAAAAATAAAAACCGTTTTCAGAATATTTACAACCGTTTTCAGAATATTTGCTTATGGTCTTTGGAGCGGTAATCGTAGTCCGGCTAGAACTCAGATGGTGGCGTGGAGGTTTTCCAAAGCATAGAGCAAATCTTGATATATCGCAAAATTTAATAAATGGAAAAAACATAGACTCAAGTAACTCTACACTTACCTTACATCACCCTAGTTGACTTATTTTAGTTCATCATTATAAGTATAAAAACAAAACGATAATTATAAGAATCTTTTCCTATATTTTCGGAGGTTATATCTTTTAAAATTCCTTTGGTATGCCGATTTCAAATGAGATAAAACAGATTGTTGTGCATCAGATAACAACTCTTATTTGAAGGGAACTTGTAAGCTGTTTGAACTTAACTCCTCAAGTTCGCTCAACAAGGCATAGTTTGATCCATGTGATACATAATGTTGTCCAAATACAAGAAAATGTGGATTATAACCAGTTGAATCGTGAACAACATTATTTAGTACCGATACAATTTCACTCAAATGAACATCCCAATTCTGGTGGTTTTCACCAATATACGAACGTTTTGCTGCCAAAATTGATCTATTAACTCGTTCTGACGAATTAGATTGCGGTAAGTACTTCGGTGTAAACATATGTTTGATGTTATATTTAGTTAAAATACTTTTCATCAAAACACAGTCAAATTGTCTTCCGTTGTCAGATACCAAACTTTCTGGCACGCCAAAAGTTAGGAATATTTCACGCTCTAAACACTACACTAAAACAGAAGCTGTTGCTTGTCGAATCGCTTTTACATGCACAAATCTGGTATAGTGATCTAAAATAACAATAATATGAGTATTACCCTTCCTTGATCTCGGATATGGTCCTAAGAAATCAACGTAAATTCGTTGCCATGGTCTAAACTCCACAATTTGTTGACCCATGGATGTTCGTAAAATATAATTTGGACTCTTACACATTTTGCAAGTTGATCATGAAGAGATGTGCTTTTTGACGTTATGATACATAGTTGACCAGTAATAATTTCGTTTTAACCGCTCCAAAGTCTTAGCTATCCCCAAGTGTGCAGCTGAAGGACCATTATGAGCTTGTTCAGAATCAGGAATATTTTATATATCTACGGTGTTGATCTTTTTGGAGTGCATATGTGACAGTGCATCTGGTACGGAGTTGTTACTACCTTTGCAGTATTCGATATTGAAATCGAAACCTTGAAGTTTCATACTCCATCGGGCTAATCTGCCAGAAATGTCTTTTTGCGACATAAGCCATTTCAAACTGGAATGGTCGGTGATGATGGTAAAGGGAAACCCTTCGACATATGCACGGAACTTTTTAATACTTAAGACGGCTGCCAGGCATTCAAGCTCTGTCACAGATTAATTGCGCTGGGCTGCATTCAACTTTTGGGACATATTTCCTATGGGGTTCTCTGAACCATCATCACCTTTCTGGAACAAGACGCTTCCTACTCCTGTTTTACTTCCGTCGCATTGGATATAAAAGTACTTCGAAAACTTCGGATTGATCAGAACTGGAGCTGACATTAGAGCTGTTTTCAAAGAATTGAAAGATTCGTCAGCATCCTTGTTCCATTGAAATTCCATTGAAAACAAGTCAGTAAGCGGAGCGGCTAAATTTGAATAATTATTTATAAATCTCCGATACCAGCCTGTTACCCCCAGAAATCGTCTAATTTGACGAACCGTCTTTGGTCGTGGAAAATCAGAAATGGCTCGAAATTTTTCGGGATTTGCACTCACTCATCCATCACTAATGACGTAGCCTAAATAATCAAGTTGCTTCATACAGAACTGACTTTTCTCGATGTTAATCGTTAATCCAGCTGCTTTCAAACGGAAACCTACATCTCGTAATAGAGATAAGTGTTCTTCCAAGGAAGATGAAGTTACCAATAGATCGTCAAGGTAAGCAAAGATGCGTTCATGGAGGTGATACGGGATAACCCTATGCATCAGTCTGCACATAGTTTGAGGTGCGTTGCACAACCCAAACGGCATCACTACAAACTGATACAAGGGTCGTCCGGGTACGGCAAATGCAGTTTTATCTCGTGATAAAGGATTCAGTGGGATTTGCCAAAACGCATCTTTAAGGTCTATTCCAGATATGAAACGGGTTTTATCGAGCCGTCCTAGTAGCCCATCTATAAGTGGCAATGGATACGCATCCTTGCGAGTAAAAACATTAACATTTCTGGCATCCAAACAAAGCCTTGCTTTACCGTTCGACTTTCTAACCATGCTCATTGGCGAGCACCATGCCGAGTTACTCTCCTCTATTACTCCAAGGTGAAGAATTCGATCCAATTCATTATACATTTCGGCCTGCACTGCTGGTGAAACAGAATAGTGTCGTTGCTTTATCAGAGTGGCATCTCCTACATCTATGGTGTGTGACAAAAGATGGGTACGTCCTAAGCCGAATTTTGTGGAACTAGTAAACTGTTCGATTACTGTAGCAAGCTGTTGAGTTTGAGTAGGAGTCAAAGACATCTTATTAAACTAAGTGAATCGGAAATGGAATTAATGACAGGTGAACTAACAATGATAGGCTTTAACCCAAACTCATGCCAGAAGTCGATTCCTAAGTAAAGAGGTTGTTGTAAACTAGGAACTATAAAAATTTTCCGTTCGACATTATTGTATTTGATAGGAGCGTATACGTAACCAATTATCCTTTGTTTTGCTCCACTTGCCGTAAAAACATGAGATGACAGAGAATGTATATTAGCTTTAGAATTTGCGAGAAATTTGTCAGAATCCGAACCAAGTATGCTGACTGTAGCAAATTTTCACTTCTGCATATGGTCGTCTATCATTAGTCGTATTTATAATTGATGATGAAATAGTTGATCGTAAGCGACGACGATTTTTAAAATATTGTAAAGCTCGCACCACTCTTGGGTTTGTAACGAGACGATTCGTTAGAAGTATAGATGTTTTTAATATTTCTGGTGTTTCGAATCTCGTGGATCCAGTTGAGTATTGGTCGTATTCTCGGTTGAATTGTGAGGTTTGGAGACTCGGTTTAATATTTGGCGGAAATGAGGGCCTCCTGATCTCACTCCCGTGTTGAAACTTCCCGGAGTGCACTTAGCACAATCCGGTTTAAGGACATTTGGATATCCACAACCAAAGCAAAACTTACGTTGTAAAGGCAAGGGACAATCTATATACCCATGACCACCTATGTTACAATTCCAACATATGAAATCATTTGTCAAGCGATTAGATTGAGTCTAATTTGTAGGGACATAACGTCTTTGAGGTACGTTCGAAGCTATAAAAGTCTTCTGTGGAGTTTGCACTGATGAAACTATTGGATATCAATCATTAGTATAATCATCTTGTTGGTTTAATGATAGTTCGTTGATATTTCTTCTTTGATGTGAAGTAGTTTGCTCTGGAGTGTAATTCAAACGACGCCATGAATCTTCGGTAGCAATGCAACGACTTACCAGTTTTGAAACAGTCCGAAATGATTTCCCAGCAAGTGTAAGTTGCAATCTTTACCGCATATTTTGCATTAAAATATTAATGAATTCCGGATCCGGTAGAGGAATTTGCAACGCCATTGCTAGTGTCATCATTTCGTTATAGAATTCAACAAATGTCTCTTTTGTTTTCTGTTAACGTGCGACCAGTTCTCGTCTGATATCAATATCGGTAAGCCTATCTTTAAACCGATCTAAAAGAGCTTTTCTTAATTCTGGCCAAGTTACCATTCTTGTTCGTTCAAGAAAATGCCAATAAAACTCGATTGCTACACCTTTGAGCAGGAAACCTAAATCATGTACAAGCCGATCTACTAGTACATTATGAGACTGAGCAAGATGTTCAACTCAACAACTGAGAAATATAAAACGTTCTATGCTTAAACCCATTGGAGAACCATCAAATTGAGTGTTCCATTTATGGACTGCGATTGGCACAACCTTTTCTTGGGTTAAAGGATATTTACTAGGGTAAACAATTTTTTCAGTTTGAATAGGATATGTGTAGGGTACATCGTTATGCCTATTGTCCATTAAATTGTTATTAGACTCTTTGATATTATCCGGGAACTCCTTAGGTAGAACCTTAGGTATGTAAGGCAGCTGTTTGACTCGTTTAGATAATTCATCCAACACCATCGAAAGTTCGTTTTCCATCTCAGACCAAGGTTGATTTATGTATGTTGGAGAACTCGCTTTTCGTGTATTTTCACTACCCGTTGGCTGAGTAGGATGCGTGGAAAAATTTGTTTGGTGCACAGATTTACTAGTAGTAGCTAAATTAACGGACGGTGGAGTGTTTTCAATTTGAACATTTTTACTTGAAGTTGGGTGGTTCACATACTTTACAGATGCATTTTCATCTGCAGAGTCTTGACTTTCTTCATTAGAGTTTTCGTGAAGTGTTTCTAACTGAATTTCTTGAAGGGATCGAATCGATTTCTCTAAATCTGCATCTGGCTTCTTGAGATCATCCACCAAATCTAGAATAGCATTTGAAAGATCTAAAAGCTTTGTAGTTTGTGTTCTTACGGTCTTCGATGCACTAATTCGTTGTAATCGACCATTAATATGCAATATTCGCGAATCCAGAATAATCAAATTTTGAACACGATCACATTGTTCTTCACTGAACGCTATATTTTCTAATGAAGTCCTTATTTGTTTTAATTTATTTGAGCATGTTATAATTTTCTGTCTAGGATTTTTGCATGCTTTTGAATGTGCTGAAAGCTGAGTTTTAATTGGTTGGTTGACTTCATTGGTCAGAGCAGCCCTAAGTTGATTAAGCTGATGAAATAAAGACTCTTGAATCTTAGGAACTTCGCACTCGACTTTAAATTTATCCGATTCTAGTAACGTTGGATCTATCATCGTGTTTCAATATTTGACAAAGTAAAATTGATTGAAATTTAAAAAAAAAACTTGTTGAATTATGAATGAGTAAGAAAACTGGATCTGATTTACTCTGCCGTAAGACTTAACACTGGGTCAAGTGATAAACAACAATCGACAATGATTATAATGATGTTAATAATAATAAAAAAAACTGATTATGATTTATCTTATTTTTAGTACAAGGGTGACGTTAACAGTAATATAATGCTACTTTGAGTTTAGTTTTGAAGGGAATGCGGGATCAGGAATAGGGATTTGGAAATGAGGAGAAAAATAAATCAGACAATATTCTTAACAATATGATTCAATAATACGTATATGTATTAGATACATTTGTATGCCTGAAACGTATGAGAGTACCCATTTTAAATTCTATGATGCTTACATTGTACTCAACATATATGTACGAGTATATGGTTAACAATGCGAAAATTTAAATGGTTAATCAAAAAAAAACATATCACTAAATCTGACATTTAAAATCTACATAACGTGTAATGGAAATAATGCGATAGCGATAATGTTTAAAATGAAATAATAAGAAAATAAATTACATGTTTTTCGGAACAACTGATTCAACTGGTAATATTATTCTATCAGGATCCAGTTGCGTATATGAAAAATAAATGTAAATAATAATAATAAAAATTTGGAAATAATAGCCGTTTCGTTTGGGCGCCACTGTAACGGTTCGGTTCATGAGATGGTTTGATCAAAAATAAAAACCGTTTTCAGAATATTTACAATCGTTTTCAGAATATTTGCTTATGGTCTTTGGAGCGGTAATCGTAGTCCGGCTAGAACTCAGTGGCGTGGGGTTTTCCAAAGCATAGAGCAAATCTTAATATTCCACAAAATTTAATGGATGGGAAAAACATAGACTCAAGTAACTCTACACTTACCTTACATCACCCTAGTTGACTTATCTTAGTTCATCACTATGAGTATAAAAACAAAACGATAATTATAGGAATGACAATAATCAATTGTTAATAATAATTAAGATTTATTTAATTGTAGAGTCAAAGAAAAGAAAAGCTTATAATAAGATAAAAATAAGGGAAGATTTATAACAATAGGATATATAACTAAGAAAAGGAACAATTCAGAACAATTCACTAGATCGATCTATAATACATTAACCTAACAAATCTATGATCTCTCGTTCAAGTAGTACTTCAAGTAGTAGGAAAAAAAAATACTAATATTGCTATGAAGAAAATAATAATGTGTAAAAAAATTAATATTATAATATAATTAAACTTTATAGAAAGATCATTGATTACTTAAAATTACTATTAGATAAAAATAATAAACCCCAAAAAAAAATTTGATAATTAATAATAATAAATAATATATAATAATAATAAATAATTTTAGAGAATAATAATTCTTATCTTTGACGTCATACGTAATATTGTGTGTTGATAACTGATGAATGTTGAATGTTGAGATGAATTAATGTTGAAGTGACCTTACAATCCTAAAGGCACACCGTTTTTACAGTAACGGGACTTTCGATAAAAGTGAATTTTATTTTTGTTTGATATTAGTTATATTTCGGTTTAGATCTTATTAATTAGGTATTATAGCTTTAAATTTGTTTAGTTAGTATTTTTTTTTTAATTTTATAATCTTATCTATTTGGTAAACAAATGTTCTCTTTGTAAATTTATGTAGCGGTACCACATTTTTATACCGAACTGTATATTTTTACACTATGGAGTCATACACATGGTCCATACGAATTTAGTAAAAATAAAATATAAGAAATAAATGAATTCACAGATAGATTATATAGGTTTCTTATCTAGATAATTATAGTTTTAATTTGTTTATGCCATATTATAGTCTATTTCACACTATAGTGCTTCTCTTATCATACGCACAATTATTCTCATAGTTTAAGTTTTAATTCACTTTGAAGTTTATTAGATTCTTTAATTAATTTCACTTAAGTATAATTTAAATAGAATAGTAAAGTAACTAAATTAAATTAATAATTAAAAACTAACTTAATTTTACTGTTCAGTAATAAATAATTGTTTTGTATTATATATCCAGTTTATGTTACACCTTCCTCTTCGACTGCTCTCAACCAAAAAAAACCCAAAGCTCCTTCCGTATCATTCTAGATTATCTTTTTGTTTTTTCAGATTATCAGATCCAGTACCTCACTTTTTATCATTTTCAAACCAAATCAAAATAAAATTAGTAAAATCAGGGAAGTAAAACTAAATAGAAATTAGTAAGGCTAAAATTGAAACGCGACTTAAGACGTCGTTACACATCCCCCACATACAAGTGACATCCCTGGTCGTATGAAACTGTCCCTTCAACCATCCATAAACCTGGCACTGCAAAAAATTCCTAATAGTATTACAGCCAAAAACTAAATTTAAATGTTCATACAAGAATTAAATAAGTATAAGAGCATTTTATACCAACCCATCAAATAGCAAAAGCAAATACCAGTAATACTATGTATACATTGATATACATACTATATGTACACAAATATAAACAAGATCAAACCTGTACAAAGCCGACTGTAGTGTGTGTGTTTCACACAAGCCTGCTTCTTTTTTTTACACGAGCATAATCAAACGAAAATATCAACCTTTGAGTGTGTTGGTAAACGAAAAAGTCCATATAAAAAAAACTCAAAATTTGACGTTTCTCACTAACACTACTTATAGTCTATTTCGAAAAACAGACGTACACCACAAAAGGTTGAGTACTTTTATTCTCTTTTCCATCTCACTAAACTGATACACGATTGTCAAATGATAATGGTAATTTTGAAAATGACATATATGCGATGACAGCTTCATTTATGCAAAATAATTTTATTTGATTTTATAATAAATGTAGATTGATTGTTGTGTAAATAAATATAATAATATTGAGGATAGTATACACAATAGTATAATATTGTGGATAATATCGAGTGAATCTTGTTTGTTTTGTGTAAATTCGGGGAGGATAGGTTTGTGGTTAGGTTTTGCAAACATAAATAAAGTATATATGAGTTGCATAGGAATGTATTTTAATTCGAAATTCATAAATGGTTTAATAAAACTGTTATCTATTTACATTAGATTTTATTAAAATATGTTTTTCGAGTTAAACATTCAATCGTTTGAAACGGAAAATTGTGTGTGCATATTGAAATTGATGTATATACCAATAACATTACTGGCAATGTTTACACGATGCAAACGACAATCATAAGATATAAGCACATCCACTATAACATAAACTAAATACGATATAAGCACATCCACTATAACATAAACACAAAAACCTACATATATAATGCAATATATAATATAATATAATTTAATATTAAATATAATAAATATTAAATATAATAAAATACAATAACGATACTCATCTGAAATTCCGGAGTTTAAGTCGCAACACACACACACACACACACACACACACACACACACACACACACACACACACACACACACACACACACACACACACACACACACACACACACACACACACACACACACACGAATTTATTTAATTTAATTAAACACCGAGCGTAAAAAACACGTCCACTTGGTATGAATATCAACTCAACCATCATAAAATAGGACATGGAAATGAATATAAACTGTATCAGGAATTAAATTTGATGGATGAAGGTAATCTAAATTGGGCATAAATGGGTGACAGGCTACAGATAGTTCATGAAGAGGTAAAGAAAAACCTTAGTAATGCAAAATATTCGGAGAGGTATAATTTGAGAACTCGTGAAAAGGATTTGAAGAAAACTGTATACGTAAAAAATTTAGTGGTAAATTAACTTTTCCTTTTACAAAAGCAATAGTACACGAAAAGTGTGGAAAATTAAATTATGTATTATCGAACGAAAGCAATAAAATTTTGGGTAACCATTATATAATTTTTAACCTGCACCGTAACGATTCACAAAACTTGACAAATTAACACCCACCCTACTGTGAGCTTATTACGAATTTCTGTACATGTTTCTCACGTAGTGTTTATACGTTTGTAAATTCAAAGTAGTACTTATATATAATAAAACACAAGGTTATTCAATTATTTTTCTTCTTTACTACAAAATTGACGGGAAATTCGTGAAGTTGAAGTGGAAATTCAAAGGTAGAAAAAAAATAAACTGTGCGTTGAGACAGTTGATTGTGGAGATGCGATAAAGTTAACATCGCTCAAAATAAAAATTAAAAAAATGATAAATTAAAAGTTAAGCAAAAGAATTTAAACATAGTTGATTGGAAATAAAACTGAATTGATAATGTTAAGATAAAAAGTTAGATAATAATTGTTTAAAATGTTAATATGGAATGAATTGGCTATATATATAATGCTTTCAAAATGAATTAATTATGATTTTCCTCTAGAATGTTAGAAGCCATCTTTCGGACTCATCCGTCAAGGTCCAACTCTCACATCTATACATGACAACGCGTCTGATCAACACTGTACAGTTTCAGCTTATCCGCATTTGCAAGATATTTGGATTTCAGTAGTAGGGGACGTAGAGGATATAAAGTCCGATATAAAGCTCTGCGGCATGGCGGACCTTGATATTCTCGCCCACACTATTATCGTGAGTGATGAGAAATCCAAGATACTTGAATCTCACCACTCTTTCAAACGTGTGGTTAGCACTTCTGAAATTAATTGCGTGTTGGTCTCGAAAACCAGAGATCATATATTTTGTTTTGGACTTATTGATTTTGAGACCAACGGAAGCTGAAAACTGTTTCAATGGGTCAAGTGTCTCTTACACTGCATTGTCATTTAATCCAATCACACAGATATCATCTGCATATACAAGAAGTTGATTGGATTGTCGGAATAAAATATTCCCAAACGTGTTTCAATTTTACGAAGGATGTATTCCAACATAAGATTAAAAAGTATCGGGGACAGCGCATCTTCTTGTCGAACACCAGAAGTAATTGTTAAAGTTCTCGATAGCCTGTTCTCAACTTCAACATAGCATTGTGACTGCGTTACTGTCATACTACACAGATGTACATACTTTTTCAGGATTCCTAAATATTCAAGCGGAAACCATAGCCTCTCTCGATTGATCGAGTCATATAGGCTTGCTTGAAATCTAGGAATACCTGGTGTACATCGCAAGATGTTTCGTAGTACTTGGAAAAAATCATAGGTAGCGAAAAAACTTGATCAGTGACTGACCGATTTGAGCGAAATCCTCCTTGGTAGTCACTGACAATTTCCTCCGACAGAGGGGTAATTCTTCCCAAGATAATGTAAGACAGTAACTTGTATGCTGTGCAAAGGAGAGCTATACCCCGATTATTCACGTACTTCAAGCGATCACCCTTCTTGAATATTGGGCATAACGCGGTCACTTTCCATTCGTCAGGCATAACTTTATTTCACCATATCAATCGAACAAGGTCGAAAAGACAGTTCCACAAAGTTAGCCCTCCGAATATCAAGATTTTTGAATTTTTTTTTTTTTTTTATATTAAGCTTTAATTGGGTGCAGGGCGGACTTTTAGACAGTCCTAGCTCCTTGTAACTGTCAGAGCTCCTGCACCCAACGCGCGGTCCTTCAAGTAAAGGTTGATAGCTGCCTTAAACTTGTGCATTCTATAATCCAACGGAAACTGAAAACCGGATAACGAATTCCACTTCCTGGATGTTCGATTAATGAATTCGCGCTTTGTACCATCAGTTCGAAGTTTCGGCAGCTTCACCGTAAACCTATGCGCATTGACCGTTTTTCGTGTTACCCGTCCTGGCGTAACTAATGGTGGTATTTTCTCCTTTAATTCTGCAGAACATTTACCATTTATTAATCTATAGAACACGCATAGTTCTGCAACATCTCTGCGGTGCTGTAGGCTGTCTAGATCTTTCGTAAGTCTGGAGTTTCGTATTATTCGTATGGCACGCCGCTGAACTCTATCCAGCAACTGGAGAGCAGTGCCATATGCTTCACCCCAAACTTGACAGCAATATTCTATACACGGTCTAATAAAGGTTTTATATATCTGGAGAACCTGATGCGATTTAAAAAACCGTCTGCATCTATTGAGGAACCCGAGTTTACGTGAAGCTGATTTGGCCAATGCGATAATGTATTCATTCCATTTTAAATTGTTACTAATTTGAACACGAAGCAGACGAATTGAGTCACAACCCACGAGAACATGGCCTTTTACCACAAAAGGGTATTCGTTGCGAGTTCTTTTACGTAATAACGTGCATATTTGTGTTTTTTCTCGTTAAATTTGACCTGATTTTTAATTCCCCACTTAAATATTGTACTTAAATCGGAATTAAGCGAAGTGACAACTTCCAGCCGTTTACCGTTTAACTCTGAAGGAGTAGGCTCGGCCTCGAATGAAATAGAAGAGTGCAATGTTGCATCATCGGAAAAATTGTGGATAGGGTTCACAGTGTTACCGAACAAATCATTAATGTATAACAAAAACAAAGTTGGTGACAAAACTGATCCCTGAGGGACTCCGGCATCTGGGGAGTGTGTCGTAGATGATCTCCCATTTAGCACAACGTTGATCTTTCGGTCTTTGAGAAAGCTTATGATCCACTTGATGGTCATCGAATCCAAACCGTATGCTACAGGTTTACAAATGAGATTCTCATGCCAAACCTTGTCAAAAGCCTTGGATATATCCAAGGCGATTGCAAAGGTTTCTCCATGGTGCTCAAGGGCGAGATTCCATTTGTTTGTAACATACGTCAAAAGATCGGTTGTGGAGCGGCTTTCGCGGAAGCCATATTGTTTATCTGAAATTATTTTATTAATCTCAAGATAATGCACCAGTTGTTGGTTAATGCATTTCTCAAAAACTTTAGCCACGGCTGACACAATTGATATTGGCCGGTAGTTTGAAGGGTCAGTTTTATCACAACCACGTTTAAGGACCGGTTGCACCTTCGCACTCTTCCAGGCGTTCGGGTATTTACCTTGCTTATAAGAAAGGAGAAAATTTTTAGTTAATATTGGAGCCAAGTCACTGGCAAACTCCTTCAATATTCGAACAGGAATTCCGTCAGGTCCAGTGGCCTTATTTATGTCCATTGTCTTCAGGTTCCTGAAGACAATTTCCTCCGAGATGTTGACAGGATCCATTTTGGTACCACAATACGGAATTGACGGACGTGTAACTCCATCGAGGACAACTAAGGTCGAGTTCGAAGTGAAGACGTTTGCCAGTAAGTCGGCCTGCAAATATGGATCCACCACCAAAGCACCGTCAGCACATTTCATTGCTGAAATAGATGTTTTAGAAATATTGGCAACCGCAGCGACCATCTGGTAAAAGTTGCGATCGGAGATTTTCAACTCGGAAGCCTTAGCGGCTTTCTTGTTGTCAGCTCTTTTCGCTTCCTTCGCACAGATTTTTTTATAGATGTTACGTGTGGCAATCAACTCCTGGTGAACGGTTTTTCTTTAATTTTTGCATGGCCATTGTGAATTCCTCATAGCATGGATCCTCAATGAACATCTCTGCGGTCTGTATTTTAGGGTATTCAAACACAACTTGTGAAACATGTGGAACATTAAGTAGATCAGAAAAATGTTCACGCCATGTATCGAGTACCACATCAACGTTAACACAGAGGTTTCCATCCTAGTCCCGAATGGCAGTTGACCGATATCTTAAGGTATGATGTAATTTGGTGATTCATTTAAAAAAAATCTCGCGAATTGTGCTCATTTCTGAGTTGTTATACTCTTAAGACCTTAGCCTTCCACCATTCGCGCTTCTTCTGTCTACAAATGCGTTTAGCTGTCCTCCTAATAAGAACTGCTTGTTTTCTTCTTGCAATTGTAAACCGAGTCTGCGCTTCACTGTGGGCTATATTTCGTTGCTCAATAACAAAACAACACTCCTCATCAAACCAATCATTTTTGGGCTTAGTTTTTACTATATATAGATAATGGTCACTGCCTACGAATTTTGTTGACGACCGATACGATCTCACGTCTTGGCGACCCGAGCCCGCCCTTTGGAAATCAACACATGGTCAATTTGGCTTCGGGATGTTTTACGTGGATGTGTGCATGTTTCTAAATGAATGTTTTTAATGAGAAAAGAATGTTCTTGCCACTTTGAGATCATGAGCGATCGCCAAGTACATAATTATTTCCCCATTTTCGGTCGCAGTTTCGTGTCGGGAAAACGGACCTATATTATCGCATAAGCCGGTCTGATTTCTGCCAGCTCTATCATTAAAGTCACCAATCTGATATCGTGCTCGGGTAGCCGATCAGATTATCCAGATTATTGTAAAATGAGTCTTTATCTTGGAGTTGCCTTACATCAGTGGGCGCATTTACACAAAAAATTGACAGGTTGGCTCATCTCATACACAGAAAAAAAATATGTTTATATTAACAAAAAAGGAAATGAAACTTTACTAAAAAATAAGTTCAAATACAGCCAACTTAACGTATTGTAAATTAATACCATTTTGCATTGTAAATGTCACTCATTGAAAAGTTAATAAAGTTCCATTTATGAGTAGTCAATAAAACCGTATTTTCTGTAACATTATCTATGCGCTTTGTTAATTTAATTAAATTTAAGTGTTAATTTAACAAAGCAATCTTGTCTCTGGCTAAAACATAGCATAGTTAAAGTAACTTTGTTTTTCCTTTAATTCTGAAAGCAAGAAGTAAATTAAATGAAGCACCACCGTTTAGAATAACATTTCACATTTGTAAATTTTAAATTATATAATTACTTTTTTAGCTTAGCCGAAAACATATTTGAACCTGATACTAACGTCATATTAATCAACAAAACCAAGAATATATATATATATATATATATATATATATATATATATATAATATATATATATATATATATATATATATATATATATATATATATATATATATATATATATATATATATATATATATGTATATACATATGTATATCCTTCATTAAAGTACTTCCCCAAAATAATAACACAAGATATTAATTTAATAACATTATTTTTCAACAACAAACTACTTCGAATAGTAATACAATTAAAAAATTTAATGAACAGGTATATATTAAAAAATAAAATAAAAAAAAATTTTTATATTTTTTAAATCAATTACCACTAACTGATTTACCATGGTCCAGGTAGTTCACGTTGTTGTTAAGTTATTAAAATACTTTTAGATGATTTTTTAGATACTTTTAGAAGAATTTGCTATCCTAAAATTCCATGTTGGTAGGAAAATATTCCAATTTTAAATTATGTTCAAAAAAACTTCCGGTTGTGTATTTATGTAGTTGCCCTCTAACTGCGAAGTTGCATAGCGCTTGACAGTGTTCATCTCGGCCATATTTAAGTGTCTTTTGTCGTTTCCACTTTTATGAGTTCTATATTGTAGAAATCTAAGCAAAAGATTTAAAAAAATTTATCGAACACCAGAAGTAATTGTAAAAGTTCTCGCTAGCCTGTTCTCAAATTTAACATAGCATTGTGACTGCGTTACTGTCATACTACACAGATGTATATATTTTTTCGGTATTCCTAAATATTCAAGCGAATACCATAGTCTCTCTCGGTTGATCGACTCATAGACTTGCTTGAAATCTAGGAATACCTGGTGTACATCGCAAGATGTTTCGTAGTACTTGGAAGGAATACGTAGCGAAAAAACTAACTTACCGTTCGAACCCGTGCTGTTTTAACTTATGGACTTATCACAAAAAAATTTCTTTCTATTCTTATATAGCTAAGTTATGCAGATATCTTGAGTAGATTGACCGAAAATATTGAACTACAAATATTGAGATTAATAAAAAATTTCAACTAATATACTAGTTTAACCAACTAAATTTACTACCAGGAATCATGGAATTATTTCAATTTTCAGTATTAGTTGTTGGACAGATACAACTGAATACATCAAATCATGACTTTTACTTTTCAGATATGTTCTGCTTCCTCCAAAATGTGGTTTACTGTTAAAAAGTATTTGGAAAAAAATAGTAATTTTAATATTATAGAAACGTTTTATTTTACAATTTATTTATTAGAACTTACTTTGAATTAAAATAAATTAAAGGTTTTTAACTT
>OZ010736.1:71557806-71582806 GCA_963932295.1 Tipula lateralis | reverse complement strand
GTCGTCATTCTGACTCAAATTTCACAAGAATTTTATTTTGATTAAAAAGTGCAGTGTTTTAGTTTTAAAAAAAAAAAAAAAATTGCAGTGCTAATCAAAAACTTAATTGTTGTGTGTATATCATTTTAAAAGTGTAGTGGCGTACATTATAAAGTGATAATGACATAAATTTTGGGTGGGTATGGAAAAAACGACAAATGAATGGCCCTTTGGTGGAAGAAGTAATGCACTACTTAGAACACCACCAACAACTCCACCGCCGGAGATCACCACAATGCGATGTGAATTACTGAAGTCAACTACTGAAGCCACCTCCAGTGCTCAAATAGATATTATAAACATCGCGGAGATAGTTAATAAATTTCACCAAATGGAAAAATTAATCGCGCAGCTGAGCAATGAAGTTGTCGTTCTTAAGAAAGAAAACATAATGCTAAAAGAAACAATAAATAAAAATAACAACGCAGGAAACTCAACATTAGTGAGCAACCAAGTACTCGCCTCAGATCAAGCCGATTATCACACTGATGAAGACGAGCTTGAAAGAGAAACCAACTGGATACTACAGAAATCCAAGAGAGCAAATAAGAAACCAAGAAAAGAAACAAACTTAAGCAAGAGAAAAGCTGAATCGTCACCAGAAATTGAGCCAATTCAAACCCTATCAAAAGCGCCAATGCAATTACTGCCCAAAAAGTGCGTGACCCAGAAAAAAAGAAACAGGTTCCACCCCCGATCAACATTCTAGGCATAGCAAATCACGGCAGTATTCAGAAACTGATGAAAGAAGTAGTAAGGAATGACTACAAACTAATATCACTCAGTAATAACATCTGGAAAATAAACACAACAGAGGTCGAAGACTACAAAGCTCTAGCCAACAAATTAAATGCTGATGGTCACCAGTGGTATACCTACGAAGATAAAAACGATCGATCAATCAAAGTAATGGCAAGAGGTCTCCATCCAACTTGTTCAAAAGATGAAATTATTGAGGACCTGCAAAACAAAGGTCTAAAAATAATCGATGCAGTCAACATTATCAGAAAAGAGAGACGAGAAAACAGAGACGGGAATGCTGAAATCACGAGAAGAGGTCTCCCACTTTTCATGCTAACCTTCGACAACAAAGAACAAATAGAAAATATTTATAATATTAAGGCTATCCTCAACCTCAGGGTTAAAATAGAAACACCGAGAAAGGTCACTCGACTAATACCTCAATGCAAAAACTGCCAAGATTATAATCATACACAAAGGTACTGTCACCGTGAACCAAGGTGTGTTAAATGTGCAGGAAAACATGCAGGAAACGAGTGCACAGTTCCCCGAAATACAGCACCGAAATGTATCAATTGTAAAGGCCAGCATCCAGCAAACTACAGAGGGTGTGAAGTTGCAGTAGAACTACAAAAAATGAGAGATAAATCACGCAAACCGGATACAATAAGAAATATACAACCTATAAAAAAAACCACGGAACCAAAACCGCCAATTCCTAACATGCAAAGAGAGCGAGTAATCGAAAACGTTACTTATGCACAGATAGTCCAGCAGACAGAGCAGAAACAGTCTAAAGTGGAGCTCGTTCTACAGGATATACTGAAAAACATAGAGAACATCAACGAAAGACTTACTACGCAGGAACGAAGTCTGCAAAAAACACTAGAAGAAATGAAATCACAAACTAATTTCAATAAAAGAGTAGACGGAACCCTTGATCGAGTGATTGACAATATAAATTATATAAAATCAAATTATAAACAAAAGAAATGAATAAAACATTACGCATTGTAACCTGGAATGCAAATGGGCTATTGCACCACATACAGGAACTAGATATATTCTTAAACATGCATAATATAGATATATGTCTAATATCAGAAACCCACTTCACCAAAACATCGTTCTGTAAAATAAAAGGATATAACTGTTACCATGCATTACATCCGGAGAATAAAGCTAGAGGTGGATCAGCTATCCTCATAAAAGATCATATAAAACATAACGAAGAACCTAAAGTCGAAAAGTTCTCCATGCAAGTCACAACAATCAAAATACAATTAAACAATACAAAAACCTGCAGTATCTCTGCAATATATTGCCCTCCAAGATACAATCTCAAACAAATAGAGTATACTGACCTATTTAAAACACTAGGAAGTGTCTTTTTAATTGGAGGTGATTACAACGCAAAAAATACCTATTGGGGATCACGGCTAACGACTGTTAAAGGAAAAGAACTGTTTGCAGCAGGCAAACAGCTAAAATGCGAGTTTCACTCAGGCAGTGCACCAACTTATTGGCCTACGGATATCAGCAAGACTCCAGATCTTATAGACTTCTTTATTACAAGAGGGATTTCAGATAATTATATCCATATAGAGAACAGTGAAAGTCTTTCATCAGATCATTCACCAGTTATTATGATACTTAGCCAAACAATCATTATGAAAGAGAGTAATGCGAAATTAACAAACTACAAAACTAATTGGGACTTCTTCCAAACACAGCTAACAAAAAGAATAAGTCTGCAGAACCCAATACAGGGACCAGTCCAAATAGAAGACGAACTAGATAAGCTCATCCATGATATCCAAAGTGCTGCGTGGGAAAGTACTCCAAATTATAGTCAGGAAATGACACGCAAAGTTAACTATCCCGAAGAAGTAAGAGAACTTCTTAAAAATAAAAGAAGAGCACGAAAGAATTGGAAAAAATATCGAAATCCGGAAAATAAGAAGGTATTTAACCATTTGTGTAACAAATTAAAATACCTATTAAAAGACATTAAAAATCAATCAGTTAATAAATATCTAACCACTCTAACTGGGCAAAAAGATACTGATTATTCATTATGGAAAGCGACTAAAAACCTTAAAAGGCCCCAACTCCAGGTTCCTCCAATTAAAAATAAAGAAAATTGGGGTCGAAATGCTAAACAAAAAGCAGATTTGTTTGCCAATCACCTTGAAGAAACATTCCAGCCTTATCCCAAACAAACAGAAGAGGAAAATATTACTTCAATATATAAACAGGATGAAATAAAAATTACACCTGTAACATTAAAAGAAATTACTTGGGAAATCAAGAATAATCTGAATGCGCATAAGGCTCCAGGGTATGATCTTATAACGGGTCAGATAGTAAAAGCATTACCAGAGAAAGCATTGAGGAAACTAGTGCATATAATTAATGCAGCATTTCGACTAAGATATGTACCAAGACAATGGAAAGTTGCAGAAGTAATTATGATACTTAAGCCGAACAAACCTCCGAATCATAAAGCTTCATATAGGCCAATTTCTTTGCTACCAACATTATCGAAACTATTTGAAAAGTTTCTTCTTAAAAGATTAAAACCAATTATCGAAGAAAGGAATCTCATCCCCACACATCAGTTTGGATTTAGGGAAAAACATTCTACGATAGAACAAGTACATCGAATTACTGATGTAATCGAGAAATCACTTGAAAACAAACAAATATGCTCAACCGTATTCCTTGATGTAGCGCAAGCTTTCGACAAAGTATGGCACCAGGGGCTAGAATTCAAACTTCACCGAGATCTTCCGGAGCAATTTTTTCAAATTTTAAAATCATACATATCAGAGAGGCACTTCCGAGTAAGATATGAGAATGAATACTCTCAATTAAAAAAAATAACAGCAGGAGTACCACAAGGGAGTGTTCTTGGACCAATTCATTATCTCCTATATACAAGAGATATACCAATTACTGAAGCAACATTGGCCACTTTCGCCGATGACACGGCAATACTTGCACCAGCAAATAACATCAATGACTCCACTAGTAAATTACAGAGGGCTACTAACCTGATATGTAATTGGACAAAGAAATGGCGAATTAAATTAAATGAAGCAAAATCAATCCAAGTGAACTTTACAAATCTAAAAGTTAATCATATACCAATTATGATAAACTCGATAGCAGTACCGCATGCAAACACTGCGAAATATCTCGGCATGACTTTAGATGCTAAACTTAGATGGAAGGAACATATAAAAAAGAAAAGAGATGAACTAAACATCAAATTCAAAAAAATGTATTGGCTTTTAGGGAGACAATCTGAACTAGCGATCCACAACAAACTTCTGTTATACAAACAAATTCTAAAACCTGTATGGACATATGGCAGCCAACTCTGGGGTTGTGCCAAAAAGTCAAATATCAAAATCATACAAACAGCTCAAAATAAGATCCTGCGATGCATCGTTAATGCACCGTGGTACATTCGAAACGACAACCTCCATCGAGATCTAAAGATCGAGCTTGTCGTGGATGAGATTAATAATCATGCAACAAAACATCTACAACGTCTGCACCAGCATGAAAATCTGGACATACGCTGTATGCTGACTACCACTCCAACAAGAAGACTGCAAAGAACCAAACCGCTGGACTTATCGCGACCGGGAGGTCAGTAGACCTATACTGTGGCGAAAAATCTGAGGAGTTAAACGAAACTAGGGATAATCTTGTGATTACTCCGACAAATTAAAACGTATTATGCAATGTAAATTACTAAATGGGTACAAGACTCAGTCGTAATATAAAAAAAAAAAAAAAAAAAAAAAAAAAAAAAAAATATATATATATATATATATAAATATATATATATATATAAATATATATATAAATATATATATTTATATATATATACATATATATATATATATATATATATATATATATATATATATATATATATATATTTATATATATATATATATATATATATATATATATATATATATATATATACATATATATATATATATATATATATATATATATATATATATATATATATATATATATATGTATATATATATTTATATATATATATATATATATATACAGATATATATATATATATATATATATATATATATATATATATATATTTATATATATATATATATATATATATATATATATATATATATATATATATATATATATATTATTACAGCCGTTTATATAAAACGATAGGTAAGGATAGGAAGGTATATTAGTTAGGAAAGAGCGACCCAGTTACAGACACCATGACAGTCGGTACTAATTTACTATTATCACAAGACAATCACAATTCTAATTTACTAATCTGCAATCGCCAATCAGCATTCTCCAGTCCACAACACCTATCTGCTCTGCTGTATTTTGAATAAAATTAAAACAAGATTAAAACTAAAATCCTGAAATAAAGTTACTAGTTAGTCGCTCAGGAATCTGAAACTTACTTACTTAATTAATTTTATTATTTATTTCAACTTCCGCCCGCACAAGTAGCCTAATTAAAACATAAGTACAGAATTCTGAAAGAAATTTTTTTATAACTTATGACTCAGGTATCTGAAACAATTTAATTAATATGATATGATAGTTTAAGCCATCCATTACTATAATGTTATCATAAGTCTGCAACATGCTCATCAGAGAATCAAACTAGACTAGGGCGACAATCTTCAGCAGAACCATTTCCCTGTTACATAATTAGTAAAATAATAAAATAATATAATTTGTTAGTAAGATCTATATCATTTTCACATTATCATTGGTTATTATTGTTATTTGAATAGGAAGGACATTTCTAATTCCATCATATGAATTTGAGTTACCTCAACAGTTGAAACTGGAGTATTTAGGTTAATTATCCTGGGGTTTTCTCATCATATGCTGCATATAAAGTTGCGTCCTTGAATTTCCAGATCCACCACTATCTAACGCGAGAGGCAATGACGACCTAATAAACTGTCAATTCGTGAATAGGGTAAATTATTTATTGAAATAAATGATTCAGTTAGTAAGCTATAACCTGTAACTTAGCTATAACGTATTAAAATTAAATCATTTAATAGATAGGAATAGATAGGAATCTGTAACTTAATTATTATTAATTTATTTATTTATTTAAATTCCAGTCCGCACACCAATCATTGTTAAACAAAAACACAAATTCTTTATCAATTAAATTACGGCTCCTGAATCTGTAACAATATATTAAATTAATATGGTATGCTAGAGTAAGTACTCGTCAACCATTACCATAATATTAGAATATGTTTGTCAGAAAATCAAACTAAATCTCTGAAAACTTTTTACATTCCAAACCATGCAACCTCTTTTTTTTTAAATAAAAAAACTTTCCTTGTTAACTACTACTATAATAATATTTACACTAATATAAATAATGAAAACCAAACCTTTTCAATAAATTATTATTATTTTTATTAAATGGTCGTGATCAGGGATGACACTCTACTACAAACGTAGTAGATCCGCCCCGACCTTCACCGTTCATTAATCAAAAAAGAACAACTGATATCGACTTCAAAAAGCACCATTAAATCCAAATATGAAACTTAATACGAAATTTAATAAATTGAAATAACGCATGAACAACCCACAGGCACGCATGCACGACACACAGGCAACAACACAGGCAGGGATGCCACATACATGCAGAAAGTATGGAGCAGAAGTTCCCAAAAAGTGGAGGAAATCGACACCCCCCGGAGCGAACCCCATTCAAGCAAACCAAAAACGATCCAAACTCAACATTCAACCAAACATATATCTATTAGTAGTAAACAAACTCTGACGCGAGAACCCAATTATAAGCATCCAAATTACAAACTAATTCAAACGACACTTAACAACGGGACACCATCCTACACAAAAATAAAAAGTGCAGACCTATCTCAACCGACAACCAACAAACCGAAATCCATCCAAACACCCCACATTCCAGCAAATCCTCCGGCTCCCAACAAATCCCACTCCCGTCCAAAACCCCACATGCCAACAAAGGCTCCTAACCACCACTGCAACTAGCTCAACCCTCATGCCCGTCTCAATCACATCGAGCCACGACACCTATTTTTGTGCGAATAAATGGTTTACAAATTCGATCGACTGAGGTTTTATTGCAATTGATGTAGATTGTGAACGATGCTGCGTACTCGGATTATTCATTGATTGGCATATTCTTGACGTATATATATATATAGGTTGCCAGATATTAGTTTGTGCCCTAACACCGTGTTGTCGAACATACTCCTCTCAACAAATATCGTGATATTTTTCTTATAGTTATTCTTCAAATGGCAATCGAAATAATCTTACGGCTGGTCGTTTGAACTTAGCTGATTGTGTTTGTACCGTCGCTACTCGAACCAGCCCATCATTGCCGGAGTGTAGTTCAACGATCCGACCGATTGGCCAAGAGCATGGTGGTGAGTTATTGTCGTGTAATAGGACGACGTCGTCGATTTGTAGGTTGATGTTAGTTTGTTGCCATTTCTTGCGTTGTTGCAATGTGTTCAAATAAGTAGTGGTATAGCGTTGCCAAAAATCTTGCACTATTCGTTGAACTTGTTGCCACCGATTCAGTCGAGACATGCTAATTTCTCTATAATTAGCGTGAGGAGGGCAGTGATTGGTCCTAACGTTAGGAAATGTGCTGGGGTTAATGCATCAATATTCTCACTATCTTCGTTTTTTATTGCACATAAAGGCCGCGAATTTAGTATGCCTTCAATTTTGATCAAAACAGTGTCCATTTCCTCATAAGTTAAATGCGCGCTGCCGATTATTTTAGTTAAATGTGACTCGATCGATCTCACTGCTCGTTCCCAAATTCCTCCGAAATGAGGTGATAGTGGTGGAATAAAATGCCAATTAATTCTGGCATGCGTTGCGAATCTGTTTATACTGTCCTGACACTCCGCTGAGGATAATACCTTGAAATGTTCATACAGTATACGTTTAGCTCCCGCAAAATTAGTACCATTATCTGAATATATATCAGTTGGTGCTCCTCTCCGTGACACGAACCGATCTAAGGTTGCTAGAAATGCATCCGTAGTTAAATCTGAACACATTTCGATATGGATAGCCTTTGTTGAAAAGCAAATGAATATCGCTATGAATCCCTTAATCAGTTTTGCACCTCTACCCTTTTTTGTCGCTAGCAGTATTGGACCAGCATAGTCAATCCCGACTGATGAAAACGGACGACTTGGAGTAACTCGTTCCTGAGGCAAGTTACCCATTAACTGAGATGACCGCAACGTTGAGTTTCGGAAACAGATTAGACAGTCGTGGCAAATTCTTCGACAACTTTCTCGAACACTTAGGATCCAATACTTTTGGCGTGATAATGCTGTCATTAAACTTGGGCCTGGGTGCAGATGAACCTTATGCAAATAACGTAAGATTAGAGTGGTTACTGGGTGCTTTTTCGGTAGAACGATTGGATGTTTTGTGTCATAACTACAGCTAGAGTTTTGTAACCGACCACCGACTCGCAATACATCTAGCGCATCAATAAATGGCGCTAACTGCCTTAATTTCGAACCAGATGATACTCGCTTGATTTTTTTCAATGACCGGATATCTTCAGCGAATTCTCTCTGTTGTACGTATCGAATTATCGTGATTTCAGCCCTTTCAATGTCAGTTACGGTAAGATTTGATGTTTGCTTGTGTTTAGCTGTTGTGTTGTGTATAAATCGCAACACGTAAGCTAATGAACGGGTTAGTCTAGGCCAATTTGAGATACGGGTCATCATACGTGATATTGGATGCGAGTCATCATCTGTCACCAATGTGTGAAATGCATTCCATTCTTTCGTCCGAGCTGATTCTTCGATTGTATCCATTATAATTTGTTTGATTGGCCAAGTCTCTTTGTTTGTTCGTAACCATGTAGGCCCGTTGAACCACAATTCGTTGTCGATCAGTTCCTTCGCCAATATTCCACGTGTTGCTAAGTCCGCCGGATTTTCCTTGCTTCTTACGTGCCGCCACTTTGCTTGAGGAAGAGTTGAGTGGATTGCCGCGACTCGATTAGCCACATATGTTTTCCAACGGCGTGGGTGCTTTGAGAGCCAGGAGAGAACAATCGTGGAATCGGTCCAAAGCCATATTGAAACTCTCTTTAAATGATATGCTTCTATAACCTTCTGTGTTAAGTTCACTAGCAAGTGTGCACCACAAAGCTCTAACCTTGGTAAACTAATTTGGGTTATTGGAGCCACTTTCGATTTGGCTGTGACTAAATTTACAACATATTGATCACCAGTTTTTACTCGCGCGTACACTGTGGCTGCATATGCAGATTCACTAGAATCGCTAAATCCGTGTAATTGAATTTCATCTGAAATTTCACCAATGTACCTTTGATGTTTTGTTTTTGTTGACATTTTTAACTGTTACTGTTTTTTACGGATGCGGGTCGTCAGCCCAGCGATCCAACCAGATTTAGTCGCCTCCTACGACAAGCTCTGGATACTGTGGTGGTATTCTATGGATCTCATGTTTCGTTCGAAATATTTACGAAACATGGTTGCCCCCACCCACAGGGCATTTTTGGAAACCTGGACACATCCACGTAAAACATCCCGAAGCCAAATTGACCATGTGTTGATTTCAAAAGACCGGGCTCGGGTTGTTCAAGACGTGAGATCGTATCGGTCGTCAACAAAATTCGTAGGCGGTGACCATTTTATGGTTGCTGCAAAGCTACGATGGAAATTTTCGTACAAGTCAAGGAGGACAGGAGAATATAAAACGCGATTCTCCTGTGAAGGTCTGATAAATGAAGAAACGCAACGAAAATATCAAGATCTTGTCAGCAATAGCATTTTACGATCCAACTACCAATCTGATGATGTGAACAGTGTCTGGGAAGTATTGAAAACCTCGGTTGTCGATGCTGCCCAGCACACTCTCGGTATAGTGAAAACTACGCCCAAAAATGATTGGTTTGATGAGGAGTGTCGTCTTGCTGTTGAGCAACGCAATATAGCCCACAATGAAGCGCAGACTCGGTTTACAATTGCAAGGAAAAACAAGGCAGTTCTTGCTAGGAGGACAGCTAAACGCATTTGTAGACAGAAGAAGCGCGAATGGTGGAAGGCCAAGGTCTTAAGAGTACAACAACTCAGCAATGAGCACAACTCGCGTGGTTTCTTTAAAGGAATCACCGAATTGCACCATACCTTAAGATCTCGGTCAACTGCCATTCGGGACCAGGATGGAAACCTCTGTGTTAACGTCGATGCGGTACTCGATACATGGTGTGAACATTTTTCTGATCTACTTAATGTTCCACATGTATCACAAGCTGTATTTGAATACTCTCAAATACAGACCGCGGAGATGTTCATTGAGGATCCATCCTATGAGGAATTCACAATGGCCATGCAGAGATTAAAGAAAAATCGTTCACCAGGGGTTGATTGCATTAATTCAGAGCTCTTGATATTCGGAGGGCTAACTTTGTGGAACTGTCTTTTCGACCTTGTTCGATTGGTATGGCGAAATGAAGTTATGCCTGATGAATGGAAAGTGGCCGCGTTATGCCCAATATTCAAAAAGGGTGATCGCATGAAATGCGAGAACTATCGCGGTATAGCTCTCCTTTGCACAGCATACAAGTTACTGTCATACATTATCTTGGGAAGAATTACTCCTTTGGCGGAGGAAATTGTCGGTGACTACCAAGGAGGATTCCGTCCAAATCGGTCAGTCACTGATCAAGTTTTTTCGCTACGGATGATTCTTTCCAAGTACTACGAAACATCTCGCGATGCACACCAGGTATTCCTAGATTTCAAGCAAGCCTATGACTCGATCAATCGAGAGAGGCTATGGTATGGGCTTGAATATTTAGGAATACCAAAAAAATATGTACATCTGTGTAAAATGACAGTAACGCAGTCACAATGCTGTGTTAAAGTTGAGAACAGGCTATCGAGAACTTTTGCAATCAATTCCGGTGTTCGACAAGGAGATGCGCTGTCCCCGATACTTTTTAATCTCATGTTAGAATACATCCTTCGTAAAAGTGAAACACCTCAGGACAATATCTTATTCCGACAATCCAATCAACTTCTTGCTTATGCAGATGATATCTGTGTGATTGGATTAAATGGCAACGGAGTGAAAGAGATACTTGATCCACTGGAACAGTTTTCAGCTTCTGTTGGTCTCAAAATCAACGAGTCAAAAACCAAATATCTGATCTCGGGTTTTAGAGACCAAGACGCAATTGATTTCAGTAGTGGAAACCACACGTTTGAAGGAGTGATGAGATTCAAGTATCTTGGATCTCTCATCACTCACGATAATAGTGTGGGCGAGGATATCAAGGTCCGCCTTGCCGCTGGCAATCGGGCTTTGTATCCTCTACGTCCACTGCTGAAATCAAAATATCTTGCAAATACGGATAAGCTGAAACTGTACAGAGTGTTGATCAGACCCGTTGTCATGTATGGATGTGAGAGTTGGACCTTGACGGATGAGTACGAAAGATGGCTTCTAACATTCGAGAGAAGAATCATGCGTGTGATATATGGTCCAAAACGCGACGTCGATGGCACTTACCGAGTTCTTTTCAATCACGAGATCAGGAATTTAATGCAAGTTCCTGATATCGTGCATGAAATCAAAGGACAGCGAATACGCTGGCTCGGTCACGTTCTGCGTGCTGATCCGAAACGAATGATACAGCGATCTTTGAAGGGAGAACCGCCTTTCGGTAGGCGAAGAGGTCGCTGTCGGCGACGATGGCTCCACGGCGTAGAAAGCGATCTGGCATCTTCCAACTGCTTGCAACAGTATGAAGATCTGGCTCGTGATCGAAACCGTTGGAGTCAGATTGTTGACACGGTACGGGCCAATAATGGCCTGTAAAAACCGAAAAAAAAAAAAAAAAAAAAAAAAAAAAAAAAAAAAAAAAAAAAAAAACCTTTGATGTTTCACGGAATTTAGTACCTCAAGTTGACCATGTATCCTGTGCCATCCTTCTAGTAAATCTGAAGGCAATGTCTCATCCCAGTTTAATTTGCGAATCCACAATTGTTTTAAAACAAATTCATATTCACGGTAAATGGAGTTAACCATCTTAAAGGGTCAAAGATGCGTGCCGAGATTGATAACACATTGCGCTTGGTATGTTTCTCTTGTGGTACGTTTACTATTTTAAACAAAAACTCATCTTCTTGTGAATCCCAGTGAAGGCCTAAAATCGGCACTATTCTCTTTTTCTCTCCTCTTCGGTTATATGGAGTGGATCATCTTCCTTGTCTTTATCTTGCCTAAATTACGCAACATTTGATCGCCATTTTCTTAATGTAAACCCAGCTTCTGCTAGGACCCGAGTCACGTCCTCTTTTACTCTCTCTGCCTGCGCCTCATCTGCTGCTCCGGTTAGCAAATCGTCAACATAAAAATTCTTCTGAATCACCTTGGATACATCTGGATGGTTCACCCGACAGTCATCGGCCAGTTGGTGCAAAGTTCGGATGGCTAAAAATGGTGCAGCTGAGGTGCCATATGTCACGGTAAGAAGCTCATATTGGTTAACTGGTTCTGTAGTTGATGTCCACCATAAAATCCGTCGATGTCTGAGTAGGATCAATCCATATTTGCCGATACATCTTCGTGATGTCGGCGGATATCGCAACCTTGAAACTTCGAAACCGTAACAAAATTGCCCATAAGGTGTCTTGTATAGTCGACCCTACCATCAGCTTGTCGTTGAGTGAAATCCCAGTAGATGTTGTCGCTGAACCATCAAACACGACCCTCAGCTTAGTAGTCGAACTGTTGTCCTTCAAAATACCATGGTGGGGAAGGAAATTAATGTTATCTCCCTCTGCATATATGTGGCCTGCAGGAACCCTTCGCATATGACCTAACGATAAGTAATCATTCATGAATTATACATATAACTCCTTGAAATCTGGGTCCCGACTAAATTTCTTTTCCATCGATAATAATCGCTGAAAAGCAATCTTGTTTGATTGACCCAAAGGCAATGTGGTGTTCCGTAGTGGTAACTGCACTATATACCTTCCATCACAATTTCTTGTATGAGTTGTTTTAAAATGGCGTTCACACTCTTCTTCTTCCGTTGTCCAAGGTGAAGCGTCACGTATCTCTTCTTGTTCCCAGAACCTACGAATTGATTCGTCGAGGGATTGTTCGTCTATTATGTTTATGTGAAACGTTTTATGTTGGGGCAACTCACCTGCATTCTCATAATTAGGATCCGTGCCGGCAACGACATATCCGAATAACGTTTCTCTGGCCATCATCTTATTGGGTAATTGAACCTGTTTCTCGCGTAAGACATGGAAGAAATAATCTGCCCCAATTAGTATATCGATTTCTTTTCGTGTTAAGTAATTGCTGTCGGCTAGAGGTACGTCAATACATTGGCCATGTTGGTCAACGGAAAATTCTAAGCAGTCAGGCAACGTGGTGATTGATGGAAGTACAAACGCGTTAATGTTTATACAATTCATAACATCGAATTTAGAATAGATCGTCAGCGACACCTTGCGTACTGTCGTCACATTCGATGTAGCCAGACCTTCTACTCGTATTCGCCCCGGTTTAACGTTCAGTCCTAGTTGATTTACCAATTTTTTCGATATAAATGAGAGTTGGGATCCCGAGTCGAATAACACATTGCTATATTTGAATTGTCCCAATTTGTCTTTTGTTTTTACCACGGCTGTTGGTAGTATGGCTCCTCCGATGTGGCATGCATTTGATGTGGCATGCATTCGATGTGGTGATGTCCAGCGTAGACGAATCTGATTTGTTACTTGAAGTTTCCGGTTCACTATCAGACGTGTGGTCAATCGGCCTTGACGCTGTGTGAAGTTGACTTGTAACTGTATCTAGGTAAAGAAGTGTGTGATGGTTTCGTCCACATTCAATGCACCTTCGTTTACTTAGGCATTCCTTGGCTCTGTGTCTCGGTGCTAGAAAATTAAAACATACTCGAAGCCTTGTTGCTTCCTCGCGTCGACCATTCGGACTCAGCTTCTTAAATTTTTCGCATTGGTGGAGTTTATGAATTGCGTTGCAACAAACACATTCGTCAGATATTATACTTGTAATTTGGTGAGATTTTGTTACCTGCCCTTTCGGCGTGATCTGTTTCAGGGTCTCACACGATTCTAAAGCGTCACAACGGTTACTGATAATCTCCAAAAACTCTTCAAATGTTGGAAACTCTTTATTCACGGTTTTATGAGCCTAAGCTTGTTGCGTTTCCGAATCTGTTTTGTGCAGTAATAGATAAACCAACCACGGGTCACGATATTTGGCTTGACCTCCTAATGCATCTATTCCTCGATTAACTTGGTCTGCTGTATTATAAAGCTGTCGTTGCTTCCTAACCGAACTAGTTACCATGCATGGTTGATCCACGAAAAGTTTAATCATGTCGTTCAATACGTATTTTCTTTTGTCATAACGATCACATAGTTTTTTCCATGCTTGTGGGTAATTTGCGTCAGAGATTGAGATGTATTTCAATAGATCTGCAGCTTCTCCACGAAGATATCATCGGAGGTATTGAAACTTCTCGGCATCATTTAATCCTATCTTATTGTGTACCGAGGCTGTGAATAAATCTTTAAAACTTGGAAATTCCTTGTATTCACCGGAAAACGTCGGCACATTAAGCCTTGGGAGTCTGACTGAAAAATGAGGTTCTTCAAAGGACTGTGTCACCGTTTGGTTGAGTGATGTTTTAAATGTTGACGACAGCGTTGTAAGAAACTCATTTTGGTCCTTAAGGATTCTTGACATCATTTTCTCGACACTGGATGTATCTTCACTGCTTGGTATTGAAAGGAACTGCTTTAGTTTGGCTTTCACGTTAAGGTATTTTGTTTCATATTTAGCCATCTCGGATTGAACTTCCAATGCTAGAAATTACCATCACATAAAATAAATTCGGCAAATGATTTCTCCAACAGCTCCAGTCGAGTTGACAACTCTGATGATGGAGTTCGTTCCGTTATGCTATCAGCATAGGCCACTAATCTAGTGATGCTGCCCTTTGCGATGCCTCTCCTGGCTGTCCATTCTCTGTTTGTTGATGACATACCTCTTACGACCAACTGGTTTAATAATGATGTAGCGGTTGAAGACGTTGTCTTGGTTTCTCACCCCTTCACAATTGAAATACTAATCGTTATGTTCTCAAACCACGCCACACCTCACTCACTATGCCAATATCATTAAACAAAACTAATTATCGGCGTTGACCGCTTACAACGACCGGTATAAATGAAGGCCAAATCTTTGAAGTTGTTATACGTCACTTGATAGTTATCGTTGTAAACCATATATTCACAAAACCTATAATACACTTATCACTTACCCTGATAATTCTTCTGTTAAAGGTAGAGCCGTTTGACACTCCCACGTTGGAACTTGAGCCCGAAACAAATCCCGGACTCAAAATTCAACTATGCGATGTTGTAATAATCTTCTCAAAATGGCGGTGCTCGTCTAATTTCCCACGTGCGATTCTCAAAAGGTTAATGCTGGTAATCCGGCTCGAAGGACCAATGATGCGCTCAACCCAACCACGACCTATCCCAATGATGCTAAATGTGATCAATCGCCAAGAGTGGACTGTATTTCTTTCAAGTTCAATAAAAATGACTAAGTTGAATTTAATTGTAATTTTAATTGAATTTATTTCTATTTTGATATTCGATGGTGGTGGTTGTGGTTACACATTCGATGAGATTTTTTGACTGACTCTTGTTTTTTCTTGTTGGTAAATTGTCACCTTCTCCTTCCGATCATGTAGTATGTTGCTTCTGTCTTAATTGTTAGGATTTCTCTTTCTATCATAGGTAAATTGAGCTACATGATTTGATTAATCTATTACAATATTATTCTTATGTAATGAGACCAATTATGGATAAAATATTGTGTCCACACAACCAAAAGTAAGTACATGGTTTTATATCAAATGATTACATAATTAGCTATAATATTCTCTTAATTCTACAGATTAATTATATAAAAACAATGGTTAATAGATCAGTATTACTATGAAACTATAAATAATGGTAATCTATTTTAAGTTTGTTATACGAGTGCATAATTTGGTACACCCGATTCCTGGATTTATGTACGCTGTTAACAGTGATTAGTGTATTTTTGTGCGAATAAATGGTTTACAAATTCGATCGACTGAGGTTTTATTGCAATTGATGTAGATTGTGAACGATGCTGCGTACTCGGATTATTCATTGATTGGCATATTCTTGACGTATATATATATATAGGTTGCCAGATATTAGTTTGTGCCCTAACACCGTGTTGTCGAACACGCACTCAAATACGACTTCCTATCAAATGATATGAATGGAGCTCCTCAAAGTCAACACCAACTATTCCTCTTTTTAAAACTGAAGCAAATTTGAATAAGCGGCTACTGAACCCATAAACAGTTAAAATCGAAGCAGATCCGCCACACCTACAGCAAAGTGACTCCCTGAACGTAGGCATACGTATCCTTTAAAAGTCTCCAAAACAAGGACACTCAAACCCGATACAAGACAAAACCTGCATTCTCCATCACCGGCAACGCACTCCGGGACTACGGCTGAAAACTATTCAATCCCGAAACCCGCGATTAAGTCAAGCGTAGGACCGATTCGAACGACGAAAAATTAAAACCAACAACACTCAAATGTCTACGAGACTGAAACAACTCCACAATCATGACTTAGAGTCACTTAACAATCAATCCTGCAATTCAATAGGAGGCCTCGATACCGCGGCTAGTTTCGGAGAACGCCACCAGACTCCGGACCGAGCCGAAATCGAACAAGAACATGTTGGAGGAACGAACCTCTATCGATATCTCTGGAACTACACGCCATCAATTCGCTCCGCACTCTTCAGCACCTCTGCAGCTGAAAGGAAGCTTCCAAAACTAAACCCACCTAAGACAAACATAAAAATCAATCCAACCACGGCAACGGCCGAAAACCCCCGCTTACATATGAAACTTCAAACATGAATAATATCCACTTAAAACTAGAACATCAACCCCCGCTTAAATATGAAACTTAAAACACGAATAAAATCCACTGGAAACCAGAAGATCCACCATAACATCATGAACCGAACAAAATATTTCATTCAAATCATACGTACTTTCAATCGTAGAATTCGTATCTGCAATAAAAAATATGGCTTCCTATCTTAGTTTAAAAGTTACCCCCGCCCCACCTACAAAGCGTGGGGTGGGGGCTGTTTGTTTTTCACTAATGTGTTTCCCCTGCGGTATGATTAAATTTTGATTATGGACATTTTTTTCGTAGAGTGAGTATTTTTCGAGATATTTGATCGTCTCAGTTTAAAAGAAACACCCGGTATATTTATATAAATATATATATATATATATATATATATATATATATATATATATATATATATATATATATATATATATATATAAATATATATATATATAAATATATATATATATATATTTATATATATATATATATATATATATATATATATATATATATATATATATTTATATGTATATATATATATATATATATATATATATATATATATATATATATATATATATATATATATATATATATATATATATATATATATATATATATATTCACTCAGGCAGTACACCAACTTATTGGCCTACGGATATCAGCAAGAATCCAGATCTTATAGACTTCTTTATTACAAGAGGGATTTCAGATAATTATATCCATATAGAGAACAGTGAAAGTCTTTCATCAGATCATTCATCATACTTCGCCAAACAATCATTATGAAAGAGAGCAATGCGAAATTAACAAACTACAAAACTAGTTGGGACTTCTTCCAAACACAGCTAACAAAAATAATAACTCTGCAGAACCCAATACAGGGACCAGTCCAAATAGAAGAAGTAAGAACTAGATAAGCTCATCCATGATATCCAAAGTGCCGCGTTTTTTAACTTCTCATTAAATATCAGCTTTAAGGTATTGTTTGTTATTAAAATATTATTGTATATAACTACTAAAATACGTAAAATAAATATATAAAAAATTAACATTCAAAACTACTTATTTTCTAGGTAAATTTGTTATTTGAACTGTGTTTCTCAAACGATATCGTCCCTATTATGAGACAAATTTTGTATATAAGTTATCACAAAATACATTGGATCATATAAAAAAACTAGCTAGTATTCGGGATAAAAGTGTACTGTGTATAGTTTTCATTTTGAAGAGATAATCATGATAGATCACAGCTTCGATATATTGAGTTAATCACAATGATTACTGGCTTCTCGTGCACAAAGCCAAATCGTAACTAAAAATAGAAATATATAATACTTATATTTTTTTATCAAAATCATTTTAATCAATTCATATGTGTGTATGTATATATATATATATATATATATATATATATATATATATATATATATATATATATATGTATATGTATATATATATATATATATATATATATATATATATATATATATATATATATACATATATATATATATATATATATATATATATATATATATATATATATATATATATATATATATATATATATATATATATATATATATATATATATATATATATATATATATATATATATATATATATATATATATATGTATATATATATATATAGATAATGATGTGTTAAAATAAAACGATATTACATTATAGAGTGAAATTGGTTAAGACTTACAATAATTATTTCGTTTTTCATAAAATTATATCTCCTGATGAGTTAATTGTCGAAAAATGTTCGGTGTTAGGGAAGACGACGTATCTCTCAACTGATGTTTACGATTACTTGGTTTTTAAGTAACTAATGTTTACGATTACTTGACTGATATTAGCACTCACATAATATGATTTCATTGTACTTTTGTAGGTTATTATTTTCTCTGTCGTTCAAATCTGCGCTATGATTTTTTATTCCCGACACCATGTGAATATTGCTTGAGATTTCTAGTACCAACAAAGACGAGTTCAATTGAAGAAATGTATTTTCTTTTATCCTAGTTTTGGACATGCCATCGAAATCACGACAATCGAAATAATTGAATTATCTTTGCTCTGGTTGGTGCGTGTGTGATGGCAGTTTATGAGTGTAGTCCGATTTCCTGTAACCAAAAATAATAATTTACATTAAAGAATTTAATAAGTATTCACTATATATTAATAAATAGGCTTGCGATAACCATGAATATGTGTACTAATAGATATCAATAAAAATTGAACAAGTTGTTTAACTGAGCTTACCTGGCATATACTCTAGCCCCACACACCCTTTGTAACGTTTATCATATTCCTAATAAATTAGTCCGGATAAAATTCTACCGTGTGTCGTGGTTCTATATTAGGTAAACCATAATGATGATCGTTCTCTCTTGCACATCAGTAACTAAAAATAAATCAATCCATATATATATATATATATATATATATATATATATATATATATATATATATATATATATATATATATATTATATACATATATATGTATATATTTTTTTTTTTTTTTTTTTTTTTTTTTTTTTTTTTTACGGTTTTTACAGGCCATAATTGGCCCGTACCGTGTCAACAATCTGACTCCATCGGTTTCGATCACGAGCCAACTCTTCAAACCGTTGTAGGCAGTTTGAAGATGCCAGATCGCTCTCTACGCCGTGGAGCCATCGTCGCCGACAGCGACCTCTTCGCCTACCAAAAGGCGGTTCTCCCTTAAAGGTTCGCTGTATCATTCGGTTCGGATCAGCACGCAGAACGTGTCCGAGCCAGCGTACTCGCTGTCCTTTAATTTCATGCACGATATCAGGAATTCACTTTTACGAAGGATGTATTCCAACATGAGATTAAAAAGTATCGGGGACAGCGCATCTCCTTGTCGAACACCAGTAGTGATTGCAAAAGTTCTCGATAGCCTGTTCTCAACTTTGACACAGCATTGTGACTGCGTTACTGTCATTTTACAGAGATGTACATATTTTTTCGGTATTCCTAAATATTCAAGCGCATACCATAATCTCTCTCGATTGATCGAGTCATAGGCTTGCTTGAAATCTAGGAATACCTGGTGTACATCGCGAGATGTTTCGTAGTACTTGGAAAGAATCATCCGCAGCGAAAAAACTTGATCAGTGACTGACCGATTTGGACGGAATCCTCCTTGGTAGTCACCGACAATTTCCTCCGCTAGAGGAGTAATTCTTCCCAAGATAATGTATGACAGTAACTTATATGCTGTGCAAAGGAGAGCTATACCGCGATAATTCTCGCATTTCAAGCGATCACCCTTTTTGAATATTGGGCATAACGCGGCCACTTTCCATTCTTCGGGCATAACTTCATTTCGCCATACCAATCGAACAAGGTCGAAAAGACAGTTCCACAAAGTTAGCCCTCCGAATATCAAGAGCTCTGAATTAATGCAATCAACTCCTGGTGAACGATTTTTCTTTAATTTCCGTATGGCCATTGTGAATTCCTCATAGGATGGATCCTCAATGAACATCTCCGCGGTCTGTATTTGAGGGTATTCAAACACAGCTTGTGATACATGTGGAACATTAAGTAGATCAGAAAAATGTTCACGCCATGTATCGAGTACCGCATCGACGTTAACACAGAGGTTTCCATCCTGGTCCCGAATGGCAGTTGACCGAGATCTTAAGGTATGGTGCAATTCGGTGATTCCTTTAAAGAAACCACGCGAATTGTGCTCATTGCTGAGTTGTTGTACTCTTAAGACCTTAGCCTTCCACCATTCTCGCTTCTTCAGTCTACAAATGCGTTTCACTGTCCTCCTAGCAAGAACTGCCTTGTTTTTCCTTGCAATTGTAAACCGAGTCTGCGCTTCATTGTGGGCTATATTGCGTTGCTCAACAGCAAGACGACACTCCTCATCAAACCAATCATTTTTGGGCTTAGTTTTCACTATACCGAGAGTGTGCTGGGCAGCATCGACAACCGAGGTTTTCAATACTTCCCAGACACTGTTCACATCATCAGATTGGTAATTAGATTGCATAATGCTATTGCTGACAAGATCTTGATATTTTCGTCGCGTTTCTTCATTTATCAGACCTTCACAGGAGAATCGCGTTGTATATTCTCCTGTCCTCCCTGACTTGTACGAAAATTTCCATCGTAGCTTTGCAGCAACCATAAAATGGTCACTGCCTACGAATTTGGTTGACGACCGATACGATCTCACGTCTTGGACAACCCGAGCCCGCCCTTTTGAAATCAACACATGGTCAATTTGGCTTCGGGATGTTTTACGTGGATGTGTCCATGTTTCTAAGTGGATGTTTTTATGAGGAAAGAATGTACTTGCTACTTTGAGATCATGAGCGATCGCAAAGTACATCATTCTTTCCCCATTTTCGGTCGCAGTTTCGTGTCGGGAGTACGGACCTATATTGTTACATAAGTCGGTCTGATTTCTGCCAGCTCTAGCATTAAAGTCACCAATCACCAATCTGACATCGTGCTCAGGTATAGAGCCCATCAGATTATCCAGATTATTATAAAATGAGTCTTTATCCTGGGATTGGCTTACATCAGTGGGCGCATGTATACAGACAATTGACAGGTTGGCTAATCTCATGTGCAAGCGAAGCTTACACATTCGATTATCGACTGCTTGAAAGTCCAAGACAGCCTTTTTTACCTGTGGCCCAATGAGAAATCCAACCCCAAGATTTCCGAGGTCATCTCCACTGTGTAGCAACGTATAGCCTTGGGACACATGGTCTCCACTTTTAGGCCATCGAGTTTCTTGGAGAGCTACGAGTTCCAGCCGATACTCTTTCATGCATGTGATAAGGCCATCCAACGCGCCAGGTTTTCTTAATGACTGCACGTTCCACGTGCCGATCCTCAATCTCGTGTCCGGGTACTTAAGCGGGGGTTCGTTTTTGTTGTTGTTTTGGCGGTATCCGATTTTTTTATTTTTGTTGACATTTTTAACATTTTCACTTTTTTACGGATGCGGGTCGTCAGCCCAGCGATCCAACCAGGTTTAGTCGCCTCCTACGACAAGCTCTGGATACTGTGGTGGTATTCTATGGGTCTCATGTTTCGTTCGTAATATTTACGAAACACGAATGCCCCCAACCACAGGGCAATATGTATATATACGAGTATATAATGTTTTATTTGAAGAACGATTGATTTTGATACTTATCCAGATTTCACACAACTAGCTTAAAAACTATATTGGCACAATCACAGTATGACGTTAATAATAGATAACAATTACAAACACTCATGATAATTGTGATTCGTTGTCTAAATTGCACAGATAAAATCAATCATTTGCAATTTTGAATCGTACTGGAATGTAAACATTCATACTGGAATAATAACCAAATACTTTTCGATTTTGTTTTGTTTTGCACATAATATTATCACAATTAACTATTATATTTATATCACATAAGGTGTTATAAATTATTATTGACCTCACATAAACTAAATTAATTTAAATATATTGTATTTATTTACAATCACAATATAAACCTACAAAAATTAACAAAACAAAACTGACATTCCAAATAAAAAGAAATTTATTTTCTGGACACTGTTAAATTTTTAGTAATAGTTTTGAAATGTAGGCGGATCAAGTTCGTCTTTCATGACGTCACGAATTATAAAAGTGTTGGTAAAAAAAGGGTATAAACTTTATAAGCTTAATTTTGATGTGTTCGGCTTGTATGTCTAGGAGCTTTGGTTACTGGCACCCACAAAATTAGTGCCACAATCGCTGAATAGTTTTAGGCAAAGACCACTTCTGGATGTGAAGCGTTTAAAAGCCACTGTGAAAGCTTCCGTTGTTAGATCACTGATAAGTTCAAAGTAAACCGCCTTTGTGGCCATGCATATGAATACAGCGATGTATCTCTTGCAAATTTTGTTGCAACTCTCTTTGTATAGCTTCAAATTTATAGGGTCTACGTAATTAACTCCACTGTTGGTTGAATGGGGATGATGACTGGATTCTTTCAGCTGGTAAAATTTCCATTAATTGTTGTGAGGTCAATGCTTTTGTTCTACTACATAACATACAGTTGTGAATTATATAACGGAATGAGTGTTTTCCATTTATTATCCAATAGTTCCGTCTTAAGTAGGCTAAAGTGAGCTGGTTTCCACCATGAAGTGTTTTGTTGTGTGCTTCTTTGATGATCAATTTCGTGAACTGATGATTAATTAATAGCAATAGAATTGGATATTTCTCATCAAATGTTAGGTTAGCATTGCATTGAGTCTTCCTCCTACTCTTTGAAGACCTTCGCCATTGACAAATGTATTAAGTGTTAATTATTGTACTATTTTTCGATAAACCTCGTTTGTTGTTTAATATATCGATCTCCTTTCGAAAGCATTGTAGTTATAGAACTTTGATGATTGATTTTAATGCAGGTTTTAATTCTCCAGATTCAAGATGGGATCCATTCCTTATTTTCGCTTTTAGGTTTGTTATAAAACGATAGCAGTATGCCATGGAGTGCACCAATCGCACTACAGAGGGGAATCTATCGAAGACTATTATAAAAATCTTTATATAATTGCGACGAAAAAGTGAATTGGTTTTCTTTCAAAATCACCGGTCGTTTCTAGCTCTTGAATCCTTATACTGGTTATTGGGTATGTTGATAGTTTTAACGACGTAAGACTTCTCCAACAGAGTGGATGGTTGATTAGTTGTTTGTGGTTTCAGTCTCTTGAAGCACTGTCATCTGGGTTTTCACAGGAGGCTACATTATGACATTTGTACCAGTGCGTGCTTGCCTGAATCTCTGTTTCCTGTTGGCTACAAATGTTTAGTAATTATGAGGTTTCCCTTTTATCCAGCCCAACACCGCCAAAGAGTAACTCCAGCAGTATATTTTTCTTTCATTGCCGAAGTCCAAGGCTGCTCTCACTTTAGTGAGTAACTTAGATAATACTAAGGCTACATTTAACTCCAGTCTTGAAAGTGACATTGTCTGATTTAAGGGGGCTAAATCAGACAATCTCAAAAACTTGCTGGTAGTTTGAATGGCTCTTGGACTATCCAGTGAGTTCTCATACAAACGCCGTGATTTATAATCCAATTTTTTTGATATTATCAAAATGATGAAAGGACCTCATGAATCAGTGGGTGTTCCCATATTTCGAATTGCATGTTAACACTCGATGGTGTCATGCAGTTGTTTTATTGCGTTCGCTTATTCAGCGTTACTAGAAGGTTGATTGAGAATGGTGTTTAATAAGGTGGAGAGTGGAGACGGGTAATCTTTTGTTGGTGAATCTGTTCTCCAATATTTCCCATGCTGCCTCATAATTATTTCCAGTCGCTTCTAAGTGGCTTATTAGTTTGCTTGCTGTTCCTACCACGTGGGTTTTCAAATAGTTCATTTTGTGAATAGCTTTAGTTGTTTTTCGTTTTGAACGTATCTGAAAATCCTACCCACTTAGTATAATCTCTATAAAAAGGTGTAAATTCTACTGGTTTGAGCTTAATCTCCAACGGCTTAATTGAACTTTCTTCGCCTATCTCGGTTGCAATGTGAACAGCAGTGTTTACGTAAAGGCTTTTTATATTTTCATAGTGATTTTCTTCAGTTTGGTCTGTTGCGTTCATACAAATTTTTTTGTTTAACTCTGTTTTCTGCATCATCATGTTCTTCATCTTTTTTGTTTTAAGACAAGACCTGGTTTGGATCTGTTGTTTTCCAGAATATCTTCGACCGATATAATCTCCTGATATAGAGCTCTAATCGGAAAATCTTGTTGTTTGAGCATTTGTTATAAATTGCTCATTGAAGAAAAAATTGGTTTTGTCGTCTTCTCATCTGACATGAGTATGAAGCTCATTTCTGAATGACTCGCCAGTGGAATGGTTGGAGTTTTTGGTGCCCCATTGCGACATGTTCGATGTCCGTGATGAATTTTTCATATAGATTCACTGTGTCTTGTCATTTTTTGAAGTATTGATGGGATTGGTCTAATGAATATAGCTTCTAATTTTACCATCGTTGTTAACATAATCATTGTATATTTGTTTTAAAGAAGCAATCTTGTCTTCTAAATACCTCTTTGTTTTGTGA
>OZ010736.1:71539929-71555106 GCA_963932295.1 Tipula lateralis | reverse complement strand
AATCCAAAGAAAGAAGTCCAACGGTGTCAAATTACATAATCTTGGCGGCCAATTGACATCACCAACACGTGAGATAACTCGGCCATTGAATTTGTTAGACAGAAGAGCCATTGTTTCGTTAGCTGTGGGGCAAGTGGCACCATCCTGTTGAAACCACATATCGTCCACATCCATATATTCCAATTCAGGCCATAAAAAGTTCGTTATCAACACACGATAACGAACACCATTCACAGTAACTGCCTGACCGGCCTCATTTTGAAAAAAATACAGGCCGATGATGCCGCCAGCTCATAAACGGCACTAAACAGTCACTCTGTGGGTGCATTGGTCTTCCGCGACAATCACTCCTGGATTATGTTTCGCCCAAATGCGGCAATTCTGCGTATTGACGAATCCACTGAGGTGAAAGTGTCACTGAAGATGATTTTATTCGAAAATTGATCATCCACTGTTGCCATTTCTTGCCACCATTCTGACCATTGACGATATTTGGAATGGTCAAGACGCTTTAGTTCTTGAGTCAATTGCACCTTATAAGCGTGTAAATGCAAGTCTTTGTGCATAATGTTCATCAACGACGAGCGTGAGAAATGCAATTGTTGGCACGACGACAAGTTGAGGTGGACGGCTCTTCAGCCACACTATCGCAAAGAGCACCAATATTTTCTGCAGTACGAGCTGTACGAACATGCACTGGTGTTTTAAAATCTCCTACAGACCCGATTTGCTCAAATTTTTGCACGATTTTTCGATTGTCCGCACATTTGGACGATTAAATTGACCGAAAAAATCATGAAGTAACTTTAACACGTTGCTCGATTTTGTATCTTTCCATGGTTCAAATTGAGTTAATCTGAAATTAAGAAATGTCCGATTAAATGCAGAAAAAAACTTGACATTAAGGTGTGGTTCACAATCAACGTCGGTTCTTAAAATTAAACTACCCCTATTATATATATATATATATATATATATATATATATATATATATTTATATATATATATATATATATATATATATATATATATATATATATATATATATATATATATATATATGTATATATATATATATATATATATATATAAATATATATATATATATATATATATATATATATATATATATATATATATATATATATATATATATATATATATATATATATATATATATATAATATATATATATATATATATATATATATATATATATATATATATATATATATATATATATAAATATATATATATATATATATATATATATATATATATATATATATATATATGTATTATATATATATATATATATATATATATATATATATATATATATATATATATAGATATATATATATATATATATATATATATATATATATAAATATATATATATATATATATATATATATATATATATATATATATATATATATATATGTTTGTATATAAATAAATAAATAAATATATATATATATATATATATATATATATATATATATATATATTTTTTTTTTTTCGGTTTGTACAGGCCATTATTGGCCCGTACCGTGTCAACAATTTGACTCCATCGGTTTCGATCACGAGCCAGCTCTTCAAACCGTTGTAGGCAGTTTGAAGATGCCAGATCGCTCTCTACGCCGTGGAGCCATCGTCGCCGACAGCGACCTCTTCGCCTACCGAAAGGCGGTTCTCCCTTAAAGGTTCGCTGTATCGTTCAGTTCGGATCAGCACCCAGAACGTGTCCGAGCCAGCGTACTCGCTGTCCTTTAATTTCATGCACGATATCAGGAATTTGCATTAAATTCCTGATCTCGGGATTGAAAAAAAACTCGGTAAGTGCCATCGACGTCGTGTTTTGGACCATATATCACACGCATGATTCTTCTCTCGAATGTTAGAAGCCATCTTTCGTACTCATCCGTCAAGGTCCAACTCTCACATCCATACATGACAACGGGTCTGATCAACGGGTCTATATATATATATATATATATATATATATATATATATATATATATATATATATATATATATATATATATATAAATATATATATATCGCCATCTATCATGAACCAAACAAAATATTTCATTCAAATCATACGTATTCAAATCATATTTCATTCAAATTTTAGTCATAGAATCCGTATCTGCAATAAAACAATGACTTTCTACCTAAGTTTAAAAGTTACCCCCGCCTCACCTACAAAGCGAGGGGTGGGGGACTGTGGTTTTTGCACTAATGTATTTCCCCGCGGTATAATTAAATTTTGATAATGGACATTTTTTCCCTAGAATGGCTACATTTCGAGCTATTTGATCATCTCAGTTTAAAAGAAACACCCGGTATATATATATATAAATGTGTATATATATATATATATATATATATATATATATATTATATATATATATATATATATATATATATATATTTATATATATATATATATATATATATATATATATATATATATATATATATATATATATGTATATATATATATATATATATATATATATATATATATATATATATATATATATATATATATATATATATATATATATATATATAATATATATATATATATATATATATATATATATATATATATATATATATATATATATATATATATATATATATAATATATATATATATATATATATATATATATATATATATATATATATATACATATAATATATTGGTGTTGGATATCGAACGGGGGACATTGAGCTATGGTAATGTCGAACTGCCTTTGCAACTGACCAACGGGAAGGAGCCAATTGTAAGGAGGATGAAGTTGAATCATCGGATGAAGCTTACCGTCACACTCGGAAACGATTGTCTAGGGCAAATTGAATGGAGGTCCTGGAGCACAAGGGTTGTGGAAGCTAACAGAGAGATACAGTTCAAACAAATAATGATAGGAAAGCTTTGGTGATAATGATAGGAAAGCTTTGGTGAAACCGGTTTTGACTTCAGAATTCCGATACGGGCTCTTAATTTATCGAACAAGACAAAAGCTATCAAAAAAGGAAACTTTCATCGGCCGAGGTGAAAAGGAATCTATCATTATAAAATGCGACGAGACGAATCCGTGTGTAAACGCCAAGGATCAACACTATCGGAAAGCAGTAAAGGATTTGCTCCAGAAATACATGTCCTTTTTCTGTGGTGCACCGAAATATAATGGCAAAACTAACATTGTTAAAAACGGATCGACACAGGAACATCAACACCAATTCGACAAGCGCCAAGAAGGTTGACATTGGCTAAGCAAACAGAAGTGGATAAGATGGTATTTCGTAACTGATATGCAAACATCGGGAATGATTGAGCAGCCAACAAGACCATGAACTTCACCAGTAGTATTGGTGGAAAAGAAGGATGGAAGCATGTGATTCTGCGTTGATTATCGAAAGTTGGCAGGAGCACAGATGTTTTCAACATTGGATTTGCAGAGCGAGTATTGGCAAGTTTTACGTTTAGTTTTATTTGGGTGCAGGGCGGACTTTAAGACTGTCCTAGCTCCTGGTAACTGTCAGAGCTCCTGCACCCAATGCGTGATCCTTCAAGTAAAGGTTGATAGCTGCCTTAAACTGGTGCATTTTATATTTCAACGGAAACTGAACTTTGGGCTTTGTAACGCCCTTGCCACTTTCGAACGGCTTAAGTAACGTGTACTTAAAGGTCTCCACTGAAAAATATGCCTAGTATATTTGGACGACATCATCGTTATAGGAAAGAACGATCTTTTTGTGGTTAAATGGATTCCATTATTAACACTTTTTGTGTACTTTCGTCACTGGCTTTAATAAAAATAATGTTTATTTTCGTATTTATTTATTTTGTGTATGTTTATTTATTTCTTATAGTGGCGATTTTTGTTTGTTTATTTTGTGAAGATCGCTTTCGATATTTTATCTTCCTCAGTTCACTTTATACTCTAGTAGTATAAAGTAGGAGTATAAAGTGAACTGAGGAAGATAAAATATCGAGATTGGTCTTGCCAAAATAAATAAACAAAAATCGAAAGGAAGTATACGAAAATAAACATTGTTTTTATTAAAGAATGAACATCTACAAAATCTGGAGGAAGTATTCGAAAGAATCCAATCAGCTGGGTTGAAGTTAAGTCCGAAGAAATGTGTATTGTTTCGGGATGAAGTCAAATTGTTACTATCTCCGGTAACGAACTCGTGATTTTCTTATTGGGAAATGCGTAGTCAGCTGGGAGGTTCTTATTTGTTACCGTTCAAAAATAAGATAGAACAAGCTTCACGTGTTGCTCATTAACACGTTCCACAAAATACACTTTTATTTATTTATTTATTTTTTTTTAAAATTTAACTAGAATAAATATTTTTTTTAAGTTCATTGTTAATTTAACACTGAATTAAATTAATTTGAATTGAAAATAAACTTAACGTTATGGTGATTTAAATCTATTCTCCTTTATTTTAATAATTCTACGGTTTATATACATGATTTTATTATCTAAACAGCCTAGTCAGCATTTCATTTTTAATAGAAAATAAGAAATTTATAATGCTAAACAAAAACTGTATGAGATTAAATATTCGTATGCAATGCTTACTCAAGTTACTTAAAACGAGATGCAAATGAAAAAGATTATGTGTGAATAATGGCTATTCAGCATGTAAGTTATTCACCCGCAGTTTTTTGTAATAATTATTGTTGTAATCTCAACATATTCCCGGGTCATTGATCGGAATGATCAATATGCTGTATAGTAGTTTAGTGTGGAGGGAGAGCTTCTATTTGATGTACTTCTCTTGGTGGCGCCAATGCTTGTATTCTTCGGATTATATACCAACCGATTATAACTAATAAAACTGGTATCAATAAGTATATTGCAAGATAGTGATGGTAATCATGGAAGTTCGCATTATCTATGGAGGACTCCAATAAATTTTTGTGTTTTTGAATGGTGCTCTCAATAGCCTTGATTTCTGGAATTGTTGATGTTGTGGTTAAGTTCAGGATATTTTGTGTTGTATTTATTTTCTCGCTTAAGTTGAACTGGGGCACAAAGGGAAGCTTATATTCACTGCTGAATGTTTTATATCCTGAGATTGTAAATGAATCCCCTTTTAGTATACAGTTTGGATGTAGCTCGAAAATTCCCTCGCCTTTAATTATTATTGTGGTTGATTCTGGCGGACTATCGCTTTTATTTTCACAAATTATATTACCAGTTTTTCTGCTGCTTACTACAAAGATCCACGCATTATTTGTGTGCAACGGTATCCATATGGTGGTGATAGTCCTCGTGAATATCTGGCAACTTGTTGGTATTTCATCAACCTGTTTAAGCAATTGAATTTCACAATTGCTTATATTGGAATTGTATCCAAAGAGTGGCTGACGTGTGTTGCAAAGGTATTCCTCCATAAGGTATGTACAAGCGTTGAACTCCTCGGAACTGAGCGGTAAGTATTGATCTTGTTGCATTGATATCATCAGATAGCTTGAAGATGGTTGGATGTAGACATACTGTTAATGATGTAGTGTGGGCACCGGTATGATATTATATAATGAATATCGGATTCTTTGCACCAACGGAATTTTTACTTCGAAGATTATCGTTTCTTCCACTTTTATGGTTTTTACAGTGAAGATCCTATATAATGCAGCAATACCTTTTTGGCGATAAGGTATATCTTGCATGGTTTTTAGATTACCAATTATTTGCCCGATTTGATCGCGGAGTTGGTTTGGTGTCAGGATAAGCGGATTGAGTCTGCCTTGGTGTACTTCCCTGATAGTGTCGATTACTGCTGATTGGAAGGACCGTAGTTTCATCATTTCCAACATGGTCTGAAGGGTCATGTCCATATATTCTTCGTGAAATATGACATCGTTTATTATCCTATAGAATTCTTGGAACCTTTGATTTGTTTCTTCATGATCATGCTTCATGATGTTGATCGTGGATTCTACTATTGATATCTGCTGTCTTAAGAGCTTTTGGTGATGTTGCTGGTTTTGATTTAGATGTTCTATGTTTTCCTTGTAGAGGTTTCCAGCACGTTGGTCGAGTACACCAAAAAGTTCATTGGCTATTGTACCAACAAAGTCGAACGGTGATCTTCGTTGACGAGAATTATCATTTTTTCCCAGAGTGCTTAGTATCTCGTTTTGTTCCTTCAATTCAAGGTAGAAATTTCGAATTTGATATGAAATTTCCCTGCAGTGGTCTTTTACGTGTACATGGAGAGTATTGGTATCGATGTAAGATCTGTTCTCGCAAAAATCGTGTAACTGTCGAGTGGTTTCTTCGAGATGTTTTAGTTCTGCCCAATACGTTGTTAAATTGTAGTATGCTATGATCCTCCATTCGCTATTGATTAAATTGGCCTGGCCGATTTTATCAAAGTAAATACCAGGATGTGCAGTGAATCTTGTTATGTTGAATTTGGGCGCTGTCCCTGCTGCTACTAATCCCATTACACAGATTATTTGAAGTGAGTATAGCAAGAAGTTTGAATTATTGCTTGATCTGGTTGTTCGCTTCTGTTGCAGCTCTTGCGGTTGTTTTATTGGACTTAACGGCTTCAATTGTTCTATATTTTCAATAGGCAATTTGCAGATTTTTGTCACTGGTCGCTTGATCGTGTTTCTGCCTGTTTTTACGCTTACTACACGTACTAAATCATCCTTTCCTTGATGAGTCTGTACTATTCTTCCTAGTGCCCATCGTGTTGGGGGGAGCTGCTCATCTTTTATGACTATAAGATCCCCAATTTCCAGGTTGGCCTTGGGAGCGACCCACTTTGGCCGTTGTTGTAGTCTACTTAGGTATTGGTCTCGCCATTTTCTCCAAAACTCGTTCTGCAATCGTTCTAACAATTTCCATCTTGATAGGTGTGAGATACTTATGGCTGTTTCATTAGATTCCGGTGGCGCTAATAAGGCACTTCCGATGAGAAAGTGTCCAGGAGTTAATACTTCTAAATCTTCAGGATCCTCAGTCATAGGACATAGTGGCCTAGAATTTAGGCAGGCTTCTATTTGAATAAGGGTCGTTGTAAATTCTTCAAATGTAAGCCTTGTGTTTCCAAGAGTTCGTTTTAAATGGTACTTTCTTGATTTTACTCCAGCTTCCCAAAGTCCTCCCATATGTGGTGAATGGGGGGGTAAAAAATGCCAGTTGACTTCGGATGTTGTTAATTCGTTGTATATTTGTTCGTTATACTCTGCAGCTTGTAAGTTAATATTGTGTTTTAATATCTTGTTTGCTGATACAAAATTCGTACCGTTATCGCTATAGAGATTTTTAACCGGTCCTCTTCTTCCAATGAAACGTTTATAGGCAGCTATGAATGCTTGTGCTGTTAAGTCGCTAGCCACTTCTAGATGAACCGCTTTCGTACTTAAACATACGAAAATAACAATGTATCCTTTATGTGACTTTACCCCACGTCCTTTTGATACCCTTAGTTCCATCGGTCCGGCATAATCGATGCCTGTGTTAGTAAATGGCTTCGTTATTGTTGTTCTTACAGTTGGCAAATTTCCCATTAACTGTTGCGACATGTTCATTTTCAGTCTCGTACATTTGACACATTCTTGTAATTGTTGTTTTACTGTTCTGGCACCCTTGATAATCCAAAATTTTTGTCTGACATTGGCTAATGTTAAAGTTTTTCCTCCATGCATTGTATTTCTATGTGAATTGTCAACTATCAGTGACGTGAAATGATGTTTTGCCGGTAAAATTGCAGGATGTTTTTGATTAAAGTTGAGAATGGTGTTTTCTAACCTTCCTCCAACTCTTAGAATACCCTTGTTATCCAGAAATGGGTAAAGGGAAACCAATTTATGTTTACCTTTGAGTTGCTCAATATTAGCTTCCGTTACCCCGAATTCTTCTTTTTGGACCATTTTGGTTAATTTATTCATTGTTTCGTTTAATTCTGTTGTTGTGATTGGACCTGTTTTCTTCGTGATGAACCGTCGACAAAGGGATGTAACTCGTAATAGGCGAGTTAGAGTAGAAAATTGTTTCATGTATTCATCTGCTTCCTTTATCTCGGGAGCTGCAACTAGGTGACATCTTACTTCTAAGTGTGTTTCGACATTTGGATCTCCATGTTTTGAATGGTCTTTATTTAGACAGTCTGGTCCCTTCCACCACAGAATGTGCTCCTGGAGCTTGTCTGGATTTAAACCTCTTGTGGCACAATCTGCGGGATTTTCTTCAGAATTAATGTGGCACCATTTGCTGTTTTTTGTAAGTTGTTGAATTTGTGCTACTCTATTAGCGACGAATGTTTTCCATTTGCTTGGTGGCTTGTTAAGCCATGCCAGTACAATTGTTGAATCGGTCCAAGCGAAGGATGGTATATTTTTCAATTCCATGGCTGATGATACTTGATCCAATAGTTTTGCCACTAAGAGTGCTCCACAAAGTTCTAACCTTGGAAGTGAAATTTTGCTTTTGACTGGAGCTACCTTTGTTTTTGCCGCTATAAGAGTAGTAATGATTTTGTTGTCGAATGTTGTTACTTTCGTATAAACGACAGCTGCATATGCTTTCTCTGAAGCATCGGCAAATCCATGAAGTTCGTATTTGATGTTAGTTTTGAGTCCATTATTCCATCTCGGTATGTTGATGTTTTTTATTGCGCTTAAGTTGTGTCGTAATTTTTCCCACCTTTGTTCGAATTCTGATGGTAATTCATCATCCCATGATAAGTTTTGTAGCCATAGCTCTTGGAACATTATTTTAGGGATAATTAGAACTGGGGAAAGCCATCCCAACGGGTCGTAAATTTTTGATATTTGCGATAAAAACGACCTTTTTGTTTGATGCTTGTTTGATTTCGGGAATTTAATTTTAAATTGAAATGAATCAGTTACTGGATACCACAATATGCCAAGTGTTTTTATGCTGTCATCTTCTTGAATCTGTCTTGGACCAAGTTCCTTTAGCTCTGACGGTAATTCCTCTAAAAGTGATGTTTCATTGCTGATCCATTTTCGTAACGGAAAACCTCCTCCTTTCAACAAATTGATAAGTTCGTCTCGTGCTGCCTTAGCTTCTTCTAAGGTCTCACTTCCAGACATTATATTATCGACATAGAAATCTTGCTTTGTTATTTTTGCCGCATTGGGAAAAAGTTTTACGTCATCATCCGCTAGTTGTTGTAGTGTTTTTATTGCCAGATATGATGCGGGGGTTGTTCCATATGTAACCGTTGTTAACTTGTACTCCTTTATGGGTTCAGAAAATGAGTCTCTCCACAAAACTCTTTGATAGTTTTGATCGTTCTCGTGCATTTTGATTTGCCTGAACATTTTTTCGATGTCGGCTGAGAATGCTATTCTATGAGTGCGCCATCTCATTAGAATGTGCACCAGGTCTTGTTGTAATATAGGCCCATTTAATAGATTGTCATTCAGGCTTAACTTCGACGTGGTTTTTGCAGATGCGTCGAATACTACTCTCAATTTTGTAGTAGTACTTTCTTCTTTAATAACAGCATGATGAGGTAAATAGTATATTTCTCCTTCAACGTTGTTGTTCATAGACGTTGTCAACTTCATATGACCTAATGATTCATACATTAGGTAGGCTCTATTTGTAGGCTCTATTTGTAGGAGTCTTGATGCTGCTTGACCTCGTGATTTTCCTAATGCTTCTGCCGCATCATTGAAAGGTAACCTCACTGTATAACGTCCTATACGGCTTAAGTAACGTGTACTTAAAGGTCTCCACTGAAAAATATGCCTAGTATATTTTGACGACATCATCGTTATAGGAAAGAACGATCTTTTTGTGGTTAAATGGATTCCATTATTAACACTTTTTGTGTACTTTCGTCACTGGCTTTAATAAAAATAATGTTTATTTTCGTATTTATTTATTTTGTGTATGTTTATTTATTTCTTATAGTGGCGATTTTTGTTTGTTTATTTTGTGAAGATCGCTTTCGATATTTTATCTTCCTCAGTTCACTTTATACTCTAGTAGTATAAAGTAGGAGTATAAAGTGAACTGAGGAAGATAAAATATCGAGATTGGTCTTGCCAAAATAAATAAACAAAAATCGAAAGGAAGTATACGAAAATAAACATTGTTTTTATTAAAGAATGAACATCTACAAAATCTGGAGGAAGTATTCGAAAGAATCCAATCAGCTGGGTTGAAGTTAAGTCCGAAGAAATGTGTATTGTTTCGGGATGAAGTCAAATTGTTACTATCTCCGGTAACCAACTCGTGATTTTCTTATTGGGAAATGCGTAGTCGGCTGGGAGGTTCTTATTTGTTACCGTTCAAAAATAAGATAGAACAAGCTTCACGTGTTGCTCATTAACACGTTCCACAAAATACACTTTTATTTATTTATTTATTTTTTTTTAAAATTTAACTAGAATAAATATTTTTTTTAAGTTCATTGAACTCGTTTTATGATGACGTTGTGGTCAGGTACGAACATAAAAACAAAAATCTCACAGCTATGTGGAATTATATGCAATTTTTGTTTAATTTCTTGTTTTTTAAGTTGCAGTCGTAACAACACAGGTGCTGTTAAAAGCTTATATAATGTCTAATACAAGCTGCATTAAAGACGTATATATAAGATTAAGAAGTGTACTTTCTATTAGGATGTATTTGAAATAAATCAAGTTCGGATATCTTTTGCATGATAAATGCCAATCAACTTATCATTACTATCTTTTATCTCGTAATTTACGTTGCCAATTTTGCGTGGTATTATTCCTTTACAATAATTTGGAGCAAGTTTTGTGCAAAATTGTTTAATTGCATCGCTTTGATGATGTGTACGAACATAAACTGTCTGTCCGATTTCATAATCGATTGGACGAGATCTTAGATTTTATCGGTTCGCGCTCTTGTTATATGCCTTATTTATATTTTCCTTTGCGGTTTCATGAAGGATTGATAATCTGGTTGGTAGTGGTAATAAAATATTTCCTTCGGCTAAATCAGCCAATGTTTTTAGTAAGGTATATTCATTCGCATGGTTTATTTTATGATAGCCAAACAACATGTCATGAAGTGTATTCTGTATAGAATCAGGAACTCCATTCCTTAATGCCGATGCAATCTCCTGTATATTTTAGTCCCAAGTAGTATGTATATCTTTGATATATGCTCGTATTGCTGATAAAACGGAATGATTCACTCTTTCAGATGCATTCGATTGTGGTGAATAAATGGCTGTTTTAGAACCTCGTATTCCAAACTCTTTAAGCATTTCTTTGAATTCACACATTCACACACATTCACTTTGTACTCTGAAAATGAGAACCGTTGTCAGAATGAATCAATTGAGGCACACCATAAACATAAAATACATCGTTTTTTAACACTTCAACTATTTGACTCGAAACAGCTTTATTAAGTGGTTTGAGTAATACAAACTTAGTTAAATGGTCTAACACAATTAAGATTACTGTTTTTCCTTGTGCTGTTCGAGTATATGAACCAATTAAATCGATGTAAATACGTTGCCAAGGTCATTCGATTACATATTCATTGCCCATGGGAGGTCTTGATTGTCTTTTTACTGGCTTTGTTATTTTACAGACTTCACACTTCGATATGTACTGGGCCACTTGTTTTGTCATTCCTGGCCAGAAATAGTATCTACGAATTCGCTCTAAGGTGTTACCGATTCCACAATGAGATGACAGAGGGTCATCATGATTACTGCTTATTATCTGCGTCCTTATGTTTGACGGTATCCACATTTTCCAAATAGAAAGGTCTGAAAGCTCTCCATTTCTTTTCGGTTCGATTCGAATAAAAATTAAATTATCATGAACTTTAAATGACGGAAAATTCTCTGGAGTTTTTATAATTTTTTCTTGAAGTTCAATGTAATCGTTATCCAGTGAATCCTCAAAATTAATATCATGGTGATTTAATAGTTTGATTAAACTCTCTTGGAACTCAAAAATCTCATCACAGTGCACGCGTGACAACATATCTTCAACAACATTATCTTTCTCTTTAATATGTTTTATATTAAATCGGAAACTTTGCAACTTAAGGCTAATCGACCCGTCAAGTCTCGTTGGTTCATCAGCCATTTTAAACTTGCATGATCAGTTATTATCGTAAAATCATGCTCTTCGATATAGGCACGGAATTTCTTTACTGCTAAAATAGCAGCAAGGCATTCTAATTCACTTACGGTGTAATATTTTTGAGTCTTAGAAAGCTTGTATGACATGAAGTTTATTGGTAATTCATTTTGTTCTTCGTCTTTTTGGAAAACCACTGCTCCAACACCCTCAGAACTTGCGGCACATTTAATATAGAAGCGTTTTTTGTAACATGGACTTACTAAAATCGGTGCTGAAGTGAGAATTATTGTTAGATTTTCAAATGCTTCTTGTGCTTCCCTTGTCCAAACAAATTTTCCCTTTTTTAAGCATTCCGCAATTGGCGCAGTTATACTAGCAAAGTTACTAATAAAACGACGATACCATCCAGCCATTCCTAGCAATCGTCTTGTCTTCTTGACAGTACTGGGTGGATTTAAGTTTACTATGGCTTCGATTTTTGATTGATCTGGTCTCAATCCCCGATCACCTACTTAGTATCCGAGATAACGAGTTTCTCGCATAACAAAGTAACTTTTTTCTAGATTCAATGTCAGTCCTGATGTCCGAAGTAAGTCAGCTACCAACTCTAACAATTCAAAGTGGTCCTTCAATGTACAGGTTATGACCAAAAGATCATCCAAATAAACAAACACCCTATCATGTAATTCAGGCCGTATGACTTTGTGCATAAGCCGGCACATTGATTGGGCTGCGTTACACAGTCCAAACGGCATCACTTTGAATTGTTAGAGTGGTCTACCCGGTACAGTAAAAGCAGTTTTGTCTCTGGACGATTCCGCAAGTGGTATTTGTCAAAATGCGTCCTTAAGGTCTAATGCTGTGATGAATTTAGTTTCGGATAAACGCGCTAGAAGTCCGTCGATTATTGGAAGTGGAAAGGCGTCTTTTTCAGTTAGTCCGTTCAGCTTGTGGGCATCCAAGCACAGTCTCGTGTTTCCGTTAGACTTCCTAGCTATTGTGACTGGGCAGCTCCACGAACTTTTACTTACTTCAATCACCCCCAGTTCTAGCATTCTATCAATTTCATTATAAAGTTCTTTTTGGATTGCTGGAGAAACTGGATAGTATCGTTGCTTAACAGGCTTCGCCCCAGGAGTAATCTCGATTTCGTGCTGATGTAAGTTTGTTTTACCTAATCCATTTTTATTGTACGATGGGAATAGATCAATAATCCTATTGAGTTCCGACTTTTCTTTAACATTCAATACATGCGCGTTTTTATTGATCATCTCATCTTTGAGAATTTCGTCTAGTGAAATCTTTGGGGTTATACCAAATTTACACCAAAAGTCGATTCCTAAATACAGAAAAGCATTTAAAGTTGGTACAATACAAAATTTAATGTTCTCAATTTTTTTCCAAATGTAACTGGCAACCAAACATACCCTTCAATTTTATTGTGACTTCCATCTGCTGCCTTAATGTTAGATATTAGTTTGTGGAACTTAATTCGGGCATTATTAATAAATTCAATAGAACCTTTTCCTAATACACCTACTGATGCACCGCTATCGAAAAGTCCAGTGATTCGTTTTTGTGCAATAATTACTTCCACGTGAGGACGGAGATCACTGCTTGATTTTGATTTAATTAAAGATTCAATGCAGTTTCTTACTAAACGACATTTTTCTTGAAAGTAATTCATTATTCGTACAATTTTCTTTGATATAGGTTTTAATATTTCATTATTATTAATACTAATACTATTTGAGTTATTGATTGTAAAGGATTTTATTTGTTGGATTCCACTCTTTCCAACTGCTGAACTATTTCTTCGAGACATGATACCTTCACTTGACTCACACTCGGAAATCGGTTTTCCGTTTGAAATTTTATACAATTAGAACAATTATTCTTTCTAACATACTCTGCACCACAACCAAAACAAAAAACACCCAAAAACGGTTTTGCACAATCTTCATATCTGTGTCCTATATCTCGACAATTCCAACATATTAGAGTTATATCGTCTGTTTCTATCTTCTCTTTTCGGTGGTTATAACCGAGGATAGAAATTGTTGTTGTTGTGTTTTTTAAATTTTGACGTTTTAAATTGTGTTCAGCAGTTAAACATTTAGTGATTATTAAATATAAAATTTATATAATTTGTGATTAAAGAAATATGAAATAATGGAGTTAAATAATAATATTGCACGTATTAAACGGATGAGCAGACAGGAATACAATAATTTATTTTTAATCATTTAAAATTATAAAACAATCATTAATAATGAACAATCATTAATAATCTATATCGTTTTCGAAATTCCTCATCAGAATAAAAATATTATAATCCTTATAGATTTTTGGCCGTCGAATTCCCCCCACCATACTTATATCTCGAGCTTCCAATATTTCCGAATCCGATGTAGATGATGATGACGAAGATTCCATCTATAAACAAAATTTAAATCAAAACTCCATTAATATATTACAGTATCCTTTTATTGTATTCTGTTTATAGTAATTCGTACTTACATTTTGCATTAACAATAATAAAATTTAAATGAAAATTTATGATTTTAATTTAATTTTATTCAATAATGAACACTAAACTTGAATTTTATATTCGCAAAACTATTCGCTTTGAATATTTATCAAAAATCACAAATATTCAAATATTTAAAATCACAAACTTCAAAAATATTGAAATAGTGCATAAAAACTGCTGTAAAACTGCTATAAACGGAAGATAGAAAATTTGTTCATATACAATCGGAAAAAAATAAAATCGTCGGATAGAGATATATCTCTACTCTCGGATTTTATTTCTTCTATCCGCGTTCATACAATCGGGCCTAAATGTAAGGACATAATTACAAATGAAACTTTGAAGTTAAGTAACATATGGTATATGTGCATATATATATATATATATATATATATATATATATATATATATATATATATATATATATATATATATATATATTTATATATATATATATATATATATATATATATATATATATATATATATATATATATATATATATAATTATGTATATATATATATATAAATATATATATATA
>OZ010736.1:71439929-71534929 GCA_963932295.1 Tipula lateralis | reverse complement strand
CCCAGGGTGGATTTTCGGACACTTGCAACGGAACGATTTGCCTATAATTTTCTCTAGAGTTTACTTATGATAGCCCTTTCTCAAAACTATACTGCTCTAATCCGAGACATAGTTAGTTTCGTCAAACCAGGTGAATAATTGATGAGAAGTTCAATTTGTATGAACAACTTGGCCCAGGGTGGATTTTCGGACACTTGGAACGGAACGATTTGCCTATAATTTTCTCTAGAGTTTACTTATGATAGCCCTTTCTCAGAACTATACTGCTCTAATCCGAGACATTTTTAGTTTCGTCAAACCAGGTGAATAATTGATGAGAAGTTCAAAATTTGTATGAACAACTTGGCCCAGGGTGGATTTTCGGACACTTGCAACGGAACGATTTGCCTATAATTTTCTCTAGAGTTTACTTATGATAGCCCTTTCTCAAAACTATACTGCTCTAATCCGAGACATAGTTAGTTTCGTCAAACCAGGTGAATAATTGATGAGAAGTTCAATTTGTATGAACAACTTGGCCCAGGGTGGATTTTCGGACACTTGGAACGGAACGATTTGCCTATAATTTTCTCTAGAGTTTACTTATGATAGCCCTATCTCAAAACTATACTGCTCTAATCCGAGACATTTTTAGTTTCGTCAAACCAGGTGAATAATTGATGAGAAGTTCAAAATTTGTATGAACAACTTGGCCCAGGGTGGATTTTCGGACACTTGCAACGGAACGATTTCCCTATAATTTTCTCTAGAGTTTACTTATAATAGCCTTATCTCAAAACTATACTGCTCTAATCCGAGACATAGTTAGTTTCGTCAAACCAGGTGAATAATTGATGAGAAGTTCAAAATTTGTATGAACAACTTGGCCCAGGGTGGATTTTCGGACACTTGCAACGGAACGATTTGCCTATAATTTTCTCTAGAGTTTACTTATGATAGCCCTTTCTCAAAACTATACTGCTCTAATCCGAGACATTTTTAGTTTCGTCAAACCAGGTTCAAATGAGAAGTTCAAAATTTGTATGAACAACTTGGCCCAGGGTGGATTTTCGGACACTTGCAACGGAACGATTTGCCTATAATTTTCTCTAGAGTTTACTTATGATAGCCCTATCTCAAAACTATACTGCTCTAATCCGAGACATAGTTAGTTTCGTCAAACCAGGTGAATAATTGATGAGAAGTTCAAAATTTGTATGAACAACTTGGCCCAGGGTGGATTTTCGGACACTTGGAACGGAACGATTTGCCTATAATTTTCTCTAGAGTTTACTTATGATAGCCCTATCTCAAAACTATACTGCTCTAATCCGAGACATTTTTAGTTTCGTCAAACCAGGTGAATATTGACGAGTAGTTCAAAATTTGTATGAACAACTTGGCCCAGGGTGGATTTTCGGACACTTGCAACGGAACGATTTGCCTATAATTTTCTCTAGAGTTTACTTATGATAGCCCTACCTCAAAACCATATTGTACTTATCTAATAAATTGTAGTGTATATCGAGTTACTACTCAGTGTTTTATGATTAACTTTAATTCTATGTTAATCAAATACGTATTTGGATTTTTGTATAATGTATTATTTACACATTATTTAATTTTTTCTGGGCTAACTTAACATGTAATTTTATTCGATAAAATGATCAAAACCTGGGCTGGGCTAACTTCACATTTGTGTAAGAGAATTTTTATTTGATAAGTGTTGCCATATGATATTTATTTTATTTTCTGGGATAGAATTCTGGGATAACTTCACATGCATATATTTTAGATAATTTGAAATGAAATGTGTGATACTAAGATAAGTTTATGATGAAATCTCTGATTTAAAAAAATGAATTAATTTATGAAATCCAATTTTAATTTTATAAGAATATTTCTATTAATAATCAAAACAACATTTAATAAATTTATGACTGAATTAAATAATAATAATAAATGTTGTATTTTTATTTCTTTCATGTGGCCTGTACTATGACTTTCAATACGTTATTCCGTATTTGTCGTGCTTATACATTTTCGTTGTCTGTTTGCTTCATTATTGTAATGTCTGGTTTCATTTATGTTTACTTCCAAACATTGTTCTAATGGCACTCTGAAGTAAAGACAAATATTATGCAAAGTAGTGCAGACATTTACTATTTGGGAGGCCTTTTTGGTGTATAATGCAATTGTCTCGCACGTAATAAACATCGAAAACGTGATTTTAATATTCCGATACAACGTTCGATTATATTTCTGGTTTTCGAGTGTAATGTGTTAAATGCCGCTTCCCTGTTTCCTTCATTAATAGCTCGGAACGGTGCCAACAGCCATGGTTCAAGTGGATATCCAGAGTCACCTTAAATATAATAAAAATAAATAAAAACAAAAAGAATTACATCGAATTCTTTAATTTTCCGTTTACCGAGCAGCCAATAATTAGTATTCTCATTGTTTCTGTTCAATTGTTGTAAATACAGCTGATACGCGCTTAAACTCCAGACCAGGGAATCGTGTGAAGCTCCTCCATATCGCGAATCAATTGCCATAATTCCATTATTGTGGTCACACACCTATAGACAGTATTTTCAATAAATATGTATCAGAAAAATATTTTTTATGTATAAATATGTAAATAAAAATATATTATAATCATTGTGTTTAACCTGTGAAATCCCTTTCTATTAAAGTATAAATGTTCGTTTTCCACTGGTCGTACGATGCTAATGTGTGTCCCATCAACACATCCTATTACGCCGGGAAATCCAGTTTGACCATAAAAATAATTCGCCGCAGCTTCCTTGTCTGCGTTTGTCTGTCGGAATGAAACCCATTTGGGGCAAACTTTCTCCTCTATTACAGACAATACTTCACTTAGTGTCACCGATACAGAAGATTGCGACAATCCTACCAAAAAATCTTGGCCAACGCTTTGTTGGTAACTACCTTGAGCACAAAATCGAAGAGTTCCAGCTAATTTTAGAATATTAGGGATACTCGATGATCTAGCGCGTATTGGCAAATGATCATTAATTTCACCAATTAGATATTTGACCGCATCTTTTGATAGTCTGAATAATTTAATGAATCTGAAATTTAATTATTTTATTAAAAAAACTTTAATTTGGTTTCGAAAAACATTTTAACCTACTTTGCATCCGCTATATCAAAAATGTTAGATTTATCACAAACTGCTCGGAGCCGTAAGTGAGGTGATACATCATCTTCACAGTCACTTTCGTCCGAAAAATAAATTGCGATAGAATCCATTTATATCAAATTGATTAATTCCAAAACAACACCAAAAATAAATTTTAAATCACAAAAAAATACTGATTCACTTATTTCAAAATCGAATCAAAACTAAATAATAATGTCAAAATTTAACAAGGTTAAAACCTATAACAAAGGTATAAACATTAAAAAAATGACCCTCTTTTTGGTTAACAGTGTACATATTAATTTTCGATCGAATTCCCAAATACCAAATCATATACGAATCGAATTCATCGTTCGAGTCGAATAAGATATCGAATCGAGTTCCCAAATAGCACCCCAGTTGCACTGAAATTGTCCAGCGGGATTTTTTTTATAACAAAAAAAATATGCGTTAATTTTGTCCAGGAGTGTATGTGAAAGTGCGGTGTTTAAATAATTATAGTGATTATTACTGTAGAAAATAAGTGAGATTATAATAATTTGTGAATGAGTTGTGGAATTTGTGCGTGAAATAAATTTAATTTAAAGTTTGCAAGTTATATTCACAATCCAGTGATCGAATCGGATAAATAATTAGAATAAACACTCGGCTGAATTTTAACAATTGGTGACTGGTGGGATTGTGGATACCATAAATGAAATTATTGGACTTAAAAGTGGCAGACTTGAAAAATGAGTTTGGCCAGCGTAATTCACCAACTTTAGGCAATCAAAACGGGTTGCAGCTCAGACTTCGCACTGCTTTGATAGAAGAAAATATTGACCCGGAACAATATAAAATCAATACGAGCGCACCAAATTCAACCGAAATCCGACATGTTGAAGCGACAACGGTATAAACAACCAGAGTAGAAGACGAGACTCTCGCCGTATGGCAATCTAACAACATCAACAGGTTTCGATATGGGGCAGTTATGATATGCGTAATGATCGGTGCAGCAAATGATCGGTTGGCTCGAAATTAAAATGGTTTTCCCGATAATATGCTTTTCCCGTTCAGTAATAATTGAGCAGCAAGACAAAAATGTGAACGAGTAATTTCGAGAGCTTTCCGTTACATTAAACGCAAAAGTTGACACGATCAAAATTAATATGGAAAACAAATTGTAAGAGTACGAATCCAGAAACTCTCGAAAGATAAATCAACAACTCGAGGTGACCGATCAACGATTCATGAAAATCGAGAAAGGGTTCATGGATCTTAAAACCAACGGCAGCAAATTGCTCGATCGACCATCTCAATGAAATTAAAACAACCAAAATGCGACGGAACAACGACATTTAACATCTTTATACTTCAGTTTGAAATGGCGGCCACTAGGAACGGTTGGTATGGGGAGGATCGCGTAGCAGCGTTAATAGTGACATTAAAAGGATGTGCTGTGGAACTACTTCAGATCGTGGCGGAATACGAACGAGAGGATAACCGCAAAATCATGTTAACTTTGGAGCGTAAATATGGAGGTGACCACAGACGGGAGTTCCATCTTATGGAATTGAAGCGACGATGTCAAGCGGTAAGTTCACCTCACTCATTACAAGAGCGTAAAAAATCGACGCTTTCACAAATGGAAGGCGGTAACCGGATACGAGCCGTGCAGTAGTATTGTCTTCAAAAGCAACGTTTACAAAAACTATCGCGTGTGCACTTACAAACAAGACTGCAAACAACATAATCAAACCAACAGATAAGGTACGTCGTGTAGGATAGGAACCAACAATCGGTCACAAACCTGCAGAATTAAAGGAGAAAATACCACCATTAGTTACACCAGGGCGGGTAACACGAGGAACGGTTAATGCGCATAGGTTTACGGTGAAGCTGCCGAAACCTCGAACTGAAGGTACAAAGCGCAAATTCACTCATCGAACATCCAGGAAGTGGAATTCGTTATCCGGCTTTCAGTTTTCGTTGGAGTATAAAATGCACAAGTAAAAGGCAGCTATCAACCTTTACTTGAAGGACCGCGCGTTGGGTGCAGGAGCTCTGGAAGTTACAAGGAGCTAGGACAATCTATACGTTCTCCCTGCACCCAATTAAAGCTAAATATATAAAAAAAAAACACCAGAAAGAAGCATCAAACCAACTAATAATTTGCAGACACCGATATTCCGGGAAGGAAATATTAAAATTCGATGTTGGGTTTGTGACAAAACAAGACATATCTCAAGATAATGCTATAAAATAAAGCGTAAATGGGCGAGAAACTGCTCCGCTGTTATACTGCTGCATTTTTCCATGGCTTCGTTTTGCAGGATCTTTAACTGCCATGCACTGGTTACATTTTTGACACCATTTGGCAACCGATTGCCTGCATCCTGCCCAGTAAAATCTTTCACGGACTTTTGCCAAAGTCTTATTGATTCCTAGATTGACACTACTTGTTCCTCCGTGATATTCCCTCAAAATTTCTGGAATTCGGACCTTCGGTACCACCACTAATAATTGTTTATTTCTACCATCGGAACTTTCCCAAACCCGTTTTAAACAGCCATCTTCAATTAACAGACTATCCCATTGAACCCAATATGCCTTAACTATGGGACTCTAGTCAGCAATCTCCTTCCAAAATGGTCTGTGTTGGTTTATACGAATTTTAATATAATCGATAAATCGACGTCTTCTGATTGCTCCTTTCTGATTTTTTAGTTATTCCACTCATCGGATGGTAACACATGCATTAGTCTTACATCAACGACATGTTCTTTACTCTCCACTCGACCACAATGTTTGCAATCGACGAGACATGGCCGTCTTGACAGCGCATCTGCATTACCGTGAGCACTTCCTTTTCGATGTTGAATCGTATAATCGAAGCAACCCAATCTCTCGATCCACCGGGCTGTCTGTCCTTCGATTTGGTACTGGGTATGCAAGTATTAGCCCTGTGCACAACCGGTTCTTCAACTCGCCAAACGCTTCTTCATTCTGCTTATTCCATTGGAATGACTTATTCTTTTGCGTTAATTCATGTAAACGTTTCGCAACGCCAGCAATTCCCGGTACGAATCTTCGATAGTTCGTGCAAAGCCCAATAAAACTTCTCAGATCGCGTAGGTTCTGTGGTTTTGGCCAATCCTAGACAGCTGAGATTTTATCCTCATCCATATGTATACCACTTCTTGTTATCTTATGTCCCAAATATTTAACTTCGTTGCGGAACAAGGCACATTTCGTTGGACTCAATTTAAATCCTGCTGAATGAATCCGCTCGAACACTTCGCCCAGGTTTTGTAGATGTTCCTCGAAGTTTTTACCCATAACAATGATGTCATCTAGGTACACCAAGCACGTTTTCCAATGCAACCCTTTCAGCACTCAGTCTATTAGTCTGTCCTTCAAACGTCGCAGGAGTGTTACATAATACAAACGGCATAACGTTAAATAGCCACAATCCATTACTCACACTGAACGCCGTTTTCGCTTTATCTTCTTCTGCGACTTCCACCTGCCAATATCCACTTTGTAGACCCAAGGTGGAAAATAATCGTGCACTTGCAAATAATCGTGAATTGAGCTTTCTATAATCGACGCAGAATTTCATGCTGTCATTTTTTTTCTGCACCAATACCACAGGTAAACTCCATGGACTAGTCGATAGCTCAATCATCTCTGCCGTTTGCATATCCGTTACCATGCGATCGACTTCTGATTGTTTTGCCAATGGTAATCTTCTTGGTGCGTGTCGAATTAACTTTGCTGTCTCCGTGTCGATCCGGTGTTTAACAAAGTTCGTTCTACTATTATATTCGGGAACACCACAGAAAATGGACATGTATTTTTCCAACAGCACTTTGGCAGCTTGTTTTTGTTCTGGACTTAGTTGTTCTGTCCACTTCTGTGTCAATTCTTCAACGATTTTCAGCTGTTGTTGAGCTTTTGCTTTTACATCCGGATTCGTTTCTTCACATTTGACTTTACATTATATTTCTTCGCATTTGCCGATATTTATCATGATCCGATTTTACCAATGCTTTTCCAAGCATTATTTCTCGTACTTGATGTTCTTCGTCACTGGCTTCTACAACCCACAACTTTCGTGTCCCAGGGCCTCCATCCATTTACCCCATATTACTGTTTCTGAGCGTGGGGGCAGCTTTGTTCGATGGTCCAACATAACTCGCCTGACGATTGGCTCATTGCTTTCCAATTGTAATGGCGCTCAACATTACCAAAACTAAGTGTTTCTTTTTTCACAGCCAATACGAACTGGTTCTTCTTCATGAAGTCCATACAAAAAATAACTTCATCTACAATATCGGCCATCAAAACTTCGTGACGGAAGCCTCTGTTACCAATTCGTAGGTTCACTTCCTCTTTCGCTTTGATTTCTTTCGCCGGTTGCTGTTTGCAGCTTTAACCCGCCAATTGGACGAAGTTCATTTTCTATTAAATCAGTCCGCACAATCGTCCTCGTTGCCCCCGTATCTAATGTTTTCACTCGCTAGATCTGCCATCAATTTCTCCATTTATGGTCAAACTATCTTCACCTCTTGCCAATCGGGAAACAGGGATAAAGATCATGGAGCATTCGGTTGTAAGAGTCAGCTTTCGCTCCTTAAAGCTGACTCTTACTCGTTTAACGCCGGCGATAATGCGGGACTCGCCTTCTCTTCTACTCTTTTGCCGTCATCATTGAACCCACGGTACATAGGCGACGGTGTTCTTGCGCTCGCTTACGTCGAACTTCCCAACAATCTCGCGATTTATGACCTAGTTTATCACAAGCCCAACATCGGATTCTATTGTTGCCATCCCGGAACCTAATCGATGTTTCATTGATTGGTCGTTTCTCACTATTTCTCGAGTTATAGTTCTCTGGTTCTAATTCGACTCGTCGCATTTTAAGTGCTGGTTTGATAATGTTATATGCAGTTTCGTTTGTTAAGGCACAATCAATGGTCTCCGGAAATGTTGTTTTTGATGCTAACACTACCGCTTGTCTTGTTTCTACACACGAATACCATCAGTAAACGCATCAATTTTAATTCTTTCTGTGTATTCGGGAGTCATATTAAAGTGGGTGAGATGCACCAATCGCTTTATATCTGTAGCAAACTCCTGTAGTGTTTCTCCGATTCGTTGCGAACTTCCTTTGAGCCATTTTGTATAGCTCTCGCTTGTGATCAGCACCATATTTTCGTTCTAAGGCTAGCATGATTCTATCATAGTCCTCGCGTTAATATTCTGAAACAATCTGCAACATATCTGCTGCACGGCCTTTTAACGCCACTATAAGAGCTACGCCTGGTCTTCTTTACACCAATTATTTGTTAATGCTGCCGTTTCAAATTGTAATTTAAAAATGCTGAACGACGTTGTTCCGTCGAATGTCGGAGGTTTTAATTTAATGCCGCTGACGGGTTTTGGATTTTGGGAAGCACCGCCATTATGTTTAATGTCTATGATCTCTTTTTCAAGTTTCAAAAATCTTTCATCAGCCGTTGCTCCATTTGAAATTTTAGTGCATCCACTTTCGCAATTAAATAAATGGACATTTCGCGGAACTTTTCGCATACTTCGGATATAAAATGCCGTAGAATATTGTCTTGTTTTTCCAACCGTTCTAGCACTATCAGTAAAAACTAATTTTAAACCAGATTTTTTAACAATACATATTCTCAATTAAACAGAATTGTTATTATTCGACATTAAGACATATTAAGCATGCAGCATTGATTTATGATAATAAGTTAGCTATACGAGTTCAAATTATTTTCTTTGGCTTAATTTTTTTCAATGTTTTGATAACAATTTAGTACGCATCGTGAAGTTTTTGTTGTTATATATCTTTGAAATTTGCGTAACTAATATTATTAATTTAATTAATAATATAATTGAATATGTGGAATCATGATTTTTAAAACATTTTTATTAACATTTTATGTCCAATTATTTAAAATTTAAAGCTATATGTGATTAGTAAATTTTTTGAACTACGTAACAGAAAAACGAAATGATTTTGACATAATGTTACAAAGAGTTATAACGAATAATTATACAATGTATGAATCAATTTAATCAAATTAAATTCATAAAGAGCTTAGTTGTTTGGATCAATTTTGTTCAAATCAGCAATTCGATCATTTATCTCATAAAACAATAATAATAAGATTCATCGAATTACACATCGAATCTATCCTAAAACACGTTAATTTCACTCATACACTTATTTGTAATTTCTCTTCCTATTATTTCGACTGGATGTCTAACTGGAGATAATTTATTATATTTATTTTAAGTCGTATTGCCAATTATATGGGGAAATCCAGATCCATACGACTTCTAACTATAAAAAAATAATATCTTTACCTAAATTAAATTATGTATATTGAAACTTAATTTTTCCAATTTGTCATCCCCAATCAAAACAGTCAATTTGAAAGGATCGTTTTTAATAAGAATTTTACCGACCAAATAAGTCATTAAATCGTAATCTGATTACGGTTAGTGATGTAAATAAACACACTATGACCCTCTGTTAGAGTGCAGAATTCATGGGCTAATCCATCATTCATGTCAGTACTATAGACTAGCATGGAACTATGCAATGTGCAGATGGTTTTACGTAAATCAAGTGGGACGTTACTAAGCAAATTACGAAACAGCTGGGAAAGAGTTGAGAAAGAAAGTAAATCTCAACAAATCGGAAAGGTAAAAACAGACAGGCAGACAATAAGAATTTAATAATTAATTAAGACAGACATGTTGTTGATCTCCTCTTTCATGTTATAAATTAAAATTGATATTTTATTTAAATTTGTAATTTGTGTTCAGTTTGAATCTATTGATCAGAATCGAAAAAAAAGAAAAGAGTTGGTTTCTTAACATTAAATACTTACTACAATGCATTTGACCTTATATGGTTATAAATTTCATCTATCTCTTTAATAGTAAAGTTAAACTTTCAGTAACCAAATTTTTTCACCTTTTTTTAGTATTTTGGTTAACTAACTAACCTTCTTTAGCTAACTAAGTACATCTACTCGTAAGTTCAATTTCTGAATATTCCTATATACATATATAAAAGCCAAAGAGCAGAAACAGAGGAGTTTTAAAGTTATTTTAAGAAACTAAGCCGCTGACTTCGTGAACTAATTTTGAAATTCAGCTGATGAGCACGCAAATCCGATAAACGTAAATCAAAATGAATTTCAATAATCAAATTAAATTCGTATTATTTCAGGAGCAAAAAAGGATTTTTTTCATATACTTTTAAGGATATTTCACCTTCATTAAACGAATTTAATAAAAAAATGAACATATATTTTTTTCATCTCTCCGAACATATACGTTCTTTTCGACTTATATATAATTTTTTATACTTTGATAGACAACACTTTTATCTTATCAGTTTGAATAAAAAGCAAATCAGAAAAAAGAATTTTTATCTTTTTCATCAAAAAAACACTTTTTCGATCTTATCATTTTGCACATGAATTTCATCAAACTTTTGAGACCTGATAACTAAAGAAATTTTTTATAGAAAATTTGAATTGATTTCGTTGGAAGGATACTCGTATATGGTATTTATAGAAAGTGAAAAAGGATTTTTATAAGGTTGTGCTATACGGTTGTGCTATAAGGATTATCTGGATTCTGAATATGAATAAGAAAATAATCTTGATGAATTTCTTAAAGGTTAGGTAAAAAGACCAGATCCCGATTTTTTGTTTACATACGAGAATTTGTTTATCTCAATAAACTTTGTAAATGTACACGAAACATGTAAATAACTTAAACGCTTTAGGCAAATGTATATGTATGTGTCTATTCAAATACAATTGCGAAAATCGTAAATCAAAATTACACACATAATAATATGTATATATATATATATATATATATATATATATATATATATATACATATATATATATATATATATATATATATATATATATATATATATATATATATATATATATATATATATATATATATATATATATATATATATATATATATATATATATATATATATATATATATTTATATATATATATATACATATATATATATATATATATATATATATATATATATATATATATATATATATATATATATATATACATATATATATATATATATATATATATATATATATATATATATATATATATATATATATATATATATATATATGCATAAATCGAACATTAGTATCATTATCAAAATCCCGCTTCCAAAGTGATTATAAAGTGTCATGTCAGGAAGTTGTAAAATTATGCCATGAATCCATCAGAGAATACCTTTGTTAAAAATTTAACTAACGTAACTAATATTGGACCAAAATTTAACTGCCATTTTTGGGATTTTATGACCCATAGAATACCACCACAGTATCCGGAGCTTATCGTAGTAGGACTTAATCTGGGTGGATCACAGTGCATACTGAATTAAAAAAATGTATACTGTCAAAATAACAATGATCTTCCGCTTAAGTACCAGAACACGAGATTAAGGAGCGGCACGTGGCACGTGCAGTCACAGAAACCTAGTGCGTTAAACGGCCTTAACACATGTATGAAAGAGTGTCGGTTGGAATCGTCGCTCCAAGGCTTTATACTACTACATAGTTGAAATGGCCTCGGAAATCTTGCAGTTGGATTTCTCATTGGGCCACAGGTAAAAAAGTATACGAGTGTGAAGTTTTCGACAAAATAAGAAAATTACCAAAATATATAAGTATACAATGTCGCCGATTGTAGCTTAATGGTTAAGAGAATTTCTCATCACGCCGCGGTCTCGAGCTCGATTCACGCCGTTGACTAAAATTTATTATGCAACCGGATGACATAAAAATGGGTTTGTGTGTAAAAACATTCGTTGGGCTGACCACCTACAATGTGCACCAATCGTTAAAATTGTTCGTAAGGTCTCATTTGAGACGCGGTAAGAGCCATTTACGGCCTCTAAGCCATAGATAATAAATAAGTATACAAAATTGGTTCAAAATAACGAAATCACGGTATGTATTAGCGACTGTTTCATATTTTCATTTTCATATTTTACCTACTGTTTCATCAATGTATGTATGAAACAGTAGGTAAAAACAATGGTAGTCATAAAAAATATTTTTTATTTATTAATTATTAATTATACCCAAAAAACCAAATGACTACTGAATTAATAACAAAATAAAATCCGCATTAAAAATTGACTGTTAATTATAACATTATGATTAACTATTTTCACAATATTGAAACATATCGAAATAAAGGATCCACTGTACCGTAGATTGTTCAATTCACAGTGGTTTCCAACAAATATAACATAAATGGTTAGTTAAGATAAGACACTCTATGGTAATATATCAACCTTATTTCGATACGATGGGGTTTAACCTTTTGTTATTGACTTGGTATTTGTGCCATTTTCACAATATTGAATCATATCGAAATAAAAGGTCTACTGTATCGAAGATTTTCCAACTCACAGAGGTTTCCAACGAACATGGCATATGTGGTTAGTAAGGATAAGACACGCTCTATTATAATAAAATATCAACCCCATTTCGATACGACGATTTTGTTATTGATTATTATCACAATATTGAGTCATATATAATTAAGAGTCTACTGTATCGAAGATTGTCCAACTCATAGAGGTTTCTAACAAACATGGCATATATGGTTAGTTATGATGGGGTTGAACCTTTTTTTATTGACTTGGTATTTGTACCATTTTCACAATATTGAATCATATCGAAATAAAGGGTCTACTGTATCGAAAATTTGTCCAACTCACAGAGGTTTCCAACGAACATAGCATATATGATTAGTTAGGATAAGACACATTCTATGACAAAATATCAACTCCAATTCGATAGAATGGGGTTGAACCTTTTGTTAATGACGTGGTATTTGAGACATTTTTGAATAATTTTAATAATTAATAATTGAATGATTTTTAATAATAACTTAATATTTTATTTAATATTTATTTAATAATTTTAATATTATAATTTATTAATTTAAATTTATTTTTCAAAATTTGATTTGTCTTGTTAGAATCTAAATTTATTTTCCGTTTTTCGTTATTTTGACTTGTTGGAAAGTTCCTGGTTTTTGTGATTTTATGTTTTAGTAATAGTTTACTGTGAATTTTTTTCAATTTTTTATTTGTAGTGTTTGACACGGATTTTGATTTGATTTGTTACTTTGTGGTGTTCGATTTTTTTATAATATTAGTTTTAATTTTTAGACTTCTATCTAAATTTAAGTTGGTTAATTTTAAATTGAATTGATTGAATTTGGCTTCAATAAATTATTAAGATTTCTTTCTTTAATTATTCATTCCGATAAGAAAGTATATAGACAATATCGTGGAATAAGACGAGAAAAAATTAAATTGGCTTTTCAAAACAAAAGCGCCTTAGAACTTATTTGGACCTGGTAAGCTCAACTGATCTTGATCGGTTCAAAATTGGTAGTAAAAAATTGATAGTACTCCTGGAGTTTTGAGAAAGATGAAATATGGATACTTCATGATCTGGTTCAGGATTGAGACTTAGTTTATATTTATTATCAATGCTGTATGGAATAAAAAAAACAAATCGGTACATTTATTCTGTAACCGAACAATTCATTTCGGTGCTACTGGTGGTATTGTTAAAATACCAACTTGTCACATTGAACATTCTTAAAAAATAGTTTTGTATTATGCTTGTGATACATGGACAATAAGTAAATTTTTAATAGACGTCAAAAAAGAAATTGAAGCTGTGAAACTGTTAAAAGATAATTACTTTTATTTTTCAAAATTTGATTTGTCTTGTTAGAATCTAAATTTATTTTCCGTTTTTCGTTATTTTGACTTGTCGGAAAGTTCCTGGTTTTTGTGATTTTATGTTTTAGTAATAGTTTACTGTGAATTTTTTTCAATTTTGACACGGATTTTGATTTGATTTGTTACTTTGTGGTGTTCGATTTTTTTATAATATTAATTTTAATTTTTAGACTTCTATCTAGATTTAAGTTGGTTAATTTTAAATTGAATTGATAGAATTTGGCTTCAATAAATTATTAAGTTTTCTTTCTTTAGTGAATTTTAATCCTCACAAAAAATAATTATAAAAAAAGAGAGGTGTTATAAAATATGGAAGTGTTTTTAAATATTTAATTAAACACACTTTATTGAAGTATATTTAAATATTTAATTAAGCATTCAATATTACCATACCATAAATGGTATGGCATTAAATAGTTAAACAGCTGCAATTTTTAAATTCTCTAGAAACAATTCAGCTGAAATGAAACGATTATGCGACAAAATGCATGTAAATATACCCGTTTAAACGTGTCTCAAATGTTTTAAATTTTAAAACATTTTAGACACTTTAAACGGGTTTCTTCTCTACCAAGAGCTACAATAAATTTAGAAGAAACCCGGTTCGTTTGGAAAAAATATCGATTCTAAAAATTGTAAATTTAAACCGGAAAATATAAATCTTTCTAAATTACCTGAATTCGGTCACGAGAATGTTATCAGTCCAATTTATAATCCTTTCACAGAAATTAATTTTGATGGACTGACAACAGCAAATCAGCTTTCTTATTCCAATAAAATTATTTTTGAATATAAATTCAGCAACAAACAAATAAATTTGAGTGTAACTCTTCAGTTGATATAGATCAATATATGCTTGCCATCAATTTCATCCATTCCAAATAAAATTGATTCAAAAACTATTAATTTAAAATGGATTCTTGAACCAACGTATTAATTCGACTAAGCTTTGGAATTTTTAACGAAACCCGAAATACGAGAAGTAATTCACCGAATGCTTAGGGAGAATCGTTGTATCCTTACAAACAATGCATCTGCTGTTCAAACACATCAAAAAATGGTAACATATGGATGGTGTAAGACAGATTTCACAGTCAAAAATATAAAATTAATGCCGAGAAATACGAGTTTACATCAAAGGGGATAAAGGTAAAATTATTCATTCCGATAAGAAATTATATAGACAATATCGTGGAATAAGACTAGAAAAAATTAAATTGGCTTTCCAAAACAAAAGCGCCTTAGAACTTATTTGGACCTGGTAAGCTCAACTGATCTTGATCGGTTCAAAATTGGTAGTACTCAGGATATGACCACTCCTGGAGTTTTGAGAAAGATGAAATATGGATACTTCATGATCTGGTTCAGGATTGTGACTTAGTATATATTTATTATCAATGCTGTATGGAATAAAAAACAAATCGGTACATTTATTCTGTAACCGAACAATTCATTTCGGTGCTACTGGTGGTATTGTTAAAATACCAACTTGTCACATCGAACATTCTTAAAAAATAATTTTGTATTATGCTTGTAATACATGGACAGTAAGTAAATTTTTAATAGACGTCAAAAAAGAAATTTAAGCTGTGAAACAGTTAAAAGATAATTATTTTGTTGTTGACTGGTCTTGGGCTCTAATAAATGCAATTAACATGTCTTTTAATGGGATGAGCATGTCTGAATATATTCAAACAAGCTTTGATTTAAATGAAGATCCTACGCCATTAAAAAGATTATTACTTCAGTTTATATTTGCTGTTCTCATTTTGTAAACATAATAACAATACAAATTCGAAAAAATCACCTAACATCAAGGCTGATTATCACAACTTAATTTTAGATTTTTTCTGTTCTATGTTAAGCTCTAGTTCTTTAAATTTCATGGATGAGTTATTTCGACAGTTTTGCTAAATCATGTGCTCACCTATAATTATCAAAACATCATTTCGCTGGGTTTGAGAGTTCTGAGCCAGAGGAAATCGTTACTAGTAATAATAATAACTGACCAGAAGATACTGCAGATCCATTTTATTGCAAATATCGTATTGGCAGAACGTGGTGCAAAAGCGAACAGTTTTTACTGTGACGAATTTGTCCAATTTGTAATCAAGAAAGACTTTTCATACATAATGTTATGGGTCAACTATTTTTCGACTATATTTGGAGTAAGTGAAAATATTTCAAACGCAGTGGTTGAAAATTGGTTCAGTGAAATAAAGAACCAAAATTTAAATAATAAAAGTAGGAAAATTTTTTCGAGTATTAAATATATTAAAATATAGATGCGAACAAAAATTAAAATCCATAAAAATGTCGGAACCGCTTAAGACAACCCCGAAAACATCCAACATAAACCCTGACAGCATATTAAACATAGAACAATGGAATAAAAAAACTAGAGTTGTAAAAAATTTCCAAAGCATTTCGTTCGGAGAGCCTGTGAATTATTCCACAATTCTTTCATACGTATATATATATACGAATCCAATTGGAATAGTTACTAATCCTGATTGCTTTCATTTGTAGTGTTAATTTACACTGTTATGATTTATAAATTGTATATTTTTCAGTAAATATTGTAGCTTAATCAATCATAAATTACAAAGATAGTCGATTAATTTAAAATAAAAATAATATGAAACAGATATATTAGTTGCAACATTTATCGTCATTTACAAAATATGAATGTACCCCTTAAGACTGAAAAAATAAATCTTTAAAAAACAATGTGGAAAATATACGATTTAGATGTTGACTCAAGTTTAGCTTCGGATTTGTATAAATATTGAAATTATCTGATTATAAACGAAAATTCAAAATGTTTGAGCGTTCAGATATTTTGATATGGAATTATTGCCACAAAAACCAAATCACACTCAGATTTTCCTCGATCCATAGCCATTATCGGCCATGCCTATAGATGTTGACTCAAGTATGGCTTCTGTTTATTATAGATATTGGAATTATCCACTTATACAGTAAAATTCAAAAGGTTTGAGCGTTCAGATATTTTGCTATGAAATTTATTCCACAAAAAACAAATCACACTCAGATTTTCCTCGATCTATGGCATTTATCGGCCATCTTTATAGATGTTTACTCAAGCATGGCTTCTGTTTATTATAGATATTGGAATTATCTTCTTATACAGTAAAATTCAAAAGGGTTGAGCGTTCATATATTTTGCTATGAAATTTATTCCACAAAAAAACAAATCACACTCATATTTTCCTCGATCCATGGCTATTATCGATCATCCCTATAGATGTTGACTCAAGCATGGCTTCTGTTTATCATAGATATTGGAATTATCTACCTATACAGTAAAATTCAAAAGGTTTGAGCTATGAAATTTATTCCACAAAAAACAAATCACACTCAGATTTTTAAGTTTCTATAATTTAGTTTGAATTAAAATGTATTATTGTATTTTCATTAAGCTTATTAGATATTTTTCAATAAATATTATATTTGTTGAAAAATATTTTATTGGCTTGACTTTAATTTCAAAAATTTTAATTTATGCTTTTCAAAATTTCAAAAATAAATTATTAACTATAAAATAATTTATTATTGAGCTTTTTAAAGTAATTTTTAAGTGATTGTTATACTCAACAAAATCATTTCTCAAATAATTAAAATCTACTCAAATCTTAAATAAGAAATAATTTTTCTTATTGGAATTAAATTTAACAGTGTGTTTCTAACACATTAAAATTATGTGGAAAAATGTGGAATTCTTCACATTCGTCGTTCGAAACGTGTTATAAAAGTAGATATAAAAATCGAAAACTTGCTCAACCTGGTCCTAAAAAAAACTACGATAAAATTAATGGGTTTGAATTGATCAATTTACCCATCCTTAAAAATGAAATGTCAGAGAAATACGGCGAAGAAACAGTAACAGTCATAAATACCTATGGATTTGATTCACTTTACCAAATTTTGAATGTTGTTTGAATGGGTGCTGATATCGAGGCCTTAAGATTAAAATTCATAAAAATAATTACAGATTTCTTAAAATTGGTTTCTAAAATTATAGAATCAAAAAATTTAGATTTTGAAATATGTACGATACACGTACAAATCTGTTATTAGATTACTTAAGTGAAATAAATTACTACTAAATGCCGAATGCCAGATAACATTTTAAATTGATCGGTTTGTTCCGCAACCTAAATCGGTAGACCAAAAATGTAACGAATAGTTCGAATAAGAAATTCTTGTAGTTGCTACCTACCATTTGACATTTTTAAATTTGACGAAACAACAATTCGTGATGATGAAAATTAATAATATAAATTATAATATACAATTAAAAGACATTAAGGAAATAATTAAATTAAACAAAGAACATTTGCATATTAAATCAATTATAAATTACAATTATATTTTAAAACATTACACTGTCATAATAAAACGACCAAATGGCGCCGGATGTAGCTTAATGGTTAAGAGAGCTTCTCATCACGCCGCGGTCTCGAGTTCGATTCCCGCCGTTGACCAAAAATTAACATGCACCGGATGACATAAAAACCCGATTATGTGTCAACAACATTCGTTGGGCTGACCACCTAAAATGTGCACCTATCGTTAAAATGGTTCGTAAGATCTCAGTTGCGACGCGGTAAGGGCCGTTTACGGCCTCTAAGTCATATGTTATTTTAGATTATTAATAAAACGACCAAACAATAGTTGGGAAATATTTGATGATCTGAAAAAGTTTTTGTCTATAACTACAGATGAACTACGTGTAAATCCAGCAATTTTATTTTACACTAAACAATAAAATTAATCTCCTTTATATATAAATTACTCAAATTTAGATCTATAAATATTATTATACATTTACCTTCAATACAACCGATCGATAACCAGCCAGAAACATCATTGACTTTATTTATTTAAACTCAATTGATGATACATAATCTCAGATGGTACCGATCGATAACCAGCCAGAAATCTCAATGAGTTTATTTATTTAAACTCATTTGATGATACATAATCATAGATGGAACCGATTGATGACCAGCCAGAAATCTGGTATCGAAATGGGCTTGATATATTATAGCGTTTTGGATTTTTAATGAAGACAATACGCTAAAGATTCTCCCTACAGAGGGTTCTTGGCGGTATGTTTTGTAGCCAGCTTTAGCTCAGGGTATGGCGTGGGGTTTGCAGAAACATATAGGAAGCTTGAATAAACCGCCTAAGGCAACTATCCGAACCATTAAACATTTTGTGTCTCAATCACTTTTTTTTCTAGCACATAATTAATTTAGGCATCATATCAACCAAATAAAGAAAAAAAAACAGGCCGAAGGATTTAAGAATGACTAATATATAATAATAATAGTAAATAATAATAATAAAAATAAGTATGATTTATATTCTTAACCATATATTTCAATTTTGTATTTTATAAGAAATTTCCAAAAATTGTATAATAATTTATTAAAAAAATTCAAGGAATAACAAAAAAAAACCTGATAAGTCTAATTGCCATTAAATACTGAGACAAAATAATTATATCATCAACGTTAGCGAATCATAAAATTAATAGTATATTTATATTTTTATATAGTATAAAGGACTTACCCAAGGTCACGACGAAAGCGCTTTTTGCATGCCTGATACCAAAAAGCCAGAATGAATACTCAGTTTTTGAAATGAGCTTTATTTACTGTATCAATAATGAACGTATTGTCAAGAAACTCATACGAACCGTACAAATTTCTTTTTAAGTTTTTAGCTATTGCAACTTAGAGCTTTTAAAATTTTACTTCATAAAATGTCTAAGAAAGGTTGAAATTAGATGTGAACATATATCATTTTTTTCAAATCAAAATAAATCACGATCAAATTTAATTATAAATTGATCTATATTTTTATAAATGTTGTGCTTTTTATTTCAATATAAACGATATCCTCTAAAATATATTTTCCTCGCTCTTATTCTCTCTTGGTTGTGCGACGAAAGTCAAACTCATTTCTTAATAAATTTAGAAAAGTTATATAGACGAAAATACACATAATTGAACGCGAAAACTTAAAAACTTATTAATTAATTTATTTAAATGAAATTATGTATTCGAAAAAATTAACTAAAACCGAATTTATAAACCTAAATCAGCTCAAAAGAAATTTTCGACATGCAGTTGTCAATAAATATTATAATCAGCTGATCAATGTTTACATTTCAAAATGAACACAATAACCTAATCATAATTTCTATTTTGCTACACATTTATTAACAATCACAGCACAACACTACACTATATTCTAAATCCTGAAATACAGAGAATCATCAAAAAAGGTTTATTTATGATGTATCAACATAAGAATTATATTTATTTGCATAATTATGCATTCAATACAAAACCAATTGTTCATAATGACATAAATGTCATAACAACGGGAGAGAGAATATTTTTTTATATTGAATGATTGTTCAATGAAATGCCATTACTAGCGTTGCTGTTGTATACAAATTGTGTAAGCCATCATACATGTGTGCATGTAATAATTAAATCTAGCTAAATGTGTATATGAGATTTTGTGCATTGGTATTGTTCCTTTTATATATGGAAACAAAACACAAATTACAATACAACTTAACATTTAATCAAATTGATTTGTTTGGTGTAAAGTGCCATTTTGATTTATTCTCTTTGTGAGCATACTTAACATAAAATATAGTTCTCGTAACCTAACTATGTATCTGTCTCTGTTTACATTTTAAGTTATTAAAATACCATATTTTCAGTTAATGAATAAAGGAAAATGGAAAAATAAATCGAAAAATGATCAATTTCAGGATGAAAATTGAAATTTCTGTTTTCAATTGCATATAACCTAGGTTAAATTTGAACTACTTTTCATTCAAATATTTACTTTATAGTAAAGCCTTACCTTTCAAACATTTTGTATGAAACTGACGTTGATTTTTGTATTTTTTGTTACACTAAATAAAGCTCATTTTGAACATTCCTGCTTCAATTAAAATTAAGAATACTTTACTATAATTTATTCACAATTTGGTTTTCTTTATCACTAAATAACGCGATAATATAATTTACGGGAATTATAAATCTTTTAGAAATAAAATAATGGTAATAATACCTTTTAATTAACACTAGGTAATCAAAAAAACTTAATAATAATAAAAATAAATATTAAGAAAACTTAAGGAAACAAAAAAAAACTTAAGAATATAAAAAGATCAACGTGTTTCTTATCCGAAACACGTGCCAGATAAACTCTGTATTTAGATCCGTGACCATTTAAACTTTGCATCCAATTGTTACGGTTCTATATGATGAGGATTGCTAACAATGTGCTCGATCGCATTCGCTCCAAAAAAAACATAAGAAATCCGTATAATATAATGTTTTATGAATACAAAGTAAAGAAGAAAAATGTCGCTTCTTTTATTGACACGCGCTGTAATAGCGCTATCCAAATATTAATTCTGTATGGACAATAAAAACAAATTATAATCACAATTAGAAATTTAGAAGCTAAGAAAGCTACAACACTAAGAAAACTAGCAACACTATTATAGTATAAAAAATTACCTATCATGTATGAACTGGTCAATTCGAAATTGTATTTCCGATATCTAACAACGACCTTTTCGTTGTGATCAGATAATGTTTTCTGCTCAGCTACACTTTCACCACACAGAAAATCACCATTTAGAAAATTATTTAATTAAATTATTGATCACGATTGGTAGTCTTACGATCAATGAATGGCAAAATTCCACCCAATAAATTTTGATTTCAATTTTTATCTGTATATAAATTACCGTATAAAAAATCGGGAATATTCTAGAAAAATAAACATATACATCTTTACCTTAAATCATTAGTATTTTGTACAAATAGATAAATGCAATGGGAAGAGAAAATGAATAATAAATGTGCGTAATGTACAATATAGAAATGGTACATGCTACACAGCATCCGATTGTTTGCAACAAGTAAACAAACACCAGATAGAACACTCGATATAACTAAATGTCATACAGCATGATATACAACCGACTTGCAGCATGTCTGTTAAAATAAATTATCGAAATGGGGTTGATATATTATCATAGAGTGTGTCTTATCCTAACTAACCATAAATGCCATGTTCGTTAATAACCTCTGTCATACGGTAGATCCTAAATTCTATATGATTCGATATTGTGAAAATTACTCAAATAGTGAATCGTCAACAAAAGATATAGAATGATTACAATTTTTTTTGTTATTCCTACTTTTTTCTATAAAATTTATATGCATTTAAGTGTGGTATATATTTTTATATAACAATATTATATGTTGATAGAATAACATTTTTTTGCCGACCAATTTCTTACCAATACATAAAAAGATTTTGGTTTTTGTTGATAACTTAACAACCGTAAAAGGTTGTGTTGGACTTTCAAGTAGTCGATAAGGTCTGATAAATGAAGATACGCAACATATTCAAAATCTTGTCAGCAAAAGCATTTTGCGATCGAATTACTATTTTGATGAAGTGAACAGTGTCTGGGAAGTATTGTCTGCCCTGAATGTGAGAACACATTCTCAGTGTAATGAAACTTAAGTTCAACAAGGATTGGTTTGCTACACTCAAAAATTTGGCTATTTTTATAATAACACAGTTATCAAAGACGGTTTTTAAAATCCTTAATAACACAGTTTATTAAACAAAAAGTATTTTCTGTTAAATTGCAAAGTTTGTTGTTAAATCAATTATAAAAATAATTTATTTGAAAACATCAACAATAAAAATGTTTCTATTGTTATTTTGATAGCAAATATTAGTAAAATTACAATTTTTGGTAATTAAAATTTTATTAAATTTTTAATTTGTACTTGTTGTTAAAATAATAACAAATATTTTTAAATTTACTATTAAAAATAATAATTTATTATTACTTTAACAATGAAAATTTTTAAAATAACAGTTTATTATTGTTTTAATAGTAAAATTTATCAAAGTAAAAACTTAATGTTATTTTAGTATTCTGAAGTAATAAATATTCTCTTAATAATATTTTAATAACTTTTACTAGTTTATTAAACATATTGCAAAGTAGTCACCCAAGAGAAAAAAATTTTAGTTCAAAATTGTTGGTAATTAAAATTGTAACTTTGGTTATTATTCCAGTAATTGTAATTGTTAATTTAACTAAGAATTATTAATTTAATCGTCATAGCTATTAACAAAATAACAAATTTTCATTTCAATATTATTAATTTTTATAGTACTAATTGTTCCGTTATATTGATAATTGTTATTAACTAAATGATTCTATTTATTTCTGTGTTGTTGCTAATATATATGATTGATTGATTGATAGGCCTGTAGGTTTTCGGATAACGCCGGGCCTATTTCTTCAACCGTTTACATAAAACAATAGATTAGGAAGGAGAGAACGACCCGGTTACAGACACCTGGCAAATCGTTTACTAAACGACTGTTAGCTGACAACCAAAAGACAATCACAATTCTAATCTGCTAATCTGCAATCGCTTATCAGCATTCTCCAGTCCGCAACACCTATCTGCTCTGCTGTATTTTGAATAAAATTAAAACTAAATTAAAATTAAAATTCCAAAATAAATTTATTAGTAAGTCGCTCAGGAATCTGTAATTAATTAATATTATTATCTGTTAATTAATTAATTTTATTATTTATTAAAACTCCCGCCCGCACAACTAACCTAATTAAAACATAAGTACAGAACTCTGAAAGAAAATTTATTAACTTATGGCTCAGGTATCTGAAACAATTTAATTAATATGGTATGATAGTTTAAGCCATCCATTACGATAATGTTGCCATAATTCTGTAACATGCTTATCAGAGAAACAAAATAGACTAAGGCGACAATCTTCAGTAGAACCATTTTCCTTTTACATAATTATTAAAATAATGTAAAGTGTTAGTAAAATCTATATCCTTTTCACATTAACATTGGTTATTATTTTTATTTGGATATGAAGGACGTTTCTAATTCCATCTTATGTATTTGAGTTACCTCAACAGTAGAATCTGGAGTATATAGGTTAATAATCCTGAGGTCTTCTCATCATATGTTGCATATAAAGTTGCGTCCCTAAATATCCAGATACACCACCATCTAACGTAAGGGGCAATATTTATTTATTTTATGACCTAACAGCATTTCATACACTTACATTATGACGACCAAATAAACTGTCAATTTGTGAATAGGGTAAATTATTTATCTAAATAAATAATTGAGTAAGTCAGCTATAACCTGCAGTTGCAGTTAGCTATAACGTATTAAAATTAAAACATCTACAAAAATTCTAAAAATAAATACAAATTCTTAAATTAAAATAAATTACTAGATAAGCATCTGTAACTTAATTATTATTAATTTCATTATTTATTTAAACTCAAGTTTACACACCAATCATAGTTAAACAAAAATACAAAACTCTTATTTAATCAACTTACGGCTTCTAAATCTGTAACCATAAATTAAATTAATATGGTATGCTAGCTTAAGTATCCGTCAACCATCACGCTGATGATACCATAATATTAGAATATGTTTCTCAGAAAATCAAAATAAATCTCTTAAAACGTTTGACATTCCAAAATTATGCAACATCTTTTTCGAATAAAATAAACTTTCCTTGTAAACCTCCTTCAACTTTAAACATATTTACACTAATGTAAATAATTAAAACCAAAATTTTCCATAAATTATTATTATTATTATATTAATGGTCGTGATCAGGGATGTCACTTTACTATTATACAAATGTAGTAGATCCGATGCGAACTTCACCGTTCATAAATCTAAAAAGAACAATTGATTTCGACTTGAAAAAGCACCATTTAATCCAAATACGAAACTTAAAACGAAGCTTAATAAATTAAAATTACGCATGGATAACCCACAGGAACATATGCACGACACACAGGCAACAACATAGGCAGGGTTGCCACATACATGCAGAAAGTATGGAGCAGGAGCACCCAAGAGTGGAGGAAATCGACATCCCCGAAGCGAACCCCATTCAAGCAAACCAAAAACGATCCAAACTTAACATTCCACCAAACATACATCTATTAGTAGTAAACAAACTCTAACACGAGAACCCAATCGTAAGCATCCAAACTAAAAACCCATTCAAAGCACCCTCAACAACGGAACACCAACCTACCTATAAATAAAAAATACAGACCTATCTCAACTGACATCCAACAAACCGGAATCCATCCAAACACCCCACATTCCGGCGTATCCTCCAGCCCCCATTCGGGTCCAAAACCCCACATGCCAACAGAGACTCCTAACCGCCACCGCAACTAGATCAACCCTCATGCCCGTCCCAATCAAATCCAGCTCCGGAAACCCCCTCCCCCTCAACCACAGCAGTACCATGAGGCAAAGAACAAATTACCAGCATGCAGCTAACAATACCTACAAAATCGCTTCCTCCAAGACACTCCTGCACAACCCCAGCCCACTCCAGAATCGGGCGACATTCTCCAAAAATCCAGCCAAAACATTAAAACTCTCGACACTATACAAAATTGACTGCTTCCAAACCACCACTGCAAAACTGCTACAATCCCGCCGACACCCAAACATTCTAATAGTTCCAACTCCCCGCCACTAAAATCAAATACCCGCCCGACCCATCACAAACTTCCAGACTAAACAATCCTCAACCACAATCCCAAAATTTACCTCCGATAATGGAAGATACAAACTCGTGTTCTGCATCAAAACTAAACACTCCTGTCCTACAAAATCCCTGAGGATGTGTACACTTTCCTTATTACCTATGTGTTACACACACGCTTGTGCTGTACACACGTTACCTTAACTTACTCAATTTCGCACTCAAATCCGACTTCCTGTCAAATGATATGAATGGAGCCCCTCGAAGTCAACACCAACTATTCCTCCGTTAAAATGTAGCAAATTTGAATAAGCGGCTACTGAACCCATAACAGAAAAAAATCAAAGCGGATCCGCCACATCTACAGTAAAGTGACACCCCGAACGTAGGCATACACATCCTCTAAAACTCTCCAAAACAAGGACAGTCAAACCCGATACAAGACAAAACCTGCATTCTCCATCACCGGAAGCGCACCCCGGGTCTACGGCCGAAAACCATTCAATCCTGAAACCCACGACCAATTCAAGCCCAGATGCGATTCTAACGACGAAAAATTAAAACCACCAACAGTCAAATGTCAACGAGACTGCAACAACTCCCCAATCGTGGCCTAGAATCACTAAACAATCAATCCTGCAGTTCAATAGGAATCCCCGATACCGCGGCTAGTTTCGGAGAACGCCAACAGACTCCGGACCGAGCCGAAACCTAACAAGAACATGTTGGAGGAACCAACCTCGATTGATTCCTAGAACTACACGCCAGCTATTTGCTCCGCACATCTGCAGCTGAAAGGAAGCTTCCAAAACTAAACCCAACTAAGACAAACATAAAAATCAATCCAACCAAGACAACAGCCGAGAATCCCCGCTCACATATGAAACTTCAAACACGAATAAAATCTAATAGGAACCAGAACATCAACCCCCGCTTACATATGAAACTTAAAACACGAATAAAATCCACTGGAAACCAGAAGATTCACCATAACATCATGAAGTACTCAGACAAAGAGCCGTCAAACATCAACCGAAACAAGTCCACACCTCCAATCCAGATCAATGTCCCGCTATACAGGTCAACGTTCCGCTACTGAAAATATTTCGAACACACCCACAATTCAAACGCCCACAACTGAACCACTCGTTTCAAAATCCATCAACCACCAACAAATATTTATTCAATTAATTACCGAAACTCTACCGTGCCTGCTCTACCTAGTCAGAATCCACTCAAAACTATGTCAATCCACTCCACCCTAAAGTGCCTCCGTTCCACACCCCCACATACAAGTTGCCTCCCTGGTCGTATAAAAACTGTCCCTTCGACCATTAATCTATACATGACACTGCATTAAAATCCTAATTGCATTACAGCCAAAAACTAAATTTAAATTCTCAAACAATAATTAAATATGTTTAAGAACATTACATGCAAACCTATTAAATAGCAAAACCAAAAACCAGTAATAATATGTAATGCACTGTATGCATTTATATATTATATACTACGTACACAAATATAAACAAGACAAACCTGTATACATTGCCCGTATACGCATTGCAATATTATTGATCTATACTTGATCTATATATAAGCAAAATACATATATAAAACAAAAGGGAAGGGAAAAACTGGGAAATACATATAGTCAAATCAATACCAATAAAGCTCAGGCCAATTATTCTCTTTTATGAGTTAGTATGAGTAAATGAATAGAAAACAACAAAATTTGTTCAATTCGTTCGTAAACTGTCGATTTCTCGCAATTTTTTGACTTTGCTTTGTTGTGTCTTACAATACAGCCCTTAACATCAATTTTTGTATATGAGGCATCTAAATATGATTATTTATCAAGACTGTTGTACAATAATTTTCCCATTTATTGATACATGCTCAAATTTTTCATTCATAAGAAATTTTCCTGATTTTTATTTTTATTTTCGGCTAATATGTTAGTTCGATAATATTTCGTTTATTGAATATGATCACATGATCAAAATAGTTCAATGTGATTCGAGAAAATGTATAAACAGTGATTATATAACGTAGCTCCTCTTTTGCATTTGAATTTTATATAGGAAAAACACTCTAGCACACAAAGAATACACAAAGCCACAAAAAATATTTTTTTTGTTTTGTTTACGTTGATTTTTTGTTTCTTTTTGTTTTTGATGGTCTGTTACTGTTTTTGTATTGTATTGTATGTTTACTTGTCAGTATGAAAAAAAAATTGACCTAAAATATATTTAATTTTTGGCAAATTTAAAATATATTTGCGGAAATATAAATTTTAATAAACATATAAATATAAATAAATTTGATATTATTCCATTCATAATTTTACTGACTACTTCGGATGACAAAATTTGTTTAATTGTTAATTCGTTAATTCTATTTCGAAAAATTAAACGAAACATCAATTTAATTATTTTTGGAAATAATAAAATTAACGTTTTGTTTAATTTATTTCCTAGTCAAAATTCAGATAGATATTATCAAAATCTAAATAAAATTGTTAAATATCTATAAACCTACAAAAAATAATTCAAACAGGTAACATTTTATGTAAATTGAAGATAAATTACGAAAACATAAAATTTATCATAAAACAAATACATCCTCCCGCCGCAACTGCTCGTAGCAAACTAAAACAAAACAAAATCAAAAATAAATTAAAAACGAAACGAATGCACTAAAAGACAATAAAGCACACAAACGTAATTGACCAAAATATCAATTTTATAATTTTTATAAAGAATTAAGTAATTTAAGTTTACAATTAAAACAGTTTTAATAATCCTAAATAAAAATTCTGTAAGCCTAACAAAAATTAAAACGCATAAAATGTTACGTGATTTAAAAATATTACGTAAAAATAAAATCATACTGACAACGATCACATGCTTTCGCTTCAAATGCTCGTGGCAAACTAAAACAAAGAAACAAAATATAAAATAAAATAAAAATGAAGCGAAATGCACTAAAAGACAACGAAGAACAAAACTGCATTATTTCTAAAAAAAATTGAAACGAAGGAAAAATGGAAAAAAACGAGCGGGATGCAAAATAAAATCATATTACTACTTGTATGCGCGAACCAGAGCACAATATAACAAACAATACGCATTTAAACCCGATATCAATGCGTATATGTATACGGCCGTTTCCCATCGAAAAACATGGCCGATCCTATGTATGTGTAATGGGTTAGAAAGTGGTAAATACATAAACAATCGTATGAAAAAGCTGATTTTTTCGAAATTTTTGACTTTTAACTTCCTATAACTTGGTAGGCTTGCCCGATAACCAATTACTCACTTTCCAGAGTTTGGAAAATGATTATTTATCAACAATCCTGGATTAATAATTTTCATTTAAACCAATATTTTAATTCATGTTTTTGAAGATTTAAGAATCTAGATTTTAATATTTTCGATCGTGAATAGAGAAATAAAACGAAATGAATTTGTAATATCGGGTTTAAATACATATTGTTTGTTATATTTTGCTCTGTTTCCCGTTTACAAGTAGTAATATGATTTTATTTTACATCCCGCTCGTTTTTTTTTCATTTTCCTTCGTTTCAAAATTTTTTAGAAATAATGCAAACAGTTTTGTGCTTCGTTGTCTTTTAGTGCATTTCGCTTCATTTTTATTTTATTTTTGATTTTGTTTCCTTGTTTTAGTTTGCTACGAGCATTTGAGGCGAAAGCGCGTGTTCGTTGTCAGTATGATTTTGTTTTTACGTAATATTTTTAGATTACATAAAATTTTATGGTTTTAATTTTGTTTTAGGCTTACAGAATTTTTATTTAGGATTATTAAAACAGTTTGAATTGTATGACTTAAATTATTTTCATTCTTTATAAAAATTATAAAATTGATATTTTGGTCAATTACGTTTGTTGTGCTTTGTTGTCTTTTAGTGCATTCGTTTCGTTTTTAATTTAGTTTTGTTTTAGTTTGCTACGAGCAGTTGCGACGGGAGGATGTATTTGTTTTATGATAAATTTTATGTTTTCGTAATTTATCTTCAATTTACATAAAATTTTACCTGTTCGAATTTTTTTTTAGGTATATAGATATTTGTCAATTTTATTGGGATTTTGATAATATCTATCTGAATTTTGACTAGGAAATAAGTTAAACAAAACGTTAATTTTATTACTTCCAAAAATAATTAAATTGATGTTTCGTTTAATTTTTCGAAATAGAATTAACGAATTAACAATTATACAAATTTTGTCATCCGATATAGTCAATAAAATTATGAATTGAATAATATCAAATTTATTTATATTTATATGTTTATTAAAATTTATATTTTCGCAAATATATTTTAAATTTGCCAAAAATTAAATATATTTTAGGTCAATTTTTTTCATACTGACAAGTAAACATACAATACAATACAAAAACAGTAACAGACAATGTACCATCAAAAACAAAAAGAAACAAAAAAATCAACGTAAACAAAACAAAAAAAATATTTTTTGTGGCTTTGTGTATTCTTTGTGTGCTAGAGTGTTTTTCCTATACAAAATTCAAATGCAAAAGAGGAGTTACGTTATATAATCACTGTTTATACATTTTCTCGAATCACATTGAACCATTTTGATCATGTGATCATATTCGATAAACGAAATATTATCGAACTAACATATTAGCCGAAAATAAAAGTAAAAATCAGGAAAATTTCTTATGAATGAAAAATTTGAGCATGTATCATAAATGGGAAATTTATTGTACAGCAGTCTTGATAAATAATCATATTTAGATGCCTCATATACAAAAATTGATGTTAAGGCCTGTATTGTAAGATACAACAAAGCAAAGTCAAAAAATTGCGAGAAATCGACAGTTTACGAACGAATTGTACAAATTTTGTTGTTTTCTAACCATTTACTCATACTAACTCTCAAAAGAGAATAATCGGCCTGATCTTTAGTGGTATTGCCGATATTATAAATTCATTTCGTTTTATTTTTGTATTCACGATCGAAAATATAAAAATCTAGATTCTTAAACCTTCAAAATCATGAATTAAAATATTGGTTTAAATGAAAATTATTAATCCAGGATTGTTGATAATAATCATTTTCCAAACTCTGGAAAGTGAGTAATTCGCTATGGGGTCTGCCTACCAAGTTGTAGGAAGTTAAAAGTCAAAAATTTCGAAAAAATCAACTTTTTAATACGATTGTTGATGTATTTACGACTTTATATTCATTTACACATACATAGGATCGGCCATGTTTTTCGATGGAAAACGGCCGTATACATATACGCATTGACACGAGCATAATCAAACGAAAATATCAACCTTTGAGTGTGTTGGTAAACGAAAAAGTCCATATAAAAAAATTATTACTTAAGGTCTATTTCGAAACATTGATTTGGTGGGATTTGGTTTGATGCCGTCTGGAGAAATAAGGTGTCCTAGAAAGGTTATTTGTTTCTGTAAAAATTGGCATTTTGTGCATTGAAGTTTTAAATTATTTTTACGACAGATTTCAAAAACTTCTTGTAACTTTTGATTATGATCTCTTAAATTTTTTCCATATATGATGACATATATGAAAACATTACTTAAGGTCTATTTCGAAAAACAGACGCACACTACAAAAGGTTGAGTACTATTATTCCCTTTTAAATCTCTACTTAACTGATAAACGAGTGTCAAATGATAATGGAAACTATGATAAACAATGAAAATGACATCTTTGCAATAACAACTTCATATTTTATGCAAAATAATTTTATTTTATTATAAATATAGAATAATTGTTGTATAGATAAATAGTATAATATCGTGAATATGTAATACAAAATAGTGTAATATTGTGGATAACATCGAATGAATGTTGTTAGTTTTGTGTAAAGGAGAGTAGGTTAGGTTATTCAAACCAAAATAATATATATATGAATTGCATAAGGATGAGTGTATTTTGATTCGAAGTTCATAAATTTTTTAATAAAACTTTATCTATTTACATTAGATCTTATTAAAATATTTTTATCGAATTAAAATTTTGATGTCTTTAGTTGTATGGTTGCGTGAAAAAATTTGTGTAGATTTTTCATGCACATGGTATGAATGTTTAATTCTGATAAAAGATACATATGCTGTTTAAAGTTTGAATGTTTTAATTGGTACTGTTCAAGTAAAAACTGAAAATAAATTTTGCAATAAAACCATACTTTCCGCTATAAATATAATGTAACTTTAGTTTTGACATCAATATAGTTTTTGAAATGATAGTTTGACACAAAGAGAAAGATACGCTAATTTATTTTTTTATTTTACTTTTCTTGTACATTTTTACTCAATAATAGTTGTACGTTTGTTTATTTTTTTTTATACTGTAATCGCAATCGTGTACGGATACAAGAATATTCACTAATACCGCTAAAGGTTGATTTGCTTCTACAGCATATGTATGCATAAAGTTTGGCTTGTGTGAACACACACACACTACAGTCGGCTTTGTATATAACTATATACCAATACCATTACTGGCAATGTATACACGATGCAAACTGACACACACAAATACGATATATGTGCATCCACCATAATAAATAAACACTTAAACCTAAATATATAATGCAATATATAATATAATATAATTTAATATTAAATATAATAAAATATAGTATAATATAGTAACGATACTCATCTGAGATTCAAAAAATTAAGCCACAAACACACACACACACACAAACGAATTTATTTTATTTAATTAAACACCGAGTGGAAAAAAACACGTCCACTCAGTGTGACTGCTAACACTGAACTCCTGTTGTTTCTAAAATATATGGTATTCATTTACTAGAGAGAAATTTATTAGTGCGGTTCATTTGTATTTGCGTGAAAGCAATCTATTTGAAATGCCGATTTTCGATGGAATTAGATCAAGCTCAAACTGGGTTGATAATTGTTGAATAACCTATTATAAAAATAGAAATAGAAAAAATTAATTAATTGAGAAATTGTAATATTTTTTACAATATATATAATACCTACAATATATATATGTATATATATATATATATATATATATATATATATATATATATATATATATATATATATATATATATAATACCTTTCTTTCCAATTAGACTTCCTAAAAGAACACAAAACTTTAAAAGGAACGTCAAAATTGTTTACATTGTTTAATTTTAATTAGATCTAGTACTTACCTTTGCTGAATTGCATTGTTTATTATAAATGAATTTACCTTAATTTATTGAAGATTCACAATATGTAAAATTGTAATAATTTTGTGCAGCATCATGTTGAAATTCACAATAATGTATTTTTAGCGAAAATTTTCTGAATTTGGCTAAACTATGCCTATTCAATTTGAGACCTTGTCAGGTGAGGAACAATCAATATAAATATACAATATAATTTATAACTTTAAATATACATACTATACATTTATAATATATAAAATAATTATTATTTTATTAAAAATAAAATTAAATTTAATAAAAGTGAATTTTATTTAAAACGGTGATTCACCTTGGCTATCGCCAAACCATGGTCTTTCGAGCCGGATTAACAATTTACAGTGAATGGATACACCCAACTACTCAGTGATAAACTTTAATAATTATTGTGTTGTATTGTAGCGATTCTTTCATTTTCTAAGGACACTTCATTTTCTATATAGACGTGTTTTTTCTCATCTTAATTGTGTAATTAGAGTGAACGCTTTTATAATCTAATATACATTTAAAGTGTTGTTTTGTGTAGCAATGGCAGATCTAACGGCTCTAACTCAAAAACGTGGCATCTTGAAAGGCATCCTCACTAACATTAGAAAATGGACCGATAAGGTTGATCAAACTATTTTTGTTGAGCAAATTGAAACTCGTTTGGAAAAAATAGATAGTTTGTGGGATGAGTTCAATACGGTGAATGAATGACGGCATAGTAATGCAAGGAGGTGAATCTGATGCCGATGCATTTAACGATAATTTTTTTGAAACGAAGGTCTTGCTATCTAGACATATTCGAACTAGAATACAAACAAATGGCGACGGATCTCAAAATGATTCCACATTAAGATTAAATTCTAGTATCGACCAGCTAGTTCAGCAACAACGCTCATTTTTTGATGGTTTCACTGATTTCAGTAGAACACAGACAGTAGATCTACGACCACCGCGAATTACAATTGATGCCTTTGATGGAAACTATGAATCATGGATGACTTTCAGAGATCTTTACTTGAGCTCAATCCACAACAATGAAAAACTCTCTAATGTGCAGAAATTTAAATGTTTAATGAATTTTTTGAAAGGACCAGCTCACAAATTGCTGATGAACATTGCAGTGACTGATGCCAATTACACTAGTGCATGGGAAAAGTTAAGCGAGAGATATAACAAGCCAAAAATTATAATTCAAGCTCTGGTTAAAAGATTCATGGAGCAGCGTTCAATTTGTAAGGAGGTAAAACGCTAAGAGAACTCAGTGAAACAACGGATGAGGTAATTCGGGGTCTCGGTGCAATTGGTAAGAAAGCAGAAACCAGAGATGTTTCGTTAATTTACATACTATTAGATAAATTGGATAATGAAAACAGAATGTATTGGGCTGAAGAATCAGAAGAAGACGATTATCCGTCCTTAGAAACATTTTTGAAGTTCTTGACAAAAAGATGTAACATTTTGGAAGCTTGTCAATCTGTACCAGGTCCTTCATCAAAGCCTTTTAAGCCTAGAGTACATACAACAACGTCACATACAGCGTCATTCGTGGTTTCGTGTCCTACGTGCAAATCAAAACATATGCTTCATAGATGTTATAGGTTTCAAGCTTTAGATTGCAAGGGTAAAACAGAATTTGTTTCTAAGAATAATCTCTGCATAAACTGCTTGCGCAGCGATCATAATAATTCCAATTGTTCTTCCAGCTATAGGTGCATTATTTGTAAACAGCCGCATCATACCATGCTTCATAATCAACCATCCGTTTCGCCAGCTACCTCTGCAGCCGCTACAATCAACAAGAAACAGTAGTCAAAAGTAACCACGCGCTTTTTTCTTATGTAACTAATAAAACCGTGCCAATTTCTCACCTGACAGACAAATCACAAGTTTCTCAAAAATCAAATTCGTTAAATATAAATCAAATGCAAACGATATTACCTGTCGCTTTGATTTATGTAAAGAACTATCGCGGAAAACTGCAACTTGCACGAGCTCTGGATTCTGGCTCGCAATCCACCTTTATTACCGAAAGCTGTACACAACGTCTTCAACTAGAAAGAACGCATACCTGCATTTCAGTCAGTGGGCTAGCTGCATCACAAGCTGGTAACACTAAGGGGGCAGAACAAGTTCAACTCGTCTCTCGATTCAATGCAGAAAACACCATATCGGTTACTGCTCTAATTCTAAACAGATTAACGTCTAATATACCAACCAGGAAAATAGACAGCACACAATGGCCTCACATCAAGGACCTGAAACTCGCTGATCCTCATTTCAATAATCCAGGCGCAATTGATATTCTTATTGGTTCTGATATATTTTTTAATTATATTGTGCAGCGAACGCATAGTTTCGAAAAATCATCCAACTGCCCAACTCACGATATTTGGTTGGATTTTTTCTGGACAATTTCAAGAAAAACAGGAGACTACAAACCCAGAAATACATAATAATAATCAGTTATGTTACCATGCTGATATTCACAATGCGCCAGAAAAATTTTGGCAGTTGGAAGAAATACAACCATCAACAAAACTAACTCCAGCCGACACTTTATGTGAAACCATTTTTTCGCAGCAACATAAATGTGATAGTGATGGAAGATATATCGTTAGATTGCCATTTCAAGCCAACCCAGATTTAGGCAACTCACTTAATCAGGCAATGAAAAGATTATTTTCCATGGAGAGGAGGTTTCAACGTGTCAAATCATTGCATAGGTTATACGTCGATTTTATGGACGAATACATCCAGCTAGGACATATGGAAAGAATATAGAACGCACAGATCAACATTCCGTGATTACGGGTTGTGTTTGATGGTTCTGCTAAGTCCAGTTCTGGAAAATCGCTGAACAACAATTTACTAACCGGTCATAAACTCCAGCAAAATTTAATTAATATTCTTCTCAGGTTCCGTAAAAATACGATCGCGATTACAGCTGATATGGAGAAAATGTTTCGCCAAGTGTGGGTGCACGAGTCTGATAAAGACTATCAAAGGATTTTATGGAGATCAAATCCATCTGATCCCATTACACACTATCGCCTTACCACGGTTACCTACGGAACAAGACCAGCAACTTATCTCGCAGTTCGAGCTGTACAGCAAACTATCCTCGATCACGGTAATAGTTATCCACTAGCTGCAACTGCACTCAACAACGATCTGTACATGGATGATTTGTTATCTGGAGCCGATAGTGTCAATGAAGCTTTCAAACTCTACCACCAAGCAATTTCCTTATGTAAAAGAGGTGGATTTAATCTTAGGAAATGGATGTCAAACTCACCACAACTTCTGAAGAATATTCCAATTGACATCCAAGAAACCTCACCGCTGGAGTTTGATGATGAGCTTTTGGGAATAAAAACTCTTGGACTTAATTGGAACCCAACAGATGACACGTTTCAATTTAAGGTTCACTTGGAAGAGTATATAATGTCCTCCAAACGTATGGTATTATCAGAAGCTGCTAGACTGTTCGATCCGTTGGGATGGCTGTCACCGACAACAATTCAAATTAAAATTTTGTTCCAAAAACTCTGGCTTCATAAACTAGAATGGGATGAACCACTGACACCAAAAATCGAAGAAGATTGGAAAAAATTGAGGAATGAATTACCTGAAATCGAAAAAATTCGTATTCCTAGGCACCGGTGAATTACCAAACAAGCAAAAAGCATTGAACTTTATGCATTCTGTGACGCTTCCGAATTAGTTTACGTTACCTAGTTGCATCTACTTACGTATCGAGTGGCCTTCTGGAGCAGTCATCACAACACTAATAGCAGCAAAAACAAAGGTAGCTCCATTAAACAGATATCACTTCCTAGGCTGGAATTGTGTAGTGCACAGCTCCTTTGCAAATTAGTCAAATTGGTAAAGGAATCAATCGGCGTAATCTTCGACAAAACGTTTGCATGGACAGACTCAAAAATCGTCCTAGCATGGCTTTCAGATCACCCCCGAAAGTGGCAGACCTTCGTAGCCAATAGGACGTAAATGATATTGGAAGATTTACCACGAAACTGTTTCAACCATGTTGCATCGGCAGATAATCCAGCTGACCCTGCATCCAGGGGAATTTCACCTTCCAAACTTTTGGAAACCAATTGTGGTGGCATGGACCACACTGGCTAAAGCTTCCGCATAATTTGTGGCCTTCTGATTCTAATAATAATTTCCTGTTTTGTGAAAATGATGAAAATAGTGAACTAGAATATCGAAAAAAAACTATCATTAATCATTATGGACACTTGAATTCTAATATTCTGAATGAACTTTTTGTAAAAATCTCTTCGTATGATAAAATAACTCGCATTTTAAGCTATATTTTCAGATACCTTGCAAAACTGAAAAAAGCATCTCAATCTAGCGGCATAATATTGGGATCATATGGCGACCCACTTGAAACTCCTACACTTGAGGAACTGCAAGCAGTAGAGGAGTTCTGTATCAAATGGGTACAACAAACTACGTTTCAAGAAGAAATAAATGCAGTACTCCCTGGAAAACCATTAAAAAATGTTGCATTCCGTTCTCTAACTCCAATAATAGATGAACGCGGTTTACTTTGTTTCGGTGGCCGTCTAGCGGAATCATCATGCCCGCTTGATACCAAACACCCTATCATTCTACCGAAAAACCATATTTTGACCAATCATTATATTACAAAATACCACACGAAGTACCTCCATCCAGGACCATCCTTGCTGTTGAGCTTACTACGCCAAAGGTTTTGGATACTATAGGCGCTAGAAACATGGTTAGAAGCTACATCGGCAAATGTATGGTTTGTTTCCGTCAAAAATCAGCCACTGCTAAGCAACTCATGGGGAACTTACCAAAATCAAGAGTATCCTCCGGAAGACCATTTTTATCAACTGGTGTTGATCTTGCGGGACCCATATATTTAAAGGCTAATCACAGTAGAGGACGCATTAAAACAGTAAACGGTTACATCATACTATTCATATGTTTTGCGGTTAAGGCAGTACACATAGAACTTGTCAGTGACATGATAACTGAAGCATATATAGCAGCACTAAGAAGGTTTATTGCAAGGCGGGGAACCCCTATCGAAATAACAAGTGATAACGGAAGCAATCTGATTGGCAGTAGACGACACCTTGACGAGCTATTTCAATTATACCAAAGCCAAAACCATATTAATTCCGTTTCTTTCGTTTTCACGCAGAATAAAATAAAACATAATTTCAACCCGGCTAGCGCTCCACATTTTGGTGGTCTCTGGAAGGCCAATATTAAGTAAATCAAACATCACTTAACGAGAGTAGCCGGCTCCACACCATTCACATTTGAGGAGATGAGTAAGCTTCTTACGCAAATTGAAGCCGTTTTGAACTCCAGACCACTCTGTCCGTTGAATGATGCCATCAGCGTATACGACCCACTCACACCGGGACATTTTTTAATTGATGAAGCCTTAACTGCAATTCCGGAACCTGACCTAAGTCACCTCAATGAATCCCGATTAGGAAGGGTAGCGCGTAAAAGGCTTTTGGAAATCTTGGTCCATTGAATATCTGAGGTCATTACAACAACGTCCGAAATGGCAAGATATACAAGAAGAACCAAAAATTAATTAACTCGTCGTAGTGAAGGAAGATAATTTACCACTGGCCAAGTGGGCTCTCGGTCGAATAATACAACTGCATCCGGGAAATGACGGACGAACTAGAGTTTGTAACCATAAAAACCATGAAAGGCGAACTGAGAAGACCAATTGTAAAAATCTGTCAACTTCCTGTAAATTAATTAATTAATTTATTCATGTAATCATTTGTTCCTCATCAGATTTTATTATTTTAGTTCTAGTATAGTTCAAATCTCAATTAATTAATTTTTGGGGGCAGTATGTTGAATAACCTAAAAATAGAAATAGGAAAAATTAATTAATTGAGAAATTGTAATATTTGTTTACCTTTCTTTCCAATTAGACTTCCTAAAAGAACACAAAACTTTAAAAGGAATGTCAAAATTGTTTACATTGTTTAATTTTAATTAGATCTAGTACTTACCTTTGCTGAATTGAATTTACCTTAATTTATTGAAGATTCACAATATGTAAAATTGTAATAATTTTGTGCAGCATCATGTTGAAATTTACAATAATGTATTTTTAGCGATAATTTTCTGAAATTGGTTAAATTATGCCTATTCAATTTGAGACCTTGTCAGGTAAGGAACAATCAATATAAATATACAATATAATTAATAACTTTAAATATACATACTATACATTTATAATATATAAAATAATTATTATTTAATTATAATAAAATAAAATTAAATTAATTAAAAGTGAATTTTATTTAAAACGGTGATTCACCTTGGCTATCGCCAAACCAATAATTCTTGACATTGTTTTCAACAGTATTTAATTACAGAAATTTTGTGAGGTAAGTTTACTATTCATAAGTTTATATTAAATCAAGTGGTGTTCAGTACAGTGATGTTCATTTATCTTGAAATTTAATTATGAACACAATTCAACTAATTAATTTTGTTATTTGTTTCGTGAGTACTTGTAATCAGGCGCTGCTGTTGATGCTAAATCGTTTCAATACATCCAACCTAATGAACATCAAACTATCGCTGCATTCAACCAAAACATATTGGAGCGACTGCTGAAAATTTAGAAAACGGTATACTTTGGCGCTTAATTAGGGTTTTAGTGAGTATAAAGCTTATTTCATGTATTTATATTGAATAACAACATATTTTTTATATATTTTATAAAGTTCTTCTTCAACCTTACTAAAAATAACACGTTAAAACTTTTTTGGGAAAACAGCACACGTATGTACATGAGGTTTAAGTATTTACAAAATCCTCTTCAAATATTTCGATTCAGATATTTCTTCAAATAATTGAGAGTTGTGTTGATCTTCATTCTGAGTGGACTCGTTTTTTCCGCTCGGTGTTTGTTTAAATTAATTAAATTAGATAAATGCGTTTATTCTGTGTGTGTGGTTTAAAATCTGATGACAAATGAGTATCATTATTATATTATATTATTAGATAATAGTTTTTTATATTTTTATATTATATTCAGTTTGGTTCTTGTTTTTTATATATTATAATAACATACATCATTACAATATTCCGTTGGAAACGATCGCATGCGATGTGTGTTTCGTTTAAGTAGCCCATCCCATAATCGTTCTTCATATTAATCTTGCCAAAGCGATATTGATTGATTCAAGCCGGAATGTTCAAAACGAGCTTTATTTAGTGTAACAAAAAATACAAAAATCATCGTCAATTTCATACAAAATGTATGAAGTGAAGCAAAATCTCCTATATAACAAGTCGTCAGAGATTAATACATTAAAAGGTTTCTGCCAGACACGAGGTAGTATTGGCGCATATATATACGCCAAAATAAAATGACGTAATTTTGTATAATATAAAAATTGTGTAAAAACTAACCAACACAAATAAAAGTTTGGCAGGGGAAATAATATAAAAAGTACAAAAACTAACTAACACAAATAAAAGTATGGCAGGAGAAATAGTATAAAATGTACGATGCAAATCCGAATATGTAAATTTTTTGTCTGATTTGCACGATGCAATGAAAAACTAAAAAATAAAAACAACAACAACAATCGTAGATTTGAAGAGAAATGACATTACAATAACAAACATATAAAATATTCAACGGTTTTGACTTGTGCCGGTGCGGTTAATGTTTGATGTTATGTCCGAGATAATAATTTACTATCCGAAAAATTATAAATAAAATATTTTTTATACACACATTATAAAGGTACATTATTTGTATTATAATTATTGTCAAATTATAAATTCAGATTAATACAAATTTCGTTACCTAAATTAAAAGATTGCATATTCAAAATACGTGTTCCTGCGTTTACCTACTATAAATAACTAAATGCAAACAAACAAAACAAAGTATGTAGAACCAGTTGAACAACCATTTATTAGTGTGTGTTTCGTGATTTGAAATTTATTTTGACGAAAGCAAACGAGCAAAACCTTTTTTTCTTTTTTTTTTCTTAAATTTACATTGCATTGTTGCTATAACTAACATTATGAAATGTCTGGCAAATCTATTATGGTATTTGTGATTTAAAAAGTTTGGGCGGCTTTTAGTGAAGGGGGTTTTGAGTGAAGGGTAATTTTTTACTATATATAGTTAGTATTGGAATGAAAAGTTTGAATTTAACCTACATTCAACTGATAACAGAAATTTCAGTTTTCATCCTAAACTTGATCATTTTTCGATTTATTTCCATTTTAGATAATTAATTAAATGAAAATATGGTATTTTAATACCTTAAAACGCAAATAGAGACAGATACATAGTTAGATTACGAGAGCTATATTTTATTTCAAGTATGCTCAAAAAGAGAATAAATAAAAATGACACTACACCAAGTCAAATCAATTTCATTCACTGTGTTTACACTATACATAATTGCACAGCGGAATGACATCAGTTTTCGTTTACACTAGAATATGTTGTTGATGTTACTTGCCCATGTATGCGTTAATTTATTTTCATTTTGTATTCGGTTTTTCTTGTTTCGGTTTTTATGTTTAAATTATTATTTGTTGCTGTCATTCTATATTGAGATTTTGTGTGTACTGATTCGAAGTGTTAAATATTTTTATGTTACTGATTATTTTTGATCATATAATAAAGAATACAAATTTGTTGTTTCGTTGTCTTTAGGCAATATTTGAGACCGAAATACGATTATTTTAAATACAAATTATTTTGAAGTTTAAACTTTCGATCGTATTTGCGATTCATTGATAAGTTTACCGGTAAGTCTTTATCGTCCTACGACAATGATGGTTTACATTTTATTTAAATTTCCATTACAATTTTCCAGGAAAAATAACAATGACGGAAACGTATGATGTTGTTGCGGGAATGCTTTCATCAGCAGCTGCCTGTTTATTATTTGCCGCCGCTTCAGAAGAAAAAAAAACAAAAAAGTAAAAGATGCTGGATAAAAGATTATCGTAAAACGCGTAAACAAGGTGGTAACACACAATACCTGATGAAGGAGTTAAATCCAATGTCTTCCGATTATAAAAATTTTTTACGAATGGATGAAGATACATTTTATTTTATTTTGGAACTGATTAAAACTGATATAATCAAACAGGATACACATTTGAGACCAGCAATTACACCAGAAGAGAAGTTAGCCATTACATTAAGATTTTTGACAACTGGCGAGAATTATATGGAATTAGATTACAATTCCAAATTGTCAAAGTCCTTCTTATCAAAAGTTCTTATCGAAGTCTGCAATGCCATATTTCGAAATTTCAAAGATCAATTTAAAGGTATGTGAAACAATATAAATATATTTTTTAAACTTAATTTTATTTTACGAAACATTATAATTTTCCTGATCTAAATAATCGTTTTGGATAAGTTCAAGGTCATCAAATAAATTGTCCATTGCCATCGCAATTAGGTTTTTTGGTTGAGGTGCGGTTGTATCACTTGAATATGTTTTCCTTCGGCAACTGAATGTGATAATTGTGGAGGATCAGAGAAAGTTTGTGTAGATGTACATATTGTGGAGGATCAGAGAAAGTTTGTGTGGTGTATACGTTTCAGCTGAAGACAATGATACAGGTATAGATGATGAACTGATATAGCTTTGGTTTTGGTATTTTTCTATTGAAATTGGAAGCGATGGTACGATGATGAAGGTATAGATGATGAATTGGAGCAGCTGTGTTTTCGGTATTCTATTGGAATTGAAAGCGGTGAGGAATCTATTGTAAAGTTTAAATAAGATGGTAGTTTAGATTGTCCTTCATTAGAATTATTGTAAAATGATGAATCAGGAGTTGTGCTATAAATATTACTGGATGAGGGTGAAAAAGGTAGCGGTATGGATATAGGAGTTGATGTTGGATATTCTGTATTTTGGTAATCGGTCGGTAATGTAGTGGTGCTCTCGTAGTATGTTTCTAATCCTGGTGTAAAATATGAGTGGTCCTGTAACGCTATTTTCTCTTCTATAATTTTTTTGGCAACCAGCTGAAGAATTTCCAATTTTATTTTATCAAAATTTACTTCTAACTGAATTTTGGATAATTCACCACAGAGGTATGTGCAAAATTTCTCCTCTCTCGTTATGTTTTCTTTAGTAGGCCTTGCAACGAAATTTTTATAACAATCTAAGGCACCCATGGCTTTTTGATGGAGTACATCTACCATGTTTACCTTCCTTCTCCGAAAATATAAAAACTAATTAAAAATTTCACTAACATATAAACAATATAAATTAACAAATACAATTATTTTATTTCAGTTTCCAACAACCCAAGATGAGTGGATCAAAATCGCAGATGATTTTAGTCTTAAGTGGCAGTTTCCAAACTGCTTGGGAGCTCTTGATGGGAAACAAATAGCTTTTCATCCACCAAAACAAAATGCTGCACTTTATTATAACTATAAGGGTTTCTATAGCATTGTTCTTCTTGGTTTGGCAGATGCATATGCAAAATTAATATTTGCGGACGTTGGCTGCAATGGAAGCATAAGTGATGGCGGAGTTTTACAACGGTCAAATTTTCAATATGTTCTTCAACAACCGGAGAAACACTTACCAAATAAAAAATATATTGGAAATGGAAGATTATTGCCTCACGTTTTCGTCGGGGATAACGCATTCCCATTAATGGAAAATTTAATGACTCCTTACTCTTTTACAACGACGGATGAATGTAAGAAAACATTTAACCGTCGACTAAGCCGGGCCCGACAAAATATTGAACGTGCTTTTGGAATTCTAAGTTGTAGGTTTAAAATTTTTGAAACCACAATATATCTACAACAGCATAAAGTAAAGGAAATTGTCTTATGTTGTTGTGTGTTGCTTAATATTTTACTCACAAGAACCCGGTGGTATATGGATGAAATGAACATTGAAAATAATGACACATCTCATGTGATTGTGCCAAATTCACCAATTTGTCAAACGGGTGATGTTGTCAGGAAAGAACTTACAGAATATTTTACTCAAGAAGGATTGATGTAACATTTTAATAACACAATTTAAAATAATAAAGATTCACTATCTGCGTGCGTTTATAACTTACTTTAGTTGTTTTTTTTCGACTGCTTCTTCTGCAGGCTCTACTTCCTCTACTCCAATCTGAAAAATCAATGAGAATAATCTTATAATTTTTTAAAATTAAGGTTTCGCCAAACGTTTATAAAACACTAATTTTATTTGTGTTTTAAAAACGTCTACAATTTTACTTGTTTGATTTAAACATCAATTTAAACTAAATAATTAATCGCGGAACAAATTTTAAATAAATAAAATTATTAAACTATATTACCTTTTCTAAATCAATTTTAGATACACTCTCTTCTGTATCATTACAGTGCAACAAAAAGGATAGTTCATCAAAACACCATAATTTTGGCACATAAATGCCGTCGGCACTAGCTCCACTTTTTTTTGAGTTCATAACCTTTCCTTCTTCTTTTGATAGTTGGCATTGAAGCGTCCGTAGTTTAATTTTAATTGATTGAACTGTCACTTTTTTTTTATATTTCAATAACTCTTACATAATTTGATTTAACTTTTCTACTCTCTTGAATTTATTTCTAAAACATTTATCACTTGGATTCCATAAGCATGGATTATTCCTGAACTCACGAATTGAAATTAATGTTTGCTGTCGAGTCCAATTTTCCACAGTATTTTCAATTTCTGACATGGTTTTTTATAATATATTTTTAACTCTTAATAATCAATTTGTAATTACACAGAAGAACACTTTTAGATTAAAATATATTTTGCGGATACACAGATATTTATTCAAAAAATTTGGAATAACAACAATATTTAAAAATGTATTCTTTGTGTAATAACAAGTAATAAGTATATTGAGGATAAGATGAAAATGTGAAAATATGAAATGTGAAAATGAGGAAAATGTGAATATTTGAATGTCCTCTTAGAATATTGTACCGCCCCAAAAAATTTCGATAGGACGAAGTTTTAGTATCCAAGTTCTATAATTAGGAAATTCCAATTTTATTTCATTTAAATAAAACATACATAAAAGGTACATTATATTATCCTTTGTGTACATATGTCGTTTTAAATTTAAATTGTTCGTTTTTAAATTGAAATAACTATTTTTAGAAAAACCAAAATAGAATTTAATTCAGTTTATAAATTATTTGATTTAATCATATTTATTTAAATAATTAACAATTATTGAATTATTAACATTATTTATTAGTTAATTAAATCATATATACTGGCAACAAAACATATTTAACCTTCAGAATTATATATTTTAAAGTAAATTAAATTATTCTACAGGCGGTTCATTCAAAAAATTCTATAATATACATTTCGATTATCGAATTTAAAGAAGAACGGAAAATCTAAAATAATCAATTCATAAAAGATATAATATTTCTTTGTAGCGATGTTTGCTCGTCAAAATACAAAATGAGAATAAGAGCAATAAAAAAAATATTTAAATTTTTTTTTATGGTTTTATGTTTGTGTTAGTAAATTTTAACTCGTTCCGCAGCTAAATTTTGTGTTGAAAAAGAACATCAAAAACAATTTCCCCTCCATCATAGTTTATAGGTAAAGACATGAGGGACGAAGTAATATTTGATGTGACTATGCATAGTGTAAACACGGTGATTAAATGTTAAGTTGTATTGCGATTTATGTTGCATTTACGTAAAAAAGGAACAATATCAAGACACAAAATAAATTACATAATATACACATTTAAAATGATTTTAATTTTACATACACACGTATGATTTTAACACGAATGGCTTGCAAAATTTTTATAATACAGCAACGCTAGTAATGGCATTTCATCGAACTTTCACTCAATTTAAAAAAATATTCTCTTGCTCCCATTGTTATTACATTTATGTCATTATGACATATTCTTATTTTGATACAGCATCAATAAACCTTTTTTTATTATTCGATGTTTTTCAGGATTTAGAATATAGTGAAGTGTGTTGTGCTGTGATTGTAAATAAATTGATAGCATAATAGAAATTGCGATTACGTTTTGTTGTCAATTTTAAAATGTAAACATTGATCAGCTGATTATGTTATATATTGACAACTGCATGTTAGAAATTTCTTTTCAAGCTGATTTATGTTTATAAATTCGGTTTCAGTTTATTTTTTCGAATACATAATTTTATATATATGCATAAATTAACAATATATAATTTTTTAAGTTATCGCGTTCAATATTATGTATATTATGTATTTTCGTCAATATTATTTTTCTAAATTTATTTAGAAATGAGTTTGACTTTCGTTGTACGACCAAGAGAGAATTAGTACATTATTGATACACTAAAAAAAGCTCATTTTAAAAACTGAGTACTTATTCAGGCTTTATATCAAGAGGGCTTTGATCTTAGTGAATGAACGTTATATCGTTATTTTCCCTTTCCTTTAAACGATTTTCATATTTTGTTGTATTGCCTGCCTGTTTATTCAATGTATTTATTATTCAATCTAATTTGCGAATTGGTACATTTTATTTTTTATATATGTTTGTATTGTATGTGTAAGTTGTACTCGTATAAATATCATTAAAGTTTTGATGTTGAAAACGCTAATACACATACTACAGTCTACATTTAATGTCCTATTCATATTATGCATATTAGTGATGGGATTAATTGATACTTTGTAGTATCAATATCAATTGATACTTTTGAATCGTGAACCTGGTTCTTTTAACCTGATACTTTTAACCAATTGATACTTTTTATGACATAAATTTATCATTCACAAGTTGTTTGACAAAAACATGTATATATTGAAAATTAATAATAAATAATTATTTATTACATTTTATTATTAAATATTCAATCAAAATCCTTGATTAATAATAAAAATTTAATCACAATTCGAAATTAAATCGAATCGTTAAAAAATCGACATCAATATCAACACCGAACATTTTAGAATACTTTTTTTATGTGTTTATCTTTTCTATTCGTAAAAATCTGTATCGTTCATGCATTTCAGTATCAGTATCAAGTTGAGTATCAGTATCAAGTTGAGTATCGATATCGATATCAAGTATCGAATACCGAGTATCAACTGGAGTATCAGTATTCAGTATGTACTCAAATCGTATCGTTCTCAAATCTCAATATTCATTCGGTTCGGAATATCAGTTCGTTCTTCGTTCATGTACCAAGTATCGACTCGACTATGAATATCAGTTCACCACAAGAGAAAATATATTTGTAAACAGGAATGTTTTTATATTTCTTTTCTCTCGATTGCAAAATCATTTTAGGTGGGATTGTGAATTGAGCGTCGTATTTTGTATTTTGTCATTACACACTATATTCTTAATCTCTTTCGAGAGAATATAGTTATGTAGATTTATGTATTTTATTTAAATATTATACATACAAATGCGAAATACAATACGTGTGACGAATTTTGGAGTATATATGTATTGTATGTTGATCAAACTAAACCATATTTAATATTTATACATTCTCATTCTCTTGAATGAAAGAATTAAAACGAGAACCGAATTGATACTTTTTACCTGATACTTTAGAAAGTACTCAATTGATACTTCGAATCTTTTGAGTATCAGGTTAAAAGTATTCGGTTCGACTCGGTTCGAACATCACTAATGCATATAACACGTTTTTTATTTCGTCCATCAAAATTATTTTTTCTATGTTTGTTAAAAAATTAATTGTTTATTTTATATTATATATTTTATCAGCGATTTTATTATATTAGAGATGTACAAAGCCTATGTAAATTTTTCTACTATGGCATTGTTGTTGTAAAATTATCGTAACCCTGGTAATGTATTGGTGTAAATTTTTATACTGCGAATAGTATACAAAAGAAACACACATACATATTTTAATTTCTAGTTACCCTTTCCACGCAATATTTCGTTGCATCAAAAAAAAATATTTTTAGTTGAACGAAAACATTCGTATGAGTCGTTTCGTATGCGTATGGATGAGTTATGCAAACAGTGCAATAACATTCGTTTGATTTCAGCACAAAATAATATATTTTATTTAAATTTTAGTTTCAAATAGCAAAAATATTTATAAATAAGAATAACAATTTATGTTATCAATTTTCTTAAACACATACATATGATTTAGCTAACATATACATACATAACCATTTTAAAAATCCAGTACGTCCTGACAGATAATAACGTGAGTCAAAAAATCATATACTGGCACAGATACATATATAGGGTTGATGATATATTATTATTATTCAATAGTACAATAACACAACTTCTTGGTCAACAACAATAAACACGGACACATCAAATTTCTTATAGAGGCAGAAGCCGATTAATTTCCTATTGACTAAACAATTACAAATACAAATATAAACATACATCTAGAGTACACCGAAAATCAATCCAAACAAACCACACCATACACATAATCCTCCCAACTACCCAGTACGAATGACTGCGTTTAACTTCTTAAATAAAAGATAATACAATGCCAATGAACAATCAAGAGTACACGGAAGAATTGAATACAATTAAACACATGAATATGCAAAATAGCTTCTACAAAGAAATGTAGAAAGGATCTTTGACGGTAGAAGCTTTGACATCAGATTCATGGAACACGTAGAGAAGTGATTGGAAAACTAAAAATTCACTCAAAATACGCACATTAAACTACGAGAAAACTCAGGTGTTACATAGGTGTTACATAGAACAAGAATAATTGGAGATCTACAAAGAACCGCATACCGAAAGGCGGTTCTCCCTTCAAAGATCGCTGTATCATTCGTTTCGGATCAGCACGCAGAACGTGACCGAGCCAGCGTATTCGCTGTCCTTTGATTTCATGCACGATATCAGGAATTTGCATTAAATTCCTGATCTCGTGATTGAAAACAACTCGGTATGTGCCATCAACAAAAACCGTTAAAAAAAAAAAATAAAAAAAAAAAAAAAATGTGCCATCAACGTTTTGGGCCATATATCACACGCATGATTTTTCTCTCGAATGTTAGAAGCCATCTTTCGTACTCATCCGTCAAGGCCAACTCTCACATCCATACATGACAACGGGTCTGATCAACACTCTGTACAGCTTCAGCTTATCCGTATTTGCAAGATATTTTGATTTCAGCAGTGGACGTAGAGGATACAAAGCCCGATTGCCAGCGGCAAGGCGAACCTTGATATCCTCGCCCACACTATTATCGTGAGTAATGAGAGATCCAAGATACTTGAATCTCATCACTCCTTCAAACGTGTGGTTTCCACTACTGAAATCACTTGCGTCTTGGTCTCGAAAACCAGAGATCAGATATTTGGTTTTGGACTCATTGATTTTGAGACCAACGGAAGCTGAAAACTGTTCCAGTGGATCAAGTATCTCTTTCACTCCGTTGCCATTTAATCCAATCACACAGATATCATCTGCATACGCAAGAAGTTGATTGGATTGTCGGAATAAGATATTGTCCTGAGGTGTTTCACTTTTACGAAGGATGTATTCCAACATGAGATTAAAAAGTATCGGGGACAGCGCATCTCCTTGTCGAACACCAGAAGTAATTGCAAAAATTGTCGATAGCCTGTTCTCAACTTTGACACAGCATTGTGACTGCGTCACTGTCATTTTACACAGATGTACATATTTTTGTGGTATTCCTAAATACTCAAGCGCATACCAAAGCCTCTCTTGATTGATCGAGTCATAGGCTTGCTTGACATCTAGGAATACCTGGTGTACATCGCGAGATGTTTCGTAGTACTTTAAAAGAATCATCCGCAGCGAAAAAACTTGATCAGTGACTGACCGATTTGGACGGAATCCTTCTTGGTAGTCACCGACAATTTCCTCCGCTAAAGCAGTAATTCTTCCCAAGATTATGTAAGACAGTAACTTATATGCTGTGCAAAGGAGAGCTATACCGCGATAATTCTACCCTTTTGAATATTGGGCATAACGTGGCCACTTTCCATTCGTCAGGCATAACTTCATTTCGCCATACCAATCGAATAAGGTCGAAAAGACAGTTCCACAAAGTTAGCCCTCCGAATATCAAAAGCTCTGAATTAATGCAATCAACTCCTGGTGAACGATTTTTCTTTAATCTCTGCATGGCCATTGTGAATTCCTCATAGGATGGATCCTCAATGAACATCTCCGCGGTCTGTATTTGAGGGTATTCAAATACAGCTTGTGATACATGTGGAACATTAAGTAGATCAGAAAAATGTTCACGCCATGTATCGAGTACCGCATCGACGTTAACACAGAGGTTTCCATCCTGGTCCCGAATGGCGGTTGACGATCTTAAGGTTTCGTGCAATTCGGTGATTCATTTAAAGAAACCACGCGAATTGTGCTCATTGCTGAGTTGTTGTAGTCTTAAGACCTTGGCCTTCCACCATTCGCGCTTCTTCTGTCTACAAATGCGTTTAGCTGTCCTCCTAGCAAGAACTGCCTTGTTTTTCCTTGCAATTGTAAACCGAGTTTGCGCTTCATTGTGGGCTATATTTCGTTGCTCAAGCAAGACGACACTCCTCATCAAACCAATCATTTTTGGGCTTAGTTTTCACTATACCGAAAGTGTACTGGGCGGCATCGACAACCGAGGTTTTCAATACTTCCCAGACACTGTTCACATCATCAGATTGGTAATTGGATCGTAAAATGCTATTGCTGACAAGATCTTGGTATTTTCGTTGCGTTTCTTCATTTATCAGACCTTCACAGGAGAATCGCGTTTTATATTTTCCTGTCCTCCTTGACTCGTACGAAAATTTCCATCGCAGCTTTGCAGCAACCATAAAATGGTCACTGCCTACGAATTTTGTTGACGACCGATACGATCTCACGTCTTGAACAACCCGAGCTCGGTCTTTTGAAATCAACACATGGTCAATTTGGCTTCGGGATGTTTTACGTGGATGTGTCCATGTTTCCAAATGGATGTTTTTATGGGGAAAGAATGTACTTGCCACTTTGAGATCATGAGCGATCGCAAAGTACATCATTCTTTCCCCATTTTCGGTCGCAGGTTCGTGTCGGGAGTACGGACCTATGTTGTTACATAAGTCGGTCTGATTTTTGCCAGCTCTAGCATTAAAGTCACCAATCACCAATCTGATATCGTGCTCAGGTATAGAGCCCATCAGATTATCCAAATTATTGTAAAATGAGTCTTTATCTTGGGGTTGGCTTACATCAGTGGGCGCATGTACACAAACAATTGATAGGTTGGCTAATTTCATGTGCAAGCGAAGCGTACACATTCGATTATCGACTGCCTGGAAGTCCAAGACAGCCTTTTTTACCTGTGGCCCAATGAGAAAGCCAATTCCAAAATTTCCGAGGTCATCTCCACTGTGTAGCAACGCATAGCCTTGGGACACATGGACTCCACTTTTAGGCCATCGAGTTTCTTGGAGCGCTACGAGTTCCAGCCGATACTCCTTCATACATGTGATAAGGCCGTCCAACGCGCCAGGTTTTCTTAGTGACTGCACGTTCCACGTGCTGATCCTCATTCTCGTATCCGAGTACTTAAGCGGGGGGTCATTGTTATTTAGGCGGTATCCGATTTTTTTGGTTTTGTTGACATTTTTAACTGTAATTGGTTTTTACGGATGCGGGTCGTCAGCCCAGCGATCCAACCAGATTAAGTCGCCTCCTACGACAAGCTCTGGATACTGTGGTGGTATTCTATGGATCTCATGTTTCGTTCGAAATATTTAAGAAACATGTTTGCCCCCAACCACAGGGCTTAACACAGGGTTAAAAGTTCATAAACATATGTATTCAAACCTTATCTAATTCCTTTATAGTAATTAATGATACTTCAAAATAAAAAAATTTTCTTAAAAAAATATAATCAAATTATTTATTTATTTTCTACAAACATATTTTAAAATCATTTAAAATCCAAACGAAAAAAATGTTTAGGAAAAAATTAAAAATAATAAAACGTTTGCTGTCGCTTGCCCTTTAAATGTGTCGTTGTTATTCGTATATCATCGATCATAATTTGTCTCGTTTGTTTGTCTTTTCATCTTGGTGCTAATAATGATATGATTTGATATGATATGATAGGAGAAGTACAAGCAAACCAGATACGGTGAATCTGAGATTGTTACCATAATCCTGGAGTATATTCAGCAGATTTCCAAATAGATATCTGAGAATTTTTACTCCAAAACTATGCGGGCCCAGTCCCTGCTTGCATCTCAACATATAAGGGTTAGGAAAAGGAAACAATCACAGAAACGACTAAGGTGATAATCCACAGCAGAGTCATTGCTAACTACATATTAGTAAATTATTATATATTGTTAGTATAATCATTTTCACATTTGGATTTGAGTTTGTTATTATTGTTAGTTGGATAGGTAAGGACCATTCTAAATTCATCATATGTATTCGTATCGCCTCAACAGTTAAACTGGAGTATTTTAAAAACATCTTTGGGTCATCTCATCATATGCTGTATTTAAAGATGTGTCCCTATAATTCCCAATCCATCACCATCTAACGCGGGGGGAATATAAATTTTCGTAATGACCCGACAGCATTTCTATATACAATATGATGATCTAATACATTGTCGATTCGTTTGTAAGGGAAACTATTTAAATAAATAAATAGTTTAGTGCGGTCATATTTAGCTAACCTGATCGATCATTCCATTCCACACATTCGATCTTTATGTCCGTTTTAAGATTTTACAACAAACAATCACACAATACACAAAAGTAGAATTTTTGTATAACACACTACAGTTCAATGAAAGAAATCACCAAAGCGGCCGTCCGATTCAGAAAGTTGAATAGTTTGTAATAGAATTATTATACAGCACAAAGAAACTGCTTATTAAAGTAAAATAAACTTTCTGGTCAAGACCACCGGTCAAGTGATCCCCATCCAATGTTGAGAATGTCACTCAAGAAATCTTATCCATTTACATTTATATGAATAAAGAAAACAAAACTATTTAAATAAATTAGTGTTTTCCATAGAAATAAAGACAAAAGGTATTTAAGAGTACATCATACCATGGTATATGAAGGTATGTCAAGTACATACCAAAGAGCAAAAATGTGGACTTTATTGACAAAATAAAATCAAGAGGAATATTAACCGTTCCTTTAAAACACCACTTTCCTAATATATGAACAAGCATCTGCTAAATCGAACTTCAACATTTTAGCCAATTAAAATCTCGCCAACAAATAGGATATTTACTGATCGTACATATTATCGTCAATATAATGATCATATAGTGGTAGTGATCGTATTAAAACAATCTTCAGTCAATTCTACCATTAATATACATGACACTACATTAAAACCTCAAAAGTCTTATAGATATAGTCTTAATTTGATATAAGATACGAAAACATCATTTTCAAAACTTTTGAATAGTAAATCCATCGATATGAAAGGTTTGCTGTATGTACCGATAGTTATGTATAAATGTATATTTTTAAAATTTTTTGTTCTTTTTTCCGTGCAAGTCAACCCCTGCACAAAATATAAAACAAAAACAAACAAAATTCTCTAACCAACACTGTATATTTTATATTATATGTCAAAGCCGAATGTACACAAATATAAACAAGATCAAACCTGTTTGTATCTATTCTATACATGCATTGATTGCCCTGCCCGTATACGCATTGCAATGGTGTTGATCTATATATAAGCTAAATATATAAAACAAAAGGGATAAATACATAGACAAATATTTAGAATTTATTTGAATAATGCAACCGTTGCAGCATGTTAATACATAATAGAAATTTGAATATAGAAGAAAACAAAACAAAATAACGTGCTATATAAAATACACACATACACATGCAGTGAACGCATTACAATTCAAAATCTCCAAAAATTCCCCCCACTGTATGTCTTTATATGTAAATTTTGATACAGAAAACAAAATATAAAAATCATCCAGAGGAAAGGGAAATATATTAGGATCGAGTTATGGGATTGACGAGAAACGAAACAAAACAAAAACACACGCGTCGCATTCAATCGTTTGCAACGGAAAATTGTGTGTGTGTGTGTGATAATGAAATTGATGTATATACAAATACCGTTACTGGCAATGTATACACGATGTAAACTGACACACACAAATACGGTATATGCACATCCACTATAATATAAACACAAAAACCTAAATATATAATGCAATATATTATATAATAAAATATAATTTAATATTAAATATAATAAAATACAATATAATATAATAACGATACTCATCTGAGACAAACGAATTTATTTTATTTAATTAAACACCGAGCGGAAAAAAGCACGTCCACTCAGTGTGACGACTAACACTGAACTCCTTTTCATCTTCGTGCTAATCATATATTTTTATTTTTTTGTTCATTCATATAATGTTATACAATTTCATGATGATCTACAAAAACAAAAATGAGAAATGCAAATGTATTGTTTTCTCGTATATGTACAATCAAAAATTTAAACTAATACACATCCAGGGTTGCAATGCGAGTTTACAACACAAATGATTTGACTAAAAATTTTATATGGCTTTGTACATCTCTAATATAATAAGATCTCTGATTTTATGCAGTTGTTATTATATACATATTATGTATCGCTATGTACAGTAAAACCTTCCATATTGCTGTTTATGCTATTAAATTGTTTTGCATATAATGCTTTCATATTTGAATTCTATAAGAAATTTAATTTAAGATTATATCTATAAGACTATTAAGGTTTTAATGTAGTGCCATGTATATTAATGGTAGAAGGGATTGAAGATTGTTTTAATACGATCACTACCATTATACGATCATTATATAGATAATATTATATGATCAGTAAAAATTACCTATTGATGGGTGAGATTTGAAAGTTAAACTTCAAATAATAAAAAGCCTAAAAAGTTTAATTTTAAAGCCTAAAAAGTTGAACTTCGATTGATCATATGTTGTGTTTTTAACGAAACGGTTTATATTCGTATTGATTTTATTTTATCAACAAAGTCCATTATTTTGAAATGTTCTTGGTATATACTTCATATGTACTATGGTAAGTACTCTTAAAGAACTTTTGTCTTATTATTTCCATGGAAAATAATATTTAATTGAAATAATTTCGTTTTATTTACTTATATTAAAGTAAATGGATAGGATTTTCTGAGAGACATACTTAACATTGGATGGGAATTACTTGACCGGTGGTCTTGACCAGAAAGTTTATTTTATTTTAACAGGAAGCTACTCTGATGTATAAATACCAACTTTTATGCTTTCTGAAACGGATGACTCTTTGGTGATTTCTGCCATTGGATTGTAGTGTGTTATACAAAAAATCTACTTTTGTGTATTGTGCGAATGTTGGTTCTAAAATCTAAAAACGGTCACCAAGATAGATGTGTAGCGGTTCAACATATTGTTGAATAATATTTCAAATCGCTCGCAATTTATAATGCAACTTTCTATTATTGCCGAATTCTATTACATCACGTTCTATCGTATAATCGAGGTAAATATTATATTCACAGTGACAAGTGCACCATCTTTATTCGTGGAGGATATTTTCGTTTCGATAGCATATTTAGTACAGTCAGTTGTTACTACTTTTGAATGGATATTTTATCGTGCCGAGATTTATTCAAAGTAGAATGCCCTTATATTTTAACAACTGTATTATCTTATTTTCGTGTTAGTATTTCTCGATCGTGGTGCGCGTGTCCTTCCTCTTGGTTGAGTGACGAGCATATTTTATTTTCGGCCATGTTAATTCATTACCTTTCGAATCGCTGGCGAGGAAGTGTGAACAAAAATATTAATTATTAAATAATAAATACAAAAATTGTAAATTAAATTAAAGATCAAAAAAAAAATTTTCATAAATACTTTAGATTGAATAATCTATAATATTAGTGTATAATTTGTAATAAATAATATAAATTGAATAAACTATAAATAGAAGTATATTATTGGTATTAAAGAGGTGGACTTAGTAATACATTGGTGACCTCGATGGACCTGTTTAGGACAGAAACACAAAATCAAACAATTTGCGAGGCATCCGAAGCCGCAATTACAAGTGACGAACCGCGACAAAGGGCAGAAACGCAGTGCAAACAATTTGCAGAGGATCCAAGGCCGCACAATAATCGCAAGTTCCTCGCCGGATATATATTTTACGAGGGATCTGAAGCCGTTAAGCAGATCGGAAAACACGTGTGTCAATAGCCCCCGTGCAACGCTGGGACTGTCAGCGGAATAAAACAAATCGGAAAACACGTGTGTGAAATTAATCGGATCAAGAAACACGTGTGACAATAGCCACCGTGCAACGAAGGATAAAAGGAAGCAATATACATACAATCAACGTGCATCGTGGGAGGCAAGGTTGAGCGTAAAACCTCAACCATAACAAACGTAAGAAGCGATATAGTGGCAACATAGTAAGTTTTTTGTGCATAGTTTTGTTTCTTTTTTTTGCTTTGCTTGTTTTTAACTTCGAATATAAATTCAAAAAAATCATATAACGTAAACTAAGAATTAAAACAAAATGTTAATTTCAATAATACACATGTAAATTTTTCACTACATGTCCACACCAAACAATTTCTAACTCATTCGTCTCGCTCAAAATATACGCCATCACCATCATTAAATTGCTTCCATTGTGGTATAAATTTCAACGAGCCCCCCAAACAGTAGTGATTGAGAATAAAATAGCCTCCGGTTCTGAGGGTATCTCGTCTTACCGGAAGTTAAACAAAGAAGAACATCCCGGCCCCTTTGGATCCGTTGAGAGAAGACATTTATCACCTCTGGAACCAACGTTTTTCTAACAGCAAGGTTACCATTTCTTTCACATTTTTTTTACGCATATATAAATATTTTATCACTTTTCTAAAATCAATCGGGTATATAACTAAGTGCAGTGTGCAAGAAAAATGAACTGGCAGGGAATAATTTTGGTGTCCCAGTTGTTAGGTCTGTAGCGGTTCAACATATTTGTTGAATAATATTTCAAACCGCTTCTTATTTATTAATGCAACTTTTTCATTAATGCCGAATTTTATTACGTCACGTTCTATCGTATAATCGAGGTAAATAAATATTCACAGTGACCGATGTTCCATCTATATTTCAGTAGAATATTCTCGTTTCGATAGCATATTTAGTACAGTCAGTTGTTACTACTTTTGAATAGATATTTTCTCGTGTCGACATCTATTCAAAGTAGAACGCCGCCTACATTATCAAAGTAGAGCGCAACTGCATTATCATTTTCTCGTGTTAGTATTTCTCGATCGTGGCACGCGTGTCCTCCCTCTTGGTTGAGTGACAAGCCAATTATTTTCGGCCATTACTTTGATTACCTTTTTACACTCGGTGGATAATATTACCAAATTCGGAGCGATGTGTGTCGTGGAAATAAATAAATAAATAATTAAATATAAATAAATTAAAACATCGAAAATAAAACCTTTATAAATTAATTAAATAAAACTATGTGAACAATAATTTACTGAATAAATAAATTCACATTAATAAACATATATAAATTAAATATATAATATTAACCTAAACATAAAGTTGTTTAAGTGTTATATTGGTGACCCTTACGGCCCTTTTTAGGGCACAACACGCCTAAAAAAAATAATACGCGTGTATAATACCTCCACGCAACGAGGGAAACGGAGTAAGATACGCGTGTGCAAACCCCCGCGCAACGAGGGAAACGGAGTAACGCGTTGCAAACCCCCGCGCAACGAGGGAAACGGAGTAACGCGTGTGCAAAACCCCCGCGCAACGAGGGAAACGGAGTAACGCGTGTGCAAACCCCCGCGCAACAAGAGCGACAATTGAAAAGCGGGTACATACCCTGCGCAACAAATAAAAAAATTGTAAGTTTTGATTTATTTATATTTATTTTTTTTTCCACCATTCATAAGTCACACGCCATTTAAATTTACCATTAACTCTCGCCATTTAAATTTTCTCACTTGTCGTCCACCCGCCGATACCGTGTGCAAAATTTTTTTTACTAAAAGCAACGGTACAATTCGCTCCGCCGCCACGTTTTTCACTAACGAGAAAATTTTTAATAATTAAGAGTCGTAGATTTTTTATTTGGTTCCGTCGAGAGAGAACAATTGTCACCTCCGGATCCAACGTCTTTCTATACTATACAAGGTAACCATTCCTTTTACATTTTTTTTTCTTTCCCAAATATAACTTTTTATTATTTAAAAAAAAAAACAATCGGTCGAATTAAAACCAAGTGCAGTGTGTAAATGAACCCAGAGAGCAAAGACGTAGTAATGGAGGAGCAAGAGTCGAAAGCAGGTGAAGTAGCATCGGCAAGGACACTGCCACTACAGCCATTATGGATGGACGACATTAAAGGGTGGATCGCATTGGCGGAGATCACCTTTGACCTGCAGAAGACGACGGGCTCCAAACAAAAATACCTGCAGGTCATATCGTCGATCCCATCGCACTTGTTCCAAACGGCGATACCGGACGTGTTGAGAAATCCACCCACCGAAAACCACTACGAGCATTTAAAAACTATCCTATTAAACCGTCTCGCGCCTTCAGACGAGAGGCAGCTAGAGGCATTGCTCAGGGGTCAGGATTTTGGCGACCGTAAACCGTCCGAAGCCCTTAGACATATCGAGAGTCTGGCAGGGAATAATTTCGGTGTTCCAGTAATTCGTGCACTTTGGACCCGAAACTTACACGAGTTAATACGAATTGCGTTAGCTGCCCAACCCGACTCGGCTCCTTTATCGACTCTAGCCGAGGTCGCGGATCGTATGCACGAAAGCATCAGGTTGCAGCAACCAAACTTACACGCCGTCGAGAGACCCTATAAGCCTCCGGCATCAAGACCATTTTCACGAGTACGAGAGCCACGAAGAGCAAGGCCAATTCAGGACGAACAACCATCGACATCGTCATCTGACTTATTCGCGTCTCGCTTGACATGAATTGAGCAAATTGTCAGGCAATTAAGCATAGGTGCGCCAGGCCAACGCAGCAGACAATTTGCACGGCCAATACCCCGATCTCGTTCACGCTCTCGATCACGTTCACGACCTCGTACTCGCTCAAATAATAGAGGGCAAAACACTGGTTCAAACAATCCGAACCAGCTTTGTTGGTATCATTTCCACCACAAAGAAAGGGCTCACAGGTGTATTAAACCTTGTGGTTTTAAGCCCCAAACAGGTAGTGATCCAAAAAACTTGTAGATCCCCTGGTCGAGTCGGCCGCACTCTCGACCTTAAATAACAGCCGCCTCTTTATAAATGACGTAATTAACAACCTGACTTTTCTTAAAGACACGGGAGCTGAACTTTCGGTGCTCCCTGTCCGACGTTTTTCCACGTCGATATTTTTAAATTTTAAAATCACACGATCTAGTGTTAGCAGCCGCCAATGGTACAAAAATTAACACCTATGGAACTAAATTGCTCCAGGTGAATATCGGACTTAGACGTAATTTCACGCATGCATTTGTTTTAGCAGCAGTGAATTGTCCGATTATTGGCGCTGACTTTTTAAGTAAATTTGGCCTTTAAGTCGACCTTAAACGAAAACGGCTTATTGATCCAGCGACTCAGCTGTCAATACATGCCACTACGGTGCGCGTTAATACTCCCACACCCATTTTTTACGCAATCGACAATGGCTATGGCACGCTTTTGAAGAAATTTCCTTCACTAACAGCGGAGCCGAATTATAATTCACCAGTTTGTCATTCCGTGGTACATCATATTGTTACTGAAGGGCATTTACCAGTATCAAGACCACGAAGAATAGATCCGATTCGCCATAAAGCTGCCAAATTAGAGTTTCAGCATATGGTAGATTTAGGGATTTGCCAGCCATCGGCATCCCCAGTTTCTTGTCCGTTACATATGGTCAAGAAGAAAGATAACGATTGGAGACCATGTGGTGATTATCGTAGATTGAATACGGTTACTATTCCAGACCGCTATCCGATACCCCATATTCAAAACTTTTCCATGAATTTACATGGAAATAATATTTTCTCCAAAATCGATTTAGTTAGAGCTTATCATCTTATTCCCGTAGCTCCTGAAGACGTTCATAAGACGGCCATAACCACACCTTTTGGCCTTTTCGAATTTACCCGAATGCCTTTCGGACTTCGAAACGCCGCACAAACGTTTCAGCGTTTTATTAACGAAGTTGTACGAGATTTGGACTTTGTATTCGTCTATATTGACGATATTCTTGTAGCTTCACTTAACGAGGAGCAACACAAACTCCATTTGGAAACGCTATTTAAACGATTAGCAGAGTTTGATGTTCGAATCAATAGCACAAAATGTGTTTTTGGAGTTACAACTCTTGATTTCCTCAGCCACAAGATTACTCCTAATGGTATTCTGCCTTCGTCAGAACGAATTAATGCCATTAAGGAATTCCCAGCACCCACAACAAGTAGGCGCATTCAGCAGTTTATCGGGATGGTTAATTATTACCACCGATTTATACCAAAGTTAGCTGAATTGCTTGCCCCAATTCACTCACACTTGGCAGCTCTACTTAAGAAGCCCAAGACGCCAAAGAATTGTTCCTGGCCCGCAGAATGTCAGAATGCATTCATTTCGCTTAAAAGTGAATTGGCTAATATAACTTAATTAGTTCATCCGCTGAACGATGCTAAATTCAGCGTGACTACTGATGCATCGAGCACGGCAGTTGACGCCGTTCTGCAACAGTTTAACAATAATAATTGGGAACCATTGGGATTTTTCTCTAAAAAATTAACGAATGCCGAACGTAAATACTCCGCATTCGATCGGGAATTACTCGCATTTATCTATCGATTAAACATTTTAGATACTTTGTCGAGGGTCGGGATTTCACTATTTACACCGACCATAAGCCTTTAACAAGAGCCATTCAGTCTAAAACTGAACGTAATCCAAGACAAGCACGTCATTTGGATTATATTAGTCAATTTACCACGGACATTCAACATGTGATCGGTAAAGACAATGTAGTAGCGGATGCTTTTTCCCGCACAGTAGACAAACATTGTAAATTAAATTAAAGATAAAAAAAAAAAATTTTCATAAATACTTTAGATTGAATAACCTATAATATTAGTGTATAATTTGTAATAAATAATATAAATTGAATAAACTATAAATAGAAGTATATTATTGGTATTAAAGAGGTGAACTTAGTAATACATTGGTGACCTCGATGGACCTGTTTAGGACAGAAACACAAATTCAAACAATTTGCGAGGCATCCGAAGCCGCAATTACAAGTGACGAACCGCGACAAAGGGCAGAAACGCAGTGCAAACAATTTGCAGAGGATCCAAGGCCGCACAATAATCGCAAGTTCCTCGCCGGATATATATTTTACGAGGGATCTGAAGCCGTTAAGCAGATCGGAAAACACGTGTGTCAATAGCCCCCGATCAACGCTGGGACTATCAGCGGAATAAAACAAATCGGAAAACACGTGTGTGAAATTAATCGGATCAAGAAACACGTGTGACAATAGCCACCGTGCAACGAAGGATAAAAGGAAGCAATATACATACAATCAACGTGCATCGTGGGAGGCAAGGTTGAGCGTAAAACCTCAACCATAACAAACGTAAGAAGCGATATAGTGGCAACATAGTATGTTTTTTGTGCATAGTTTTGTTTCTTTTTATTGCTTTGCTTGTTTTTAACTTCGAATATAAATTCAAAAAAATCATATAACGTAAACTAAGAATTAAAACAAAATGTTAATTTCAATAATACACATGTAAATTTTTCACTACATGTCCACACCAAACAATTTCTAACTCATTCGTCTCGCTCAAAATATACGCCATCACCATCATTAAATTGCTTCCATTGTGGTATAAATTTCAACGAGCCCCCCAAACAGTAGTGGTTGAGAATAAAATAGCCTCCGGTTCTGAGGGTATCTCGTCTTACCGGAAGTTAAACAAAGAAGAACATCCCGGCCCCTTTGGATCCGTTGAGAGAAGACATTTATCACCTCCGGAACCAACGTTTTTCTAACAGCAAGGTTACCATTTCTTTCACATTTTTTTTACGCATATATAAATATTTTATCACTTTTCTAAAATCAATCAGGTATAAAACTAAGTGCAGTGTGCAAGAAAAATGAACTGGCAGGGAATAATTTTGGTGTCCCAGTTGTTAGGTCTGTAGCGGTTCAACATATTTGTTGAATAATATTTCAAACCGCTTCTTATTTATTAATGCAACTTTTTCATTAATGTCGAATTTTATTACGTCACGTTCTATCGTATAACGAGGTAAATAAATATTCACAGTGACCGATGTTCCATCTATATTTCAGTAGAATATTCTCGTTTCGATAGCATATTTAGTACAGTCAGTTGTTACTACTTTTGAATAGATATTTTCTCGTGTCGACATCTATTCAAAGTAGAACACCGCCTACATTATCAAAGTAGAGCGCAACTGCATTATCATTTTCTCGTGTTAGTATTTCTCGATCGTGGCACGCGTGTCCTCCCTCTTGGTTGAGTGACAAGCCAATTATTTTCGGCCATTACTTTGATTACCTTTTTACACTCGGTGGATAATATTACCAAATTCGGAGCGGTGTGTGTCGTGGAAATAAATAAATAAATAATTAAATATAAATAAATTAAAACATCGAAAATAAAACCTTTATAAATTAATTAAAAAAACTATGTGAACAATAATTTACTGAATAAATAAATTCACATTAATAAACATATATAAATTAAATATATAATATTAACCTAAACATAAAGTTGTTTAAGTGTTATATTGGTGACCCTTACGGCCCTTTTTAGGGCACAACACGCCTAAAAAAAATAATACGCGTGTGTATAATACCTCCACGCAACGAGGGAAACGGAGTAAGATACGCGTGTGCAAACCCCCGCGCAACGAGGGAAACGGAGTAACGCGTGTGCAAACCCCCGCGCAACGAGGGAAACGGAGTAACGCGTGTGCAAAACCCCCGCGCAACGAGGGAAACGGAGTAACGCGTGTGCAAACCCCCGCGCAACAAGAGCGACAATTGAAAATCGGGTACATACCCCGCGCAACAAATAAAAAAATTGTAAGTTTTGATTTATTTATATTTATTTTTTTTCCCACCATTCATAAGTCACACGCCATTTAAATTTACCATTAACTCTCGCCATTTAAATTTTCTCACTTGTCGTCCACCCGCCGATACCGTGTGCAAAATTTTTTTTACTAAAAGCAACGGTACAATTCGCTCCGCCGCCACGTTTTTCACTAACGAGAAAATTTTTAATAATTAAGAGTCGTAGATTTTTTATTTGGTTCCGTCGAGAGAGAACAATTGTCACCTCCGGATCCAACGTCTTTCTATACTATACAAGGTAACCATTCCTTTTACATTTTTTTTCTTTCCCAAATATAAATTTTTATTTATAAAAAAAAAAATTTAAAAAAAAAACAATCGGTCGAATTAAAACCAAGTGCAGTGTGTAAATGAACCCAGAGAGCAAAGACGTAGAAATGGAGGAGCAAGAGTCGAAAGCAGGTGAAGTAGCATCGGCAAGGACACTGCCACTACAGCCATTATGGATGGACGACATTAAAGGGTGGATCGCATTGGCGGAGATCACCTTTGACCTGCAGAAGACGACGGGCTCCAAACAAAAATACCTGCAGGTCATATCGTCGATCCCATCGCACTTGTTCCAAACGACGATACCGGACGTGTTGAGAAATCCACCCACCGAAAACCACTACGAGCATTTAAAAACTATCCTATTAAACCGTCTCGCGCCTTCAGACGAGAGGCAGCTAGAGGCATTGCTCAGGGGTCAGGATTTTGGCGACCGTAAACCGTCCGAAGCCCTCAGACATATCGAGAGTCTAGCAGGGAATAATTTCGGTGTTCCAGTAATTCGTGCACTTTGGACCCGAAACTTACACGAGTTAATACGAATTGCGTTAGCTTCCCAACCCGACTCGGCTCCTTGACGAAAGCATCAGGTTGCAGCAACCAAACTTACACGCCGTCGAGAGACCCTATAATCCTCCGGCATCAAGACCATTTTCACGAGTACGAGAGCCACGAAGAGCAAGGCCAATTCAGGAGGAACAACCATCGACATCGTCATCTGACTTATTCGCGTCTCGCTTGACACGAATTGAGCAAATTGTCAGGCAATTAAGCATAGGTGCGCCAGGCCAACGCAGCAGACAATTTGCACGGCCAATACCCCGATCTCGTTCACGCTCTCGATCACGTTCACGACCTCGTACTCGCTCAAATAATAGAGGGCAAAATACTGGTTCAAATAATCCGAACCAGCTTTGTTGGTATCATTTCCACCACAAAGAAAGGGCTCACAGGTGTATTAAACCTTGTGGTTTTAAGCCCCAAACAGGTAGTGATCGAAAAAACTTGTAGATCCCCTGGTCGAGTCGGCCGCACTCTCGACCTTAAACAACAGCCGCCTCTTTATAAATGACGTAATTAACAACCTGACTTTTCTTATAGACACGGGAGCTGAACTTTCGGTGCTCCCTGTCCGACGTTTTTCCACGTTGATATTTTTAAATTTAAAATCACACGATCTAGTGTTAGCAGCCGCCAATGGTACAAAAATTAACACCTATGGAACTAAATTGCTCCAGGTGAATATCGGACTTAGACGTAATTTCACGCATGCATTTGTTTTAGCAGCAGTGAATTGTCCGATTATTGGCGCTGACTTTTTAAGTAAATTTGGCCTTTTAGTCGACCTTAAACGAAAACGGCTTATTGATCCAGCGACTCAGCTGTCAATACATGCCACTACGGTGCGCGTTAATACTCCCACACCCATTTTTTACGCAATCGACAATGGCTATGGCACGCTTTTGAAGAAATTTCCTTCACTAACAGCGGAGCCGAATTATAATTCACCAGTTTGTCATTCCGTGGTACATCATATTGTTACTGAAGGGCATTTACCAGTATCAAGACCACGAAGAATAGATCCGATTCGCCATAAAGCTGCCAAATTAGAGTTTCAGCATATGGTAGATTTAGGGATTTGCCGGCCATCGGCATCCCCAGTTTCTTGTCCGTTACATATGGTCAAGAAGAAAGATAACGATTGGAGACCATGTGGTGATTATCGTAGATTGAATACGGTTACTATTCCAGACGGCTATCCGATACCCCATATTCAAAACTTTTCCATGAATTTACATGGAAATAATATTTTCTCCAAAATCGATTTAGTTAGAGCTTATCATCTTATTCCCGTAGCTCCTGAAGACGTTCATAAGACGGCCATAACCACACCTTTTGGTCTTTTCGAATTTACCCGAATGCCTTTCGGACTTCGAAACGCCGCACAAACGTTTCAGCGTTTTATTAACGAAGTCGTACGAGATTTGGACTTTGTATTCGTCTATATTGACGATATTCTTGTAGCTTCACTTAACGAGGATCAACACAAACTCCATTTGGAAACGCTATTTAAACGATTAGCAGAGTTTGATGTTCGAATCAATAGCACAAAATGTGTTTTTGGAGTTACAACTCTTGATTTCCTCAGCCACAAGATTACTCCTAATGGTATTCTGCCTTCGTCAGAACGAATTAATGCCATTAAGGAATTCCCAGCACCCACAACAAGTAGGCGCATTCAGCAGTTTATCGGGATGGTTAATTATTACCACCGATTTATACCAAAGTTAGCTGAATTGCTTGCCCCAATTCACTCACACTTGGTAGCTCTACTTAAGAAGCCCAAGACGCCAAAGAATTGTTCCTGGCCCGCAGAATGTCAGAATGCATTCATTTCGCTTAAAAGTGAATTGGCTAATATAACTTTATTAGTTCATCCGCTGAACGATGCTAAATTCAGCGTGACTACTGATGCATCGAGCACGGCAGTTGACGCCGTTCTGCAACAGTTTAACAATAATAATTGGGAACCATTGGGATTTTTCTCTAAGAAATTAACGAATGCCGAACGTAAATACTCCGCATTCGATCGGAAATTACTCGCATTTATCTATCGATTAAACATTTTAGATACTTTGTCGAGGGTCGGAATTTCACTATTTACACCGACCATAAGCCTTTAACAAGAGCCATTCAGTCTAAAACTGAACGTAATCCAAGACAAGCACGTCATTTGGCTTATATTAGTCAATTTACCACGGACATCCAGCATGTGCACGGTAAAGATAATGTAGTAGCGGATGCTTTTTCCCGCACAGTAGATGATACGGTTGCGGAGGTTTTTTCCCGCACAACCGATACTTTGGTCGCGGATGTTATTCCCCGCTCGACCAATACAACTTCAGCCAAAGTCGAGACTTACTTCGACTATGATACTATTATCAAAGCACAAAAAGCAGACCTAGAACTTCAGAATTTACTTTCTGGTTCCGAATGTCTTTCTAGTTCCAATATGAAACTAGAGCTTTTTAAATTAATCCGAATTGCGTTAGCTGCCCAACCCGACTCAGCTTCTTTATCGACTCTGGCCGAAGTCGCGGATCGTATGCATGAAAGCATCAGGTTGCAACAACCTAATATACACGCCGTTGAGAGACCTTATAGTCCCCCGGCATCGAGAACATTTCCACGAGTACGAGAGCCACGAAGAGCAAGGCCAAGTCAGGACTAGCAAAAATCGACATCGTCATCTGACTTTCGCGTCTCGATTGACACGAATTGAACAAATTGTCAGGCAATTTAATTTAGGTGCGACAGACCAACGTCCTGTCCAACCTAAATTTAATTGCAGACAATTTGCACGGCCAATACCCCGATCACGTTCACGCTCTCGATCACGTTCACGATCACGTTCACGATCTCGTACCCGTTCAATTAATCAATGGCAATATTCAGGTTCAAATAATACGAACCATCTTTGTTGGTATCATTTCCACCACAAAGAAAGCTCACAGGTGTGTTAAATCTTGTGCTTATCAGCCCCAAACAGGTAGTGATCGAAAAAACTTGTAGATCCCCTGGTCGAGTTGGCCGAACTCTCGACCTTAAATAACAGCCGCCTCTTTATAAATGACGTAATAAATAACCTGTCTTTTCTAGTTGACACGGGAGCTGAACTTTTGGTGCTCCCTGTCCGACGTTTTTCCACGTCGATATTTTTGAATTTAAAATCACACGGTCTAGTGTTAGCAGCCGCCAATGGTACAAAAATTAACACATATGGAACTAACTTGCTCCAGGTGAATATTGGACTTAGACGTAATTTCACGCATGCATTTGTTTTGGCAGCAGTGAATCGTCTGATTATTGGCGCTGACTGTTTAAGTAAATTTGGCCTTTTAGTCGACCTTAAGCGAAATATAACTTTATTAGTACATCCGCTAAACGATGTTCAATTCAGCGTGACTACTGATGCATTGAGCACGGCAGTTGACGCCGTCCTGCAACAATTTAATAATAATAATTGGTAACCATTGGGATTTTTCTCTAAGAAATTAACGAATGCCGAACGTAAATACTCCGCATTCGATCGGGAATTACTCGCATTTATCTGGCGATTACACATTTTAGATACTTTATCAAGGATCGGGATTTCACTATTTACACCGACCATAAGCCTTTAACAAGAACAATTCAGTCTAAAACAAAACGTAATCCGAGACTAGCACGTCATTTGGATTATATTAGTCAATTTACCACGGACATTCAACATGTGATCGGTAAAGACAATGTAGTAGCGGATGCTTTTTCCCGCACAGTAGATGATACGGTTGCGGAAGTTGCTTCTCGCATAACCGATAATTTGGTTGCCCATATATCGCCTATATATCGCAGAACCATTACGCAAAATAATTTTTAATACTTTACATAACATTTCACATCCTGGTATCCGTACTACTCGTAAATTGATTACTGCTCGCTACTTTTGGCCTAGTATTTACAAGAACGGGTACAAGAATTGGGCACAAGTCTGTTTAGCCTGCCAAAAGTTTTATTAGCCATCGTATATTTCTAATAGGATAGATCCTCTTTGAACAGATTTGCGGTCTGTATTTGAGGTCTTTCTTCAATTGAAACATGTGAGACTTATGCAACATTAAGCAAGCCAGAAAAATGTTCACGCCATGTATCGAGAAGCGCATCGAAATTAACACAGAGGTTTGCTAACAATTTTGTACGAATTTCTATTCAAATTCTTATTATATTTTCGGATGAGGATTATAATATAATATAGTATTATAATACCCTTTCTATTTAAAATTATTTACACACAAATTAAAAGAATAATTTTGCATTAGATTTTACTTGAATCGATTTTATAGGTTTAGTTTTATATGAAAACAGTGTGAAAAATGTCAAAATAAAATGATAGTTTATTATATTGTAAATATAAGTCGATATCTTACATAATATATTCATCTCAGTTTCCTTAGTAAATATTTTTTTTTGATTTTAGTTTTGTTCATATTATATAATAGGATATAATATATCCTTTGGCATATCGATTAAATCATCAAAGATTTAAAGTACATTGTTTGTTGAAAAGGTTACATCGCTCTAATCAACAAAATTAATTGATATAATTAAGACCGAAACCCAAAAATACAGTGTGCATTAATAAAGAATTAAAAGGTTCAAACATAAACAGGATACATTTTTATTCACCTTCTACGAATTAACTAATCCGAATTAAATTAAGAAAAGTATTAATAGACTAATCATAATTCTTTTATCGAATGAAATAGAATTTTTACCTGGTTTCTGACAAAAATTAATAATTATTATTTTTAATATTATTTTTTGTGACTAAAAATAACAATTTGATTTTTTATGAAGTAAGTGAAGCGTATATTTTGTTGTAGATAGAAAGGTTTCTTAATCATTTTATAAAAGTAAATCTTCGGTGGTTGTACTCATACAAAAATTTTATTGATGGGTTATACGAATAAATCTAGGTAATCTAATATAAGGTCAAATAAATCTTTGTTTTGTTAGAAAAAGTGTATTATTTAACAAAAATATAAGTTTCAGTTGAATAGTTGATCCTTCTCACTCCTGTATAGTACTGTGCCAAAAAATTCGACAGTTCGAATTCCGATAAAAACGTTAAATTTTGCTTATTGTTTTTACTCTATTTTAGATTCCAATTTTTAGATTACATTTTGTAATTCACCAGAACTCTGAAACTATTAGTCGTTTAAGTTCATAATAAATACTGAAGATTGGGTGCAGGGCGGACGTATAGATTGTCCTAGCTCTTTGTAACTGTCAGAGCTCCTGCACCAACGCGCGATCCTTCAAGTAAAGGTTGATAGCTGCCTTAAACTTGTGCATTTTATACTCCAACGGAAACTGAAAACCGAATAAAGAATTCCACAAGATGTTCGATAAATGAATTCGCGCCTTACACCTTCAGTTCGAGGTTTCGGCAGCTTCACCGTAAACCTATGCGCATTAACCGTTGCCCTTGTTACCCGTCCTGGTATAACAGATGATGGTATTTTCTCATTTAATTCTTCAGAACATTAACCATTTATTAATCTATAGAACACGCAGAATTCTGCAAAATCTCTGCGATGCTGTAGGCTGTCTAGATCTTTCGTAAGTCTGGAGTTTTGTATTATTCGGATGGTACGCCGCTGAACTCTATCAAGCAACTGGAGAGCAATGCCATATGCTCCACCTCAAACCTGACAGCAATATTTTATACAAGATCAATAGAATAACGTGGTGTTCTCTGACTAAAGCAAATTTAAACTGCATGTGGGGGATGGATGGCTTATTGTGCGTAGCAGAACTCTTCAGCGATGTCTGCATGCAACAAGTGTATAATAAAACTGAGGGTGTAATGGTTTAGGGCTGCTTTAGTAATTCTGGGCCTCTATTTCACGATTTGTATCGTGTTACGTTACAGAAGTTCATATTCGATACGAATTTTAATTGGTATTTCTGAATACGATCGTACTTAAATTTTCGGTTTGTGTCCTTGTTGTAAAGGAAATTTATTCTACAAACTTCTACCTACAATAAAATTTTAACGTTTCATTTGTTTATTTTTGTATTTTGATTTTCGTTTCGTATAATACACACGATTTGCTATTTAAAAATTAACTTAATAAATTAAATAATTGTAAAAGGTCGATATCAAAATGGTCGATTAAGGTGTATTTTAGGATCCCATGAACTACACTTCAACCTTTTAGAGCATCGCAGATAGTAAGAGTATGCTATACTCTTCATAACATATGCGGTGTCACTTTGGAGCTTAAGAGAGAGTTATTATTGAGAGAGGATCATTATTTAATGCGAGCAGGTAGAAAATTGAGTCGCTACAATCGCGTACATCATTTATACCATTCAATGCCCATTGCAATTCAATCGAATGTCTGACTCTCTAGTGGAAAAAAAGGCTGCTGTCTTGATCCCTTGCCACTAGTTCCAGATATGTTTTGCTTAAGTTTCATCTTAATATGAATCAATCACACTAAACTTTTTCCAAGCTTTATGGTTCGAATTGGAGGCATATATCTGTTTAAATTATTGGAGTTTCCGTACATAATGATTTTGATGAAATTGTATCTGGTGTTGTCCATAAATGACACCAGAACTTGTAACTTTCAGTAAAATTTGAATTATTGAAAACACAACCTGAAATCCACGTATTTAAATTACAATTAAATTATGTTGATATATTAAATGTAATTATTAATCAAATTACAAATAAAAAACCAAGGTTTTTTAGTTTTTCGTATTTAATATAAAACTTTAAACAGTTTTACATGTACATTTAATTAACAGATTACTTACATATCTCAATTTAATTAAAATAATTTGTCTTTCGACAACTAAATACACAACGAACATACACTCGGTCATAATCGTATAAAAACTGTTCGAATTCGAATTGCACAATCGGGAAATTTTTCAACGTATCGTATCACACGCATTCGTATTAGAAATTATACGTTTTCGTATTCAAAAATTCCAACTTCACGTATTCGTACAGTTATTGGACGAATTCGTATTTAGAAATAGGGACCCTGGTTTTCGTCACTAAGCTTTTGTCGAAGTAGGGGTAGCCGGTAATGTGTACCTGGACATTCTGGAAAGGCATTTGAAACCATCAGTTTTGGAGCTATTTAGTGAAACTAAGAGCTTCATCTTTCAACAAGAACACACCAGCCTAAAAAAGTTAAGTTAAGTTGTTGTGGCTGCTATCGCACACTTAGACCGATTTTGATCCGTTGTGATACCACTCTATACGGCTATAGGTCTTTTCGTAGAACCATCTGCGCATTGCATAGCTCCATGTCAGGCCTATAGTACTGACCCAAGGATTCTAAACACGACATTAGGATCCAGATATGTTCATTTTTCACCACCGATCGCACCGCGAAAACTATCGAAGGTGAAAAACCCATTTTGCATCCTGCCTCGAATCCGATTCGAACCCGGTACCTCCCGCTCCAACTGCCGCAGCTTTAACCACTGCGCCACCTGGGCGGTTAACACACCAGCCTAAAAATCAAAACAATTGACTATGCATTTTTTTTCTTTATTTAAAACTAATGTATAAATTCCAGGTAAAAAAAAAGTAAACAACTTTGTTAATCATAAATAATAAATCCAACAAAATACTTCTTGGTGTTACAACAAATCAGTTTATGAAAAAAATGTGTTTGATTAAAAAATGTTAGCTGTCCGGATTTTTTTGCACAGTACTGTATAGAAATGTACACCGAGTTTCAATTCAGACAATTCAAAACAAAATAGAATAATCTTACATTTATAATAGTGTATAGGACCGACAGAACTGTATTTTAAACTATTCACTATGCATTAACTATTTTCTCAAATTATTTTCAACTATTCCAATATACACATACGTATTCAATTTATTCCAACGATGGTGAACTAGCTTAACTAGAAATTCTACGCGTATGTAATATGTACAATCAAACTATATGTAAATATCAATTAGCATTCTATAAATCAAAAGAAAGTACCATATAATCCTGTTACTGGTAACACTGTATACATGATGGACCTATAATATATAACTAGCTACGAGTATATACATATGTATGTCATGGGTGAGCTTGTAGTACATAAAACTATATCGAAGCTGAAATTCTGAAGGATATAAACTTTATATTGGCAATTATGTGGTTATTCATTAGTTTTATATGGAAATTATATGGTTACAATGTATACAATTCTTACCATTGGTATCAATGACAAATTTTATACAAGCAACGTTTCTTATCCATTGTAATAGTAAATCGATATCTCAATTCTCTAAATAACTAAGTAATATAATATTTAATATTTCTATTTAAATGTGTTGATTGTTGATCCGTGATAAATTATTGATATGATTCTTGGTCGTGATCGGATCTTTAATTACTTAATTAAAAACAATTTTTAATTTAGTTTAATTTAAAACATTTTTATATTTCGCGCCAATTGTGTGACGCATCTTCAGAAAAACAATTACTATTTATATACAATTAATATTAAGAATATTACATATTATAAATTTTTTTAAATAAATACCTTTTTTAAATAATAACTTATTCTATTTATTTAAAAAAATTTATAATATGTTATATTCTTAATATTAATTGTATATAAATAGTAATTGTTTTTCTGAAGATGCGTCACACAATTGGCGCGAAATATAAAAATGTTTTAAATTAAACTAAATTAAAAATTGTTTTTAATTAAGTAATTAAAGATCCGATCACGACCAAGAATCATATCATTAATATTTCTAGCCACAAAAAATCGCACAGCCTCATAAAATCGCAAAATAAATATTTATTGGGCAGTTATTGTAAAAATGAAAATGATTTCTTTAGCATTGCTAGTATTTATTAGTGTTTAGTCGCTGATTCATTTTCAAACACAATGCAAATAAAAATGATTTTATTTGCATTGTGTTTTAAGTCCCTTATTTAGCTACCATTTCGAGTTTATATCTAATTTTTAAACAAGTTCACATTGATAGTAACTTAATGGTAAAAATAAAGAAGATTCGATAAATTTTATAAAAAAAATTTTGGTTTTACACTCATCCCCAACGGGTGGATTAACAACATAATATTCCTTTCATATTTAATAAATAAATAAGACATTTTTAAAAGTTTTCTTTTAACTTCGTATACGATTTTGTCTCCCTTACTATATAACTGTCAAGAAACATTGAACGTTTTTTATTTTCATTTATTTTTTAATGAATTATGAGAGTTAAACTAGGTTATACGAAAAGGTTCAGGGATTAAAATTTTAAATTTTTTATTGGGTTATCTCAAATTATATTCATGCAATCGATTAGTATGAACGGGTTAATTTGATTTTTATTTGAGCAAAATGTATTGAATATTATTTTTCGCTTACTTTATTTTTATAAAAACGAGTTGTTATTACCCGTTGAACACAACAACACAAGATATGTTACATTATAAAAAAATAATAATAAAGTTTTTGTTATAGAAAATGTCAATAAGGAAAATGAAAATACTGTTTTAAACCAGATGATACAAGGATAATATGTAGAAGACAATTTACCAACAATCAAAATGCAGTTTATGTGTTTGCATCATTACAGGATATTATCGATTTTCTATGACATCCCTCTATTTATAAAGCTTAAGTATTCAGTTATAATGGTGGGCGAATTTATGGTTTCTATTTTAAAATAATATGGTTTACTTCACCTGTGACTTAATTGCACAACATTTCTTTTTAAGTTTTCGAATTTCTGAGTGTTTTACAACATCAAGTTTCTTCTACTTAGATGATCTACTTAAATCTTCTGCAACATTTGAGGTACACATGCTTTTCTTTACTAAAACGCGGGATTGTTCAAACAAGCTGACCTACAAATAATATCTTAACAAGTAAGTTTCTTCTTTTAGTTACTTTAGATACTTTGGATAATTTGCCGGAGTCGGAGTTCTCAAAGTTAAACAAGTATACGGCAGTTTTAGGAATGTCAAGTTGGTACTAACTTTTCATTAGAATCTATTCTGGTTTGGCCGCTAGTTTATTTAATATTCAGTAAAAATTTAAAAAAATTGTGATCTAGTTCTAAACGACACCTTCGAAAATTTGAAAAAAAATCTACTTCTGCTATTTATTATAATTCTGATTATACAAGAATGGTCTTGAATCGAATGCGATGTATCACCAACCGAAATTGGAATTGTTATATTTTAAAATAACGATAAAGGTGAAGGACTTATATTTTAACAACGCTTAGTTCTGAATTTGAATATTATACCGCAGTGATATCTGTAAAACGATTCAATTGGTTGATGGATAAACGATTTGCTAGATCGGTGGAGCTTAAAGTTACAACCTTTTGATTTTAAAATTGAATATCTAATTGGAAGTAATAATCTGATTTCTAATGATCTATCATCGAGACAAGCTATTGAGGAACTTAAATTGAATTATCTCACGTCAGATACATTATTACATCCTTCTGATTGCTAAGCTAAAGTTGTGAGTTATAACGGTGGGCGAGTTTATTATTTCTATTTAAAAATAAACGTGGTATAGTTTACCTGTGTCCTAATTGCTTCCACAACATTCCTTTATTAGTTTCTGAGTTTGTCAGTATATGCTCAATATTATACAAAATTCTGTATTGGTACCGACCGCATGATAATAAACCAACAGCAAGTCATATTATATATACTCATATATTTCATGTCGTTAATTTTTATTTTAAAGATTATTATTCGAATTGTTTGAAGAAACTAAATTCAAACTCTAAATGATGATGTTGAAAATTCCTAAAAGTAAAAATTAAAAAATTAATTAATTTAGAAAATTTTATTAGATACATTCTTGTTTACCTCGTTCTTGTTTGGAAATCAATGAACCAATCAAAACTTGTTAAATTTGTATAAACTATTGTCAAATTTTATTATTATTATCAATTTACATGTGAAATTGCCTCACAAGCAATTCACATGTAAATTGATATATTTCAACACGAATGACAAATTGAGCCATACTATAACTAGGAAAAATTTTCTGTTAAAATGTCGTAGAACACAAATTTTTCCAAATTTCAATGAACCAATCAAAACTTGTTAAATTTGTATAAACTATTGTCAAATTTTATTATTATTATCAATTTACATGTGAAATTGCCTCACAAGCAATTCACATGTAAATTGATATATTTCAACACGAATGACAAATTGAGCCATACTATAACTAGGAAAAATTTTCTGTTAAAATGTCGTAGAACACAAATTTTTCCAAATTTCATCAAAAATGCAACAAAAACATAAATTACCATAATATGACAACAAGTAACTATCAACGTATTCCGAAGAAAATTCATAACATTAAAACTACTTTACACAGGAAACTATTAAATATTGAAATACAGGTATGTGTGCAGAAACTTAATACTTTAATTAAATTAAACAAAGAACTATACATAATGATTTACTAACGCAGTTAGTGAGTCAAGATTTTAATATAGTTCACGGTTCCCAGATCACATACAATGAATGGTTGTTCAAAAAAGTAAAAAAACGTCTAATTAACAAATATAATAAATTATTGATTAATCAAAACATCGACAGTAAGAAAGAATCCAATAATGATAATTCAAGTTTAATTAATGATAGCGTGGTCAATTTAACAAATGTAGCAATACCAGAAAATGTAACATCTTTTTTAAGCTACGGTCCAAAGTTTGCAATTCCAATACAGAAACCACATACTCCGATTCTTGAAATTTTGTCTGAAATTGAGTACACACTGTTAAAGTTTACTGATGATACTCTCATCAATCAACACAGACATAATTTACTTAATGAAGTACTTAATTACATGAAACGCAGTAGAATTCAAAATGAACAAGACAGATTCATACTAACAGCAGTGAATTCGTTAAAATTATTTATACGTAAGAATCCTAAGATAATCATACTTAATAGTGACAAAAGTAAAAAAACTGTAGTTATGTTTAAAGATGATTATTTTAGTAAGATGTACGAACTATTGTCAGATGAAAATAGTTACAAAAAATTAACTAAAATTCCAAGAGTTAGAAAAGAATTTGAATTTAAACTAAAACTATTACATACAACTGGACAGATCACCATAGACATTTACAATAAAATCAAAACACCGTTCCCGATCACACCAAGAACTTACGGACTACCAGTGTTACACAAAACAGGTATTCCGCTTAGACCAATAGTCTCGAACATAGGTTGTTTAACCTATGAAACGTCTAAGCACCTATGCGGGATTTTGAATGTGTTAACTTATGAAAGTAGATTTAACGTAAAAAATTCTTTTGAAGTAATGTCTCGAGTTAAGAATAGTAAAATTAATGATAACCATGTTTTAACATCATTTGACGTAGTGAGTCTTTTTACCAATATACCAATTAATGTTGTACTTGATGAAATTAATGATCGTTGGTCAGAAGTTGAACCTTGGACAAACATTAGAAAAAATGATTTTATAGATTTACTTAAAATAATACTAACGAAACATAATTATTTTACTTTTAAGAATGATTGTTTTATGCAAATATCTGGAATGGCTATGGGAAACCCATTGTCCCCCATTTTGGCAAATATTGTAATGGAAAAAATATTTAATCACACTTTAAACAATAATTTAATTCAACCATCATTAATCATAAAATACGTAGATGATATTTTGTTATAATAATTTTACCGGAAGATCAAATTCAGTACACTAAAAACTGTTTTGAAACATTTAATAGCAACGTAAAATTTACTATAGAATTGGAAGAAAACAAAAAGTTAAATTTTTTGGAATTTACGTTGGTTAGAGATGGAACATCAATTTTCACCAATTGGTATTCCAAACCAACTTCATCCAAAAGAATTTTAAACTTTTACTCAAAACATCCGTATTATATGAAATTGAATGTTGCTAAAAGTTTTATAAGTAAAGTACTTACATTAAGTGAAAAACAGTACAGAGAAGAGAACATTAAAAACATAGAACACCATCTTTCAATTAACAATTATCCTATGAATATGATTAAAAAATTGATTCGTGACATAAGTTATAAACAAGACAATCCTCTACCACAAACAGATAACACAATCATAGACACCAATAGCAACAACACTACAGACATTAATACAGTCATAACATATATCCCAGATTTATCTTTCAAAATTAGTCAAATTTTAAAATCAATTGGATTTAATAGGATTTCTTTCAATTTCAAAAACAAACTACAAGAAAAATTTACTAATATGAAAGATAAAATAGCAAACCCGCCGTCTACACTATGCAAATCCACTGATATTTTCTATCATGATATCAAATTTGTCATTGTATATGTGAGTATTTTATTCAAATTTTGACACTATCAGCAAATTATTAGGAGGCTATTTCGCGAAAAATTATCATGAAATTATTACGAAATGTCAAGTTTTGAGGTTAGATTTCTCATTATAAATTTTAATTTTGCAGTAAAGACGTATTGGCTATATCAACCATTTGAATAGAAACTGAAAAACCTCGTTATTTTTATTCGATTTTTGTATTATTTAATAAATATGTCGCAGTTTTCGACTGAAAGTACAGTTAAATTAATTGATTTGTACCGAAAAACGACGGTGACGTTAGGCCAGTTAAAAAAATAAATGTAAAAAATATATTATTTTGATAGTTAAAACATGTCATTTCAAAATAATTATCATGATAGTAAAATGCCCAGACATGATATTTGAAGCAAACATTTTTAACAATACATTGAAAAACACACATACATTCATAAATTATCATGATAGAAAATATCAGTGAATTTGCATAGTGTAGACCGTGGGAAAGGAACAGCAAACACATATAGTTTATTCCATTCCATGTTCCTGTAATAAGAAATACATTGGACAAACGTCCAATTCATTGAAAGCAAGGCTTCAAAAACATCAAAGTGATATACGTTTCAACAAAAAGGACACAGCACTTTCACAACATGGTAAACCAGATGAAGAAGTAACATCATACAGACCAATTTCACTGCTTCCGACCCTATCAAAGCTGTTTGAAAAACTACTACTGAAACGTCTAAAGCCCATGGTAAACGTCCCTGATTTTCAATTTGGGTTCAGGAACAACCACTCTACAATAGATCAAGTCCATCGAATAACTACGGTAATAGAGCAAGCGTTAGAAGAAAAGAAATATTGCCCCGCCGTATTTCTGGATGTATCCCAGGCCTTTGATAGGGTTTGGCACGAGGGATTGATATTCAAAATGAGCAAAATGCTGCCACAAAACTATTGCCAGCTGCTTGAATCATACCTCTCTGATCGTCAATTCAGAGTCATCCATGAAGAAACATGTTCTGACTTTTATCCAACGTTAGCGGGAGTTCCGCAGGGAAGTGTTTTGGGACCTGTCCTCTATCTTCTCTACACTGCGGACATACCTACAACGAATAAAACATTCATCGGTACGTTTGCCGATGACACCGTAATTATGTCAGTAGACGAATCACAATCAAGGGCAGTGGAAAATCTGCAACGAGCATTGAACGACGTTACTAAATGGACAATTGATTGGAAAATTGTGCTTAATGAGTTTAAATCAACCCATGTGACATTTACACTTCGACACAAAAATAACAATCTACGCTTATACCTCAATGGAGCGCAAGTGCCGCAGGCTGATTCGGCAAAATACCTTGGTCTGCATTTAGATTCAAGGCTCAACTGGAAACATCACGTAAGACAAAAAGCTGAACAGATACGATTTAAACAACGTCAAATGTACTGGTTAATTGGGCATCACTCCAAAATGAACCTGTATTGCAAAAGACTAGTCTATCAAACTATCTTCAAACCAATATGGATGTATGGCGCGCAGCTATGGGGTTGTACTCATAAGTCTAATAGAGACATTATACAACGTAGTCAAAATAAATTTCTTCGAATGATCACCAACGCTTACCGATTCGTGACTAACCGGGAAATACACAATGATCTAGAAATTCAATTGATTGACGACGTCATCCGCGAATGTGCCATAAGACATGAGAAGAGACTTCTTACCCATACCAACGTCGAGGCCGTACAACTACTGGACAGTACAAACGAAGTAAGGCGGCTCCAACGAATGAAACCACATGAGTTAACCGTATGAATATTATATAACAAGGGAACTGGACACTGGTTCAGCAGACCCAAACAAGTTTTATGCTTATCTCATAAGTACTAATGTCAACCCTACTAATGAATTAAGTAATAATATTTAAGATTGTAGTAGTCATACCAATAAAGGTGTTATTTAAAAAAAAAAAAAAAAAAACTTTCACAACATGTACAGATCACTAAACATAGTCCTAATTTTACAGAAACTAAAATTTTAAAACATGAAACGAATTACAAGAAACGTATCTTTCTAGAAAGCTTACATATTCTCAAAGACTGTAACAGGTCACTGTTACGAACAATAGGGTACAGCAAAAAAATAATAATAATAATAATATCATATTGATATGATATCACGCAATCACTCGTTATATGCGATGTACTCTGGAGTAGAGATGTACTGTATTTCGTAACTACTCCAGGTGTACTGTATCATTCGGTATTCTTATTGCATATGATTTCAGCGGTGTATTATGCAAAACAAGTTTTAAATTTCTCCTTCAGATAAAAATTCGAGAATGAAAAGTTAAAATTTTTATTGCCAATCATTCTAGTTGTGACTTAGTTAGACAAATAAGCCTAAAAAAAACCCCATTTTTTTTGTAATACCTATAATATAAAATTACATGTGAAGTTAAGTGAAAACGTACTTAGTTTTGTTCATATGCATATATAGTAACATATAATAACACTACAAACTTAAAGCACAACGATCAGAAATAATTGTTAATGTTTTCGTTGATGCTTACCAAGGTATTTATTTAATGTCGGAACGGTGATATGGGGTTTAGAACTCATTTTTCAATTTTAATATCTTAATTTTAGAATTCGATCGAATTTTTGCTCCCTGATATTCTTGGTAAGCGTACGTTTATTTCATATATTTTAATTTGCCATATATGTATACTACACTATATATATCATATATAATAAATCGGGCAATCATAGTTCCAAGCGCAACATATATTTTTCAAAGATTCGGTTATACGAAACGACCTTCGGGTCAGCACAAACAAGCATTCATCATAAATCACATGGTTGCAAGGTCATAGTTGGTCAGAGTCACGCAAATAATAACCTGATCAAATATTTTTATTAATTTTTTTTTATTACCTATATATACATATATACATAAATATGTCTAATTGTTAAATTATATAACTTATTATTATTTATTTATTTATTTAATTAAAACTTAGATATTAAGGGGGTGAGAGGGAATGCTAAGAATCATGATTCGATTACATTATTAAAAACTAAATTATATTTACTATATTTATACTAACTCATATATATTTATATCTTCAATTATATTTTATTGATATTTATTGTCATATATCAAATATCAAATACTGCTTGATTCTCGAATTTTTAATTTTTTTTTAAATACAAGTTGATGAGTAGAAAAGTACATCGGTTTCTTGTCTGAGTGAACATGTGTGACGTCACAGTCGATAATTTTGTCGTTTTCCTAACTAATACTAATATGAATCTTCTAATCTAAATACAAAAATAATGGTATAGATTTTTGAACACATTGGGGGTGTATGTTTAAATATGTACAGTAGTATTAAGGCGAACGGGGAGAAGATATGACTAGAAGATCCATAGTCACATAACTCAGTATGGTATTGGTTGGGCTGTAAAGCTGCTAGCGATGTATAACATGTGTGTAAGGTTCATATTTAAGTGGTAATATACGCAGCATATCAAACTTCTCGTGATCGGTGAAAAGATCCCACCCGTACGACTACCACCTAGCCGGTAAATGCTGCATCACCGTAAGATCACGCGAAGAAATCTTTAACGATTCGAGGAAACCTTACCGCAATGATAAGGAACCAAAACTAATCGTTACAAGACAATAATAACATGAACTTCAGAATGGACACAGAAAACATTGACACAATATATAAGTTTATGTTACCTACATACAATAAACATATTACAACATAATATATATTTTAATATTTTATTGAACATAATTTAAGATCTTATGATCTAATATTATTATTGTTGTTATGACATTTTGACATTATATACTTTGTAATGCACAGCTGATCGTTAATTTATTATGTATTGGTATTCTGTTACTGGATTAAAGTAGATGGTAACATAGTAAATTTTGTAGAAATATGTGTTGTAGAAAAACACAACTAGATAAAAATTGAACCAATATGATTTAAACAATTGTTTTCGATATTCATGTATATTGATTCAAGTCTTGGTTAGTGTGTTTTCCAAAAAATTGGTAATTAAAAGTTATCTTACCGACAGTTGAACGATTATTGTATTGTATGTGATAAACTTTAATATTCGAGGTAAACTTAGTTTTATGTTTCTGCAGACATTACCTTTTTTAATATTTTTTATTTTTCATTTAAACTCCAGACGTGCTATAGTAAATATTAATATAGATATTTTATATATTATATAGTTTATATTGTAAGGGTTCCAAAATAAGAAAAATAAGCTGAAATGGAAACATTCCTTACAATTTAATTATATGTATTTTATTTGGAACGCTAATAGTATGTTAATATTTGGCTTCCAATTTTCTTCTATTAGATATTAAGTTTATATTTTAAAGTTTTTAATTTTTGATTTTTTATATATAATTGTAGTTTCTATTTTAAACATTTGGAAATGGTCTGAGGACCGAAATATTATGTCTTTTCCATAAATTAAAGTCTTTCATTTATTGAGATAAACGTTGGAAAAAAGTGCAGTAACAGTCAACAAACAACATTGAATTAAAATATCCAACAAGTAAAATAATTGATTGCCTCACTGTGGCAGGTTCACAATAATCTAATTTTTGATATTGACAAGGTCACAATATGTAATGTTGCTTTAATTAATTTTTGCTCAATTATTGAGAAATTTATTAATTTTAATTTTTTGTTTAAACTTTTTCTATTCAATTTGAGACTTTGTCGTATCAGGTGAGGAATTATTATTTTTTTTTGTATAATACATTTTTTTCTAAATGAACAATTGAACATTTTGCATAATTAAAAATAAACTTATATCAACTAATTCTTAATACAAATTAAGTGAATATTTTATTGATTAAATAAATAATAAACTAACATACTCCATAAAATAAGTTTGTCAGTTTTTTTTTATTATAATATACCATATTATTATAATTATACTCGTACGATATTACGCCAGGCCAACGCCGAACATGGTCCTTCGAACCGGATAGTGCATAAAAGCATATGAACTAAGAAGTGTTAATTGTGTTCAAGTGCATTCAGAACTAATTTTATCAATATAATATATAGTTAAAAGGCTATAGTCAAAGCAATTCGCGTTCTTTTAAAACTCACTAAGACTACAGTTTGCGTGTTGGATCATTCAAAGTCAGTTGTGATAAACTTCTGTGTGACAGAAAATGGCAGATCTAGGCATTCTAACCCAAAAGCGTGGTAATTTGAAGGGTATTTTTACCAATATACGAAAATGGGTCGATAAAATTGATCAAACGGTTTTTGTTGAGCAAATTGAGGCTCGTTTAGAAAAACTTGATAAATTATGGGATGATTTCAATCAGGTCAATGATGAAATCTCGATTAATGGAGGTGAATCTGATGCCGATACTTTCCACGACAAGTTTTTTGAAACAAAAGCCTTACTAGCTCGTTATATAAGATCTCGGAACGAGCCTTGCACTGGCTCAGGGAACGATCAAACGCTTAGACAAAATTCAAGTATTGATCAATTAGTTCAACAACAACGATTATTCTTCGACGGTTTTACTGATTTTTCGAGGGCTCAAACAGAGGATTTACGCCCACCACGCATTACAATCGAACCTTTTGATGGTAGCTATGAATGTTGGATGACCTTTAGAGACCTTTACTTGACATAACAACGAAAAACTATCTAATGTGCAAAAGTTTAAGTGTTTGATGAGTTTTTTGAAAGGTCCCGCACACAAACTCCTCGTAAATATTCCAGTAACCGAAGCAAATTATCCTAGTGCTTGGGAGAAGTTACAGTAAACCTAAGATCTTAATACAAGCCCTAATAAAAAAGTTTATGGATCAAGGTGCCATCAGTAAAGGAGGTAATACGCTCAGAGAGTTAAGCGAAAACGCGGACGAGGTGATTCGAGGTTTAAGAGCAATTGGGAAGGAGGCCGAAACCAGAGACGTTTGGTTAATATATCTTTTGCTTGAAAAATTAGATAATGAAACCCGCATGCATTGGGCCGAAGTGTCAGACGATGATGACTACCCGACATTTAATAACCTTCTAAAATTTCTAGCGAAGAGAAGTAATATTTTAGAGGCATGTCAACCTATACAAACAGAAAGGTCTTCCAAACCTTCAACATTTAACATCAGACGTCAATCCACATCTTCACATACGTCAACGTTAGTAATCTCTTGTCCGATGTGCAAATCAAGAAATTTGCTACACAGATGTTATCGGTTCCAAGCTCTTGATCACTAGGGTAGAAAAAAGTTTGTTACTAAAAATAAGATATGTACAAATTGTTTACGCAGTAACCATGATATTTCAGATTGCCCGTCGAACTATAAATGTTCAATCTGTGCCCAGTCACATCACACAATGATCCATAATCACGCTGCCGAACAAAATACCACCGCCAATGTCGCAATCAACGATACAACCATCGAAAGCAATCACGCTCTTGTTTCGACCTTGACTAAGCCTAATTTTTATTCCCACCTGACCGACAAAGCTAAACAGCATTCTCAAAATCTCTTCTCAAACTCTAAAAACTATATGCAAACGTTGCTGCCTACTGTATTAATCTACGTAAAAGATGTCTCTGGGAAATTGCAAGTCGCACGAGCACTGTTAGATTCTGGGTCACAATCTACATTCATCAGGTAAAGCCGTGTTCAACGTTTCCGACTGTCCAGAACACATTCCTGTATTACGGTTAACGGCCTAGCAGTGGCTAAAACTGGTACGACAAACGGAGCGGTTCAGTTATTACTCACCTCTCGATATAATGCAGAACACACCATTTCGGTTTCTGCGTTCATCCTCCACAGACTCACGTCAAATATACCCTCAAGGAAAATCGAGATCAAAAAATGGACCTACATCCAAAATCTTCAATTAGCCGACCTGAATTGCGGGTCATCCTGAATCATCCTAGCAAAATCGATATTATAATTGGCGCTGATGTATTCTTTAACATATTGTGCAGTGATCGCATCATATCAGATAGCCAGCCAATAGCCCATCTTACAATATTTGGCTCGATACTATGTGGACAATTCTCCGAGCAGCAAAATAGTGAAGAAACGCAATCTACGAATAACCACATTCTTTGCCATCATGCTGATCTTCATACTACCCTCCAAAAATGTTGGCAGTTGGAGGACATCGACATCTTACCACAATTATCACCAGAAGATAAACAATGCGAAACTAGTTTTTCAGAAAATTATAGTCGAGCTGCGGATGGCAGATATATTGTACGCTTACCATTTCGAAATACACCTGCACTAGCAAATTCATATAACGCGGCTGCAACACGTTTATTTTCTATGGAGAGGAAATTTAAACGAGATAGTGCCTTCAAAGCTGCATATTCAGATTTCATGGCAGAATATCTTCAATTAGACCACATGGAAAAGATTCAAGAATCTGAGATTAATATTCAATCGAACTTAAAATATTACCTGCCTCATCACGCGGTTATAAAGACGTTAAGTTCATCAACCAAACTAAGGGTTGTATTCGACGGTTCAACAAATTCTAGTTCTGGCCAGTCTCTAAATGACAACCTACTAACTGACCCTAAACTGCAACAGAATCTCGTCAACATACTACTCAGATTTAGGGAGAATACTATAGCGATTTCCGCGGATATGGAGAAAATGTTCCGACAGATTTGGATTCAACGATTGGATTTTCAAAGAATTGTCTGGAGGCAAAATGAATCGGATATCTTTTCTCATTATCGCTTATGCACCGTTACATATGGAACAACCCCTGCGTCATTTCTCGCAGTCCGATCCATTCAGCAAATGGTAGCTGATCACGGAAGTAATTATCCATTAGCTGCTCCTATACTAAGCCAAGATCTATAGTATACATCTAAAATATACAATCAGACGATCGCTATATGTAAGGAAGCAGGTTTCAACATGAAAAAGTGGATGTCAAACTTAAAAGAGCTTCTGAATTGTAAACCACCGGAAGCTCAGGAGACCAAACCCCTAGAATTTGATAACGAATCATTTGGGATAAAAACAGTTGGCCTAAATTGGAATCCAAAAGGCGATACATTTCAGTTTAAAGTGCATCTTAACGAATACCGAAAGGCAACCAAACGCATAATCCTGTCAGAAGCTGCGAGGTTATTTGACCCATTGGGATGGTTGTCGCCTACCACGATCTTGATAAAAATTTTATTCCAACGACTATGGTTACAAAACCTTGGTTGGGATGAACTTCTTCCGAGCAAAATTGAACAAAGCTGGTGGAATATGCGAAATGAATTACCTGCTCTTGAACAAATTCGAATCCAGCGATTTCTATCCACATCTGCAGATGCAAAAATCACCGAGCTTCATGCGTTTTGTGACGCTTCTGAGTTAGCTTACGCTAGTTGTGTTTACATACGCGTCGAAATGGCGTCAGGAGAAATCATTACTAAGTTAATAGCAGCAAAGACTAAAGTAGCACCATTGAAGCAAATATCTCTACCAAGACTGGAATTGTGCGGCGCTCATCTGCTGAGTAGGTTAGTGAAGCTGGTGAAAGAATCTCTGACCATAAAATTTGAGCACATCCATGCGTGGACCGATTCTAAGATCGTTCTTCCTTGGTTGTCAGAGCATCCCAGAAATTGGCAAACATTCATTGCAAATCGAACGTCACAAATATTGGAAGATATGCCACGAAAATATTGGAACCACGTTTCGTCAAAGGAAAACCCAGCGGACTGTTCGACTAGAGGCATACCACCATCAAAACTCGTTGATGACAAACTATGGTGGCAAGGCCCTCCTTGGTTGCAACTTCAACGCAATACCTGGTCTTCCTCATCAAGACATGACTTAAAGCTTAGTGAAAGTAAAGTGTTACATAATCTAGAAAAACGAAATCGGACTATAGACAGTTTTCTTGGGAATATTCCATTAAATTTTGTACAAGAACTTTTTATAAGATTTTCTTCATATGCAAAAATAAAACGAATTATGAGCTATATTTTCAGATATCAGTACAAGTTAAGAAGGGCAACAAAAGCGAGCACACTAGAATTAGGAACAATAACCTCAGTAATTGAGCCTCCTACATTAACCGAAATGCAAGCAGCAGAGCAATTATTCATTGAATGGGCACAAAATTCCACATTTCACGAAGAAATAAAAGCGCTTAAGTTAGGCCACCAGGTAAAAAATCGTGCATTGCGCTGTTTAACCCCATTTTTAACCTCATTCTTCCCGCCTGGAAGAATCTTCATGTCCTTTTGACACCAAGCATCCTCTAATTCTACCTAAGAAGCATATAATAAGCACATTTAATCTTGAAGAATATCACAAAAAATATCTCCACCCAGGCCCGACTTTACTATTGAGTCTGCTTCGCCAACATTTCTGGATTGTGGATGCTCGAAACATGATTCAAAGTTACATTGCCAAGTGTATGATGTGCTTTCGTCAAAAGCCAGGGAACCCCAGTACACAATTGATGGGCAACTTACCGAAATCACGGGTTTCCTCTGGAAGGCCGTTTCTTTCAACGGGTGTTACCCTAGCTGGCCCTGTATACCTCAAAGCCGACCATAGTCGCGGCAGGAAGAAGATAGTTAAGGGGTACATAGTACTGTTTATATGTCTCGCGGTAAAAGCAGTACACATTGAGCTAGTCAGCGATATGACGACCGAAGCCTATATAGCAGCGTTAAGAAGATTTATAGCGAGAAGAGGGGCTCCGGTAAATCGATAAATCGTTAGTGACAATGGCAACAAGTTGGTTGGAAGTAGACGACACCTAGACGAGCTTTATGAACTATCCATTAATCAAAACCACATTAATACGATATCATTTTTTTCTCACACAGAATAATATAAGACACAAGTTCAATCCTGCTAGTGCTCCACACTTCGGAGGCCTCTGGGAAGCCAATATCAAATCGACAAAACATCATTTGCACAGAGTTGCTGGATCCACAACACTCACATTCGAAGAGATGAGTACTCTTCTGGGACAGATCGAAGCTGTTTTAAATTCCAGACCTCTGTGTCCATTAAGCGAAGATGCCACCACGTACGATCCATTAACACCAGGCCACTTCTTAATTTGAGAGCCTTTAACGTCAATTCCGGAACCGGATCTTACTCACTTGCCCAAATCTCGACTAAATAAATGGCAAAATATTCAACAACGCGTTCAGGGCTTTTGGAAGTCCTGGTCTATGGAGTATTTGGCATCTTTACAACAACGTCGCAAATGGACAAATATTGAAAAACAACCCGCCATCAATGATCTTGTGGTGATCAAAGAAGATAACATACCACCAGCTAGGTGGGCTATTGGACGGATTATTCAATTACACGCTGGACGAGATGGTTTAACACGAGTGGTGACAGTAAAAACAATGAAAGGAGAGCTACGAAAGCCAGTAGCTAAAATTTGTCCACTCCCCTTGGATTAATCTTGCTAATTCATCATTATTATTGTAAATTAATTAGTTTTTGGGGGCAATATGTTGAAAATTCCTAAAAGTAAAAATTAAAAAATTAATTAATTTAGAAAATTTTAGTAGATACATTCTTGTTTACCTCGTTCTTGTTTGGAAATCAATGAATCAATCAAAACTTGTTAAATTTGTATAAATTATTGTCAAATTTTATTATTATTATCAATTTACATGTGAAATTACCTCACTTTGGCAGGTTCACAATAATCTAATTTTTGATATTGACAAGGTCACAATATGTAATGTTGCTTTAATTAATTTTTGCTCAATTATTGAGAAATTTATTAATTTTAATTTTTTGTTTAAACTTTTTCTATTAAATTTGAGACTTGGTCGTATCAGTGAGGAATTATTATTTTTTTTTGTATAATACATTTTTTTCTAAATGAACATTTTGCATAATTAAAAATAAACTTATATCAACTTATTCTTAATACAAATTAAGTGAATATTTTATTGATTAAATAAATAATAAATTAACATACTCCATAAAATAAGTTTGACAGTTTTTTTATTTATAATATACCATATTATTATAATTATACTCGTACGATATTACGCCAGGCCAACGCCGAACAAATGATAAAACCAATTTGTTATTTTTATGATATTCATTCAAAATGTTCATAATCTGTGATAAATATCCCATTTTCCCAATTTTGCTTTATGATTTTTGGAACTAAAGATACCTGAATGTTTATCAATTTAAATCTCTTATTTTTTATGAACACATACGAAACTAAAATCCTTTTACTGTTACGTTCAATATTTTTTGCTTAAATCCACAAAATTATGTTTCAATTTTTTTATCTTTCGAAAAATGTTACAACTTAAAAAATTGATAAAAATAGAAACGATTGAGATGTCATATATAGGGTCATTTTAATAATAATGATAAAGTTCCGAGAGGGATTTACGATTATTATTGACACTAAAATATCCATGAACTAAGCAATATTCGTTATTTTAAAGTCCTTGTTGCTCGTTTTTCTATTATGAGAAATATAAATACGTACGTATAATATTTACTAAAGATATTTTGCTGTTACAAGCATAACATAACAACAAGCATAACATAATTTTAAATACAGTAATTTTTATCGAGTGGTAGAAAGTGTATACAGGTATGGATACAAAATATATCAAAATATTTTTCTGCGGAAAATTGTAAGTTGGTATTTTTATAAGGTTTTTATTTTACGTCATTTGTACAAATATATTGCTATATATAAAATTTCCGGTAAATCAACTTAAAAAAGATTCAAAATATTTTACAGCAGTAGAGGGTTAGTTTTGCGCCTAATATTGTAATTATAATATAAGTACATATAGAACTATTCATATTTAAACTGTCTGTTCCATGAGATTTTGTTCATAAATATAACCTATTTAAAAAAGATCCAAAACAAAAATTATGTACATAGTTATATCTATATAATTACAGTACCCACTTTCCTTTTAACCGTTTTTCATTTCTTGAAAATTATTAAAAGTAGTATATCACCAAAAAAACCATATCTTAAAGCTAGTTTTACTAGAAGTAATGAAGCAAATACAAGCAATAATCTGAAAGACATTGAGAAAGGAACTACATGACCCTCTAAGAGTTTTCAATATTTTATTTATTTTCTATAGTTGGTTGTTTTAAAGTTGGTAACTATTACTTTTTGTTTTGATTTTGGTATGTTTGACGTTTGATGATGTGTCAAAACAATAAATTTCTAGTTTTAAAAAGTAAATTAATTTAATATTTTGTAGTTCAGTTGATTTTAATAATTAAATTTTTCAAATCGAGTGTGACTAAGACACGGTTTCAAAACATTTAAATTGTAAATATGTATTTCTGATATATTTAAAGATAATATGATTGAACATGATTCAGAAAATGATATGAGTAAAATTAACCATAGTGAGTTCATTGGATTCATTATACAAGAAGCAGCATTTTTCTTAACACCAGAAGAGGTTCTTGAAATATTGAATAGGATCAATTTTTCTCTATGGCAAAATTATTATATAAATTTTGCTATAGAAAAAAATGTCCGAAACTGTTGAGTCCAATAAATAAAAAAAACTCATGTATCCAATATTATATCAACAACGTAAATGCAAAACTAGACGGTTTCTTTACAACAAGAAAAAAAATCTGAATATAATAGTGTAAGCAAAAATAATTATTCGTTCAACTTTTAAGCTTAAGTATAAATGTATATATCTTATGCATGTTTAAATGTCGGAATAAAACAGCAAATTATAGTTTTCGTGTTGTATTGCATATAAACTTTTTAAATTGGTTAATGGTGAATTTTGTAATATATAACTAAAATGATTAAAACGAATGAGTCGATTCTATACAGCTATAATTAACAACTTGTTTTTACTGTTATACATCTAAAAGTCTTGATCTTTACCGTTTCGTTAAGAAACCATATAAAGAAACTGATTTGATTAAGGACAGGATTAAGCCATAACAAGTTGTGACATTCTTGAGTGATATCTGTCACAGGAATAGCTAATTTAAGACCCCTATTGTGAATATCACCTCACCTCATTCGTCACCGTGACGTGTATTGTCACTCGGGTCATATTTTGATATTATGATTGTCGCTTTATTTTAAGTGAGTGATGAACGCATCATGATGCGTTATTTTCTATAGTTGGTTGTTTTTAAGTTGGTAACTATTACTTTTTGTTTTGATTATGGTATGTTTGACGTTTGATGATGTGTCAAAATAATAAATTTCTAGTTTGAAAAAATAAATTAATTTAATATTTTGTAGTTATGTTTATTTTAATAATTAAATTTTTCAAAAATTCAAATAGTTAGCGATGTCTGGATTTTATTTCCATTTCTTCAACAAATTGTGGATACTGACTACTAGAAAAATGTATACTAGAAAATTATTAATAAAAAAGAAAATTATTATTTATAAATCGAAAATAATTATTTTAATAAATCACAAAAAAGAAAATTATTATTTTAATTTAAATAAAAACTAATAAAAAAAAATTAAAAACGTATTACTTATAAAACGTATAATTAGTCAAAAAAAACTCTCACTTGCTGTCATCGACAAATTGTAAGTGAGGGTAAGTGACAAAATCCTTGCTCACCGTGACATTCATAATATCAAAATTTCATTTCAGTGACGTCGCGTCACTCGGTGACGCGTAAGTGACATTTATAATAGGGGTATAAGTTTCTTCTGTTGATAAAGAATTGTATCATAGTAACTCCACATGTTAAGGGTTTTCTATGATTCTTGGGTATTGATAAGTATTGAAACAGATGATTTATGCCCAATTTTAAGTTTGTTATAATACCATACAACTATATCCTGCGTTTTTAAAGAAAGGTTCAAAGTTCAAGGTAATCGTTTGTTAATTTGAAATAATTTATGTATAATGCAAATAGTTAAACACCTAATGTCGTACATCGTACAAAATTAAATTAATGTTAAATAACGATGGATTTTATGTTTTACTGTTATATGTCACCTATCAATCACTTCCGAAAATATAAGTTACTTGTGCCTTAAGTTTATTTTGATTTTCAATATAGCAAGAATTAGTTCTTACCAGTGTTTGGTATTGAAAAACAAATGGTACCATTACCATCTATTTCAAACGGTGATACAATAACGGAAATAAACCTTTTAAAAAGCCAATTAATATTCTTACCCAATATAACCAATATGCGTACGAAACAAATATTAACTGTATAAATTAAATAATAAATATTGAATTATTTTAAGGATATTGGTTTATAAATTTGTAATATAAAGGCAGGAGCAAATTGATTTTTCAATCATATAAAATCTAAATTATAAAAATCATTTTTCACACCCTTAATTATTATTTTAATCGAAAGAATATGACTAGCTAACATAAATGTAAATAATGAATTTTAGTAATATTTCCTGTATTTTAAAATATATTATTAGTTCGTTTGGGTTTTGGGGTTAAGATCCAATACTGTTTTTTTATTTACTCTGTATGTATATAGTACGGAAATAATTGAATTTTATTTTCAATTTTGTCGAAAACATAACACAATATGGCTTCTTTCTTAATTTTAATTCATAAAATAAATTCTGTTTGTTATAGACTTAAATTCATACCGACGAAATGGTGGACTGATTAGTGCTGCGATAGTTAAAGTGTAAGCTAACGAATTCAATGCCAATAGGGTGAGGATGCCAAATGGATTTTATCAGTCGATTACTATCGGTGATGTAGTTATACATAATAGTGGCATTGAAAGGAAAACTGCGGAGTTACTATAAAATATACCGAACATGAACGTTAGGGCTTCGATAAAATCATTATGGCATTAGACCGGAAATATGGAGGTTACTACAGACAAGAACTTTATCGTATGGAGTTACAGGGACTAGTTCTGATGTGTAGACAAAGCATTCGTTAGTTTTTGTACCGATAATTCAAAGAACACCATGGAGACCCGAACGGAAGCTATCTATTAATTAATAAGACCTAAGGTACGTGAAAGGCTCTTCTGTACGATGTAAACAGTGTCAGATTGATGTCAAAATGTGAATAATATATGGCAGTAAAAGGACCGGTAACGAAAAATCGTGTTGACGCACCATTTTCAACGATTGCTAGAAATTGCAGGACCAGATTTAACCTATGAAAGTGGTGAGTAAAATGTACTAGTGGTGATGGGGTATTTCAGAAAATGGCCGAAGGCATACCCAATCTTCAATCAGGAAACAACGACGACGAATGCCATTGAATAAGCTGCTAAGGAGTACATACCGATCAAAAGTGTAGGTTTAATTCGATGTTTTCCAGGTGTATCAATTGCTGGGAAAAACAATTCGCGGACAATATCTTTTATCAACAGCCTGATGACATGATTGAGCGTTTAAATGCGAAGTTGGAAGGTTTTGTGCTTAATAGTATACCGATCTTCACACAATGGGAGTAACACCATCTACGACGGAAATCGATAATGATTTAAAGACTCCTAGGTGATCTCATGTTTGAAGCGTTTCAATTATTATATGGACAAGATGAAAGAAAAAATCCATATACATGATTTTATCAGAGATAAAATAAAGTTGTCTAGTGATTAAAGCAAATATTGATATGATGACTGTTCAAGCAAATTACAGAAGATTGTAAAAACTACAGTTGGTATGACATTACAACCCATAAAAAACGAAAGAACTGTATCACAGAAGCTACAAGAACTTTACAACCCATAAGAAATTAAAGAACTATCGCAGAAGCTACAGGGTCAAAACAAGGATTAACGATGTGATTTATAGAATTTAAAGAAGAGTACGTGGAAATACGAAAGGTTGTATATCTAGAATGAGGTAAAAGAAAACGTGTGATGAATCATGGTAACACGTTTGAGAATGCACCTAAGATTCTCGATTATGGCAGAAAGTTAGTTGTGTCACACTATAATGAAGCTTCGAATAAATAACGAACTCAATTGGCGAATACAACAAATTGAAAAAATAGGTTTGTGAAATGTAGACAGGTATAAACTAACAGAAAAATTGTTTGTAAGGAAAGAGGTCGTATATTTAGTTTACAGACGTAGTTCAGTATGAAATTTGAAAAAGTAATAAAAGATGGTAATTAACTGCTTAATAAAACGTCCATAACATCACCATATGCACAAACCTGTTCGTCTCGAACAGGATCCAATTTCCTTCCTCTATAGAAAAGCCAACCTTTCCAAATATACAATCTTTGGTTTTCGTCGGATGCCCTTCTAAATTCGGTAGATTACATCATTGATTTTCGTAATCACCTTGTATGATCCTTCCCAGCTAGGTTGCAGTTTTGGTACACTAACTGCCCTTCTTCATCCTATCACTTGAAATTTGTATCCTTTCTCTGACTAATTGATGTATCTCGTCGATATCTTCCCTTAATTTATCGACACACGCTTGTCCACACAAAGATGTTGAAGGAGTTGCTTCAAACTTCAAGTCCCCATGCAATCTTAAATTGTGTCCAAAAACGATGGTAGCCGGTGTTATTCCTGCAATATCAATAGCGATCCGCTCAAATGGTGCTCCGCTGTTATACTGCTGCATTTTTCCATGGCTTCGTTTTGCAGGACCTTTAACAGCCATGCAGTGGTCGCATTTTTGACACCATTCTGCAACCGATTGTCTGCACCCTTCTCAGTTAAATCTTTCACGGATTTTTCCCAAAGTCTTATTGATTCCTAGATGACCATCACTTGTTCCTCCTTGATACTCCCTCAAAATTTCTAGAATTCGGATCCTCGGTACCACCACTAATGATTGTTTATTTCTACCATCGGAACTTTCCCAAACTCGTTTTAAACAACCATCTTCAATTAATAGACTATCCCATTCAGTCCAATATGCCTTAACTATAGGACTCTTGTCAGCAATCTCCTTCCTTAATGGTCTGTGCTGATCTTCCACAATTTTTAATATAATCGATAAATCGGGATCTTCTGATTGCTCCTTTTCGATTTATTCGTTAGTCCACTCATTGGATGGTAACACTTGCATAAGTCTTACATCAAAGACATGTTGTTACGGCTGCATAAACTCGAAATTTAAAAATATTGCAATCATGAATTACTTTTGTTTTATTCAATGTAAACAATTAACGTAAAATTCTTAAGGTTTTACGTTAATTGTTAGTTAGTAAGATTATTGTTGGAATTTTATTGTTTTATATATTATGGTTGTAAATAGATTTTGTTTTATAGATTCTCATTATGCATATTTGTACATACATGGCTTTTAGAAATTTAATGTATTTACTTATGGTAGGTGAAAGGGGCATAACTGTGTGGCGTTCTGAGCAACTCTAACAAATACAATTAAAAAATTATCTCACGCCACAATTAATTAATTAATAAAATATTTCGAGTTAAGTTCTGTAACTCACTGGTACTGTCACGTCACAACTAAACATATATATATATATATATACGAATCGCACAGTATGAACATCAAGTCCGGTAGCATATGCCTGATAAGATGGATTTGATCTTTTCGATCACACGGTCATTCAATGACGTCATCATCATCAGATCGAAACCGGCCTAGTGGAATACAAGATACAAGATTTACTTCAAAATTTACATAAAGCTACGCGC
>OZ010736.1:71432429-71434929 GCA_963932295.1 Tipula lateralis | reverse complement strand
AGATCTGATCTTGTACGGTCCCTCCCATCCAGGTTCTATCTTCTTGGATAATCCATTCCTTCGTTGTGTTCCAGGACCTCCATCCAATTTCCCACAAACAACCGTTTCCGAGTGTGGTGGTCACTTCGCCCGATGATCCAGTTTTATCCTCCTTACGATTGGCTCCTTTCCGTTGTTCAGTTGCAAAGGCAGTTCGACATTACTGTAGCTCAATGTTCCCCATCCAAAATCCAATACGAATCCATTTCGTTTCATGATGTCCATTCCCAGGATGACCTCATCCACAATATCCGCAACCAGAACTTCATGTCGAAAACCATTGTTCCCGATTCGTATTTCCACCTCCTTCTTTTCTATGATAGCTGCACTGTCGCCTGTCGCCGTTTGTAACTTGAACCCTTCCATAGGCTCAACTCCATCCGTGATAAAATCCGGCCGCACAATCGTTCTCGTTGCTTCAGTGTCCAATGTTATCATACTGGATCGTCCTTCTACTTCGCCTCTCACCATCAAGCTCTCACCACCTTTTACCAATCTGGAAATGGGGATGAAGGTTATGGAGCATTTGGTTGTGGGAGTCAGCTTTTGCTCCTCAAAGCTGACGCGTTCATTTAACGCCTTCGTTGTTGTTTGGCGTTCCTCTTCGGCTGCAGCATTCATTTCCTCCTGTGGCCTTCGGTACATCGGCGATGGTGCTCTCGCCCGTTTGCGCCTTATATCCCAGCATTACCGTGAGATGTGTCCTATTTTATCACAAACCCAACATCTGATTTTACTAGTTCCATCCCGGAATCTCGTGGTCCGCCAGTTATCTGCTGGTCTGATGTTATTGCCGTGTTTGTGACTGATTGCTGGTTCCACTTCCACACGACGTACTTTGACTGCTGGTTTGATGATGTTGTTAGCAGTCTCGTTGGTTAGGGCACACGCGATGGTTTCCGCAAACGTTGCTTTTGGAGACAACACAACAGCACGTCTCGTATCCGGATCCCGATTACCATCGGTAAAAGCGTCGATCTTGATCCGCTCTGTGTATTCTCCTGCCATGTTGTAGTGGGCGAGGTGCACTAACCGCTCTATATCAGCCGCATACTCCTGAAGCGTCTCTCCAACCCGCTGACATCGTCCCTTCAACTCCATACGATGTAGCTCCCGTCGATGATCTCCTCCATATTTGCGCTCCAAAGCCAACATTATTTTTCCGTAGTCTTCCCGTTCGTATTCCGGCACAATTTGTAGGAGCTCCGCAGCACTACCTTTTAGCGCCACAATTAATGCTGCTACCCGATCCTCTTCACACCAACCGTTCCTTGTGGCCGCCATTTCAAACTGGAGTTTGAAGATGTTGAATGGTGTGGTTCCGTCAAACATTGGTGGCTTCAATTTAATCGAGCTGGTTGGTCGAGCAATTTGAGCGCTGCCGTTGGTTTTCAGATCCATTAGCTCCTTTTCAAGTTTCTGGAATTGTTGATCGGTCACCTCGATTTGTTCATCCAATTTGTGATCCATTTCCATTTTAACTGTGTCCATTTTAGAGTTAAATGTAATGGACATATCTAGAAATTTCTGGTTCACTTCGGCCATTAAATCTTGCTGAAACTTCTCGTGATGATCCATCCGTTCAATCAATTTTTCTTGATCAACTCGCATTTGCTCCTCCAATCTTTCTTGACCGCTTGTTTTATCGGTTTTGAGCCCCCGATCATCTGCTGCCTTTGTATTTGCGTCTGAACTTGCATTTGTTGCATAGCAGCCATCAATTGCCCGATGTCGAAACCTCCAGATGTTGTTGGAGTAGTTTCCTTAACGATGACATTCTGATCTTCCGCTCTGGTCGTTGTTTCTGTTGTTACTTCCACCGCTTGCACCTCGGTTGAATCCGGTGCCCCAAAATTAAATTCATGTTGATCCGGGTCAACATGTTCATCCAACAAAGCAGTACGGAGTCTCAACTGCAACTCATTTCGGTTGCCCGCTGTTGGTAGATTCCGTAGCCCCAACTCCTTCTTCAAATCTGCCACTTTTAAGTCCAATAATTTCATCTTGGATATTCACAATCCCACCGCTGTCACCAATTGTTACGATTTCGCCGAGTGGTTATTCAAATAATTTATCCGGTTCGATCACTGGATTGTGAATATTAAACTCGCAAAGATTAAATTTCAATTAAATTTATTTCCACAAATATTTCACAAATATTTCACAAATAATTCACTAATATTTATTTTCACTATTATTTTACACAATATTTATCACTACTATTATTTTAACACTTCACTTTCACTATTATTTTCACTTCCCGATATTAACACTTCAAAATTCAAAATTGAACTGTCTCGTAACTCAAATGTCTACACGTATTTATACGACGCAAAGGCTTGTAGAACATTCCATTATTTTGCTTCGCTACACTTCTCGAATTTTCGGTGCGTCGTATTTGGTTCGCTCCTCCTATTTCATTATTTCTTTTTATTTTGTTCGTATGTGTAAACGTTTGGTT
>OZ010736.1:71428078-71430578 GCA_963932295.1 Tipula lateralis | reverse complement strand
AAGTAATTAAAAGTGGTATTTTGTCTGTAATTTATAATTGTGCGTGTTTTGTGAATTTTTAATTTAGCTCCAGAAGGCAGTGGATATTTAATCGATGATTTCGAGTGCTTTACTAAATATCACGGTGCAACAATTTCAGAGGAAGTTTTTTTAGAATATGTCTCACATCACATTTCCCATCCGTTGTTTATGCTTAATATTTAAACAAAATCATTCATAAACCTAGAAGTTTCAATTTGATTGATACAAAAAGCAAGAAAATTTAAATGATTCAGTTGTCTTCAAATCAAATGCGCTCGTCGGTCCAAGTGTTATAGCTACACCACATGTAAGTAAAAATCAATAATTATACATTTGTTTGATTTAATTTATAATCAGTTTTTGACCGATAATATACAAGAAGAACTTAAAGAATATAAGTGCACATCAATTTTACATTTTAATAAATTTGCTTAAAATATACCTTTATAACTACCGCTTGTGCTAGTACTCGGTATTCTCGTATATTATTATTTAATACCTTAATTTTTGATTAAAATGACAAACATTTTTTTTGTTGTTAATTAAGTTACATGAATATTTATTTTATTCTAATTCTTTTAATTTTTCAGGAAAATTATCTATTTGATTTATTTTATAATATAAGTTTTATTAATTTCTTTTATATATTTATTTTTATATTAGGCTTTCAAAGCATATATTGGAAAAAAGCTGGTGGGGGAGAAATTCTAAAAGATTACGAGAAAACACAAACTTTGACGGAATATCAAAGAAGAAAAATTATTTGCTATACAGCAACATACTAAGAAGAAACCTTTAGTTTTAATCCCTCTCAAGAGCACCAAATTGCTGTCGCTTTAGCCGTTGTCGACATATTTCCTTGCTTGAAATCAAAAGAAAACGAAATAGTAAGTTAAAAAAATTTATATTATATATATATATATATATATATATATATATGTATATATATATAAATATATACACATATATATATATATATATATATATATATACATAAATATCTATATATATATATATATATATATATATATATATATATATATATATATATTATTTATATATATATATATATATATATATATATATATATATATATATATATATATATATATATATATGATTATATATATATATATATATATATATATATATATATATATATATATAAATATATATATATATATATATATATATATATATATGTATTTATATGTATATATATACAGGGTGATCCGGTTTGGGATGCTAATCCGTTAAGGCGTGATTCCTTGGTTCATTCTGAGAAAAAAATCGTATGGGGAGGGGAAGTAAATTTTTGATATCCTTTGAAATACAGGGTGTTTAAAAAATTCGGTCCAAAAAAAAGATACACACAAATATTGAACTGTAACTTCCGAAATACTTATTCCGAAATACTATAAATACAGCAACCAGCTTAGTCTTATTAGACTAGTAATTGTATAGGCTACGTTTAAGGTTTAGGTAGCTATCTTGCATCTGCTGCCGTTTGAGAGCTGCAATGCTTTAAAGTAAAAAAAAATATTTATTTTTTAAAATTCAGTTTTTCTAAAAAACAACCGTTGTAATTTGTTTTTTACTTTATTTTAATCCGCCTTGATGTCCTGTAAATTAAATATTTTATTAAACATTTTATTGGTTAAAAATACTACAAAAATTGATTAAAAAGTGCTCAAAATGACCTCCTTGTGATTGAATACACGCTAATGTTCGTTTAAGTATAGCTTTGCTTATTTCAATTCTTGGTAATTCTTCCTTTATCTGTTCAGCTGATGTGTATATTCGTTGTATTAATTCTTCTTTTGTTCCAATTTCTTTAGAATAGACAAGCTTTTTCATCGATCCCCACAGATAAAAATCTAACACAGTTAGGTCAGGGGATCTTGCGGGCCAATGAATTGGACCATTTTTTCCTATCCAATTATTTGGATATCTTTCGTTTAACCAATTTTTAACATTTATTCCGCAGTAACTAGGTGCACCGTCATGTTGGTATGTGTGAAAGAAACCACTTAATATAGGAACATCTTCAAGGAGAAGTGGTAAATCATTTTGTAAAAATTGCAAATATCGTTCACTGTTTAATGTGGATGGTAATATAAATGGTCCAATTAAAGTATCCCCAAGTACACCAGCCCATACATTTACGCTGAAGCGATGCTGAAATGCTTTTTTGCATGAGGATTTTCAGCAGTCCAGTGTGCAAATTGTGAAAATATGTTATACCATCTCTTGTAAATTGTGATTCATATGTCCATAGCATACGTTTCACAAATCTATCGTTCTCAATATTTCTTTCCATTAACCAATTACAAAACTTCAACCTTTTATGGTGGTCTGTCGGCAAAAGTTCTTGAACAGGTGTATTATGGTATGGATGAAGATTTTCCTCGTGCAAAACTTGATGTATTAGTCGGAAAGAGACGTTCAATTGTGAAGCTAGCCTCCTTATGTCAATAGA